>JASANP010001161.1:0-322983 GCA_030849625.1 Wallacemonas sp. TrypX | reverse complement strand
CCGACAGAGCGGAGGGAAGATGTTTCCTCGCAAACCTGCGGAGTAGTGTCGATTCTGACTGTCTTCTTCTTCTTCTGGGGTGCAGCTGGCGTTTCAGGGAAGCAAGGCTGCGGCGCGCGCTCGTAGACAGTGTCTGCTGGTGCCTGTGGAGAACGCGAGGTGGGCGCTGGCTGCGCTGCAGGTGATCGTGGCGGGTGTGAAGCTTGAGGGCGGTAGTCTTCGCGTGTGGTGCGAATAGGGCTATAGTAAAGCTTGGCAGTCGGTGCCGTGCCCGTCGGAGAGGAACGGAGGGAAGTCGGCTGCATAGTTGGAATAAAGTATCGACACAATGAGAAGAAGAGAGAGACAGTAGTGCTGGTTACGTCTGGGTGTGTGGTGTGTGGCGACACGAACGGTAGTATTGGGGGAAGGAAGCAAAGAAGGATGGACATGGTAGCTTGAAACGGTAAACACAAACACACCTACACACACGGGAAGGTGCGCAGAAGGTGAGCCACAAGCCGAGACGACAACGGCACGGCCAGACTCACCGAGGTCAGGGCACGCGTGTGAGTGAGGAATACGATTGTGGGCCCACTCGCTGTCGTGCAAATGGAATTAACGGCCATAAGTCCCGGCGGTCGCTACCTTCTTGCTGTTTGTGCGGCGGAGCGACACGCCCTATGGTCATCATGTGTCTGTAAGGCTTATGGGCCTGTCGCTTACCGAGAAAGGGCATGGTATAGCATCTGTTGTTAGTTGCGGTGGGCCTCAGTATACGCGCGATAAGCCACGCAAGGTGATACACATGCTGGCGATGACAAAGAAAAAAAATGCAGGTTTGATACCATAGTCAAACAGCCGTACAGATAAGTCCCTTTCTGCCTTGCCCACAGCACTTCAAGGCAGGTAAGTTTCGCAAGCGATTGCAGGTCGGTGACGGCCGACTCCGCAATGGATAGCTTTATCAACGCCTGGCAGCCTTGCAGACCGTCCATACTCGCCAGATCCTCGCAGTTGTTCACAACTAGCTGGCGTAGCGCTGTACAAGTTTGCCAGTCGTCAAAGCTGCCAATGGCAGTGCCTGACAAGTCGAGGAGTACCAGGCGTTTGGCCGCGGCCGGCGCTTCGGTCAGGCGTGGGTGACTGCAGTCGAGGTTCGCCAGTTTAGTCGACGGAACTATCTCGGGCGTGCTCACCCGAGTGTGCGACAGGTTTAGGTGCCGCAACAACCGGCAGTCACGAAGCACACTCGCGTTGAGAAGGATGCGGCCTTTGTTGCGACGCTTGAAGCACTGAGACAGATCGAGTGCTTTCACTTCCAAAAGCAAGTCGCGCAATTCAGAGAGGTCCACAGTGTGTGCTTTCCCATTGAGCGCAGGCTTCTCTGATGAGCACTACTGAGCCCTGCAATTGACCCACACCAAGCGGCTGCCGGTTAAGCCACCAACCGCGCGCAGCGAGGCGGGGCTGGGTCTGAGCGCTATCGGTTGGGCACTACTCCACCACAATCGCTGTGATGACGCCTGTGCTGTTTGTCGCTTTGCGGGGAGGGGGGCCTCGTTCCCGGCGCGGGGGCGCCTCGAAGGCGCCGGCCACCGACGCCCCCCCCCCCCCCCGCCCCGAAAGCACGCACCCTCACCCCACCCCACCCCCACACAGCAACACTTTTTCCCTTATAGTAAGACGTTGACATGCGACGGGTGTCCTCAACAACGAGCGCCACGCTGTGGTGCAGGGGGCTACTGTTGAGACCCGAGGCCACAGTGAGTCCGCAGCGCTACCCGCTGGGTTACGTACCCCTCGACGGCACCGAGCCTATTGATGTTGTGTACTCACTTCTGAAATCGGGCCACTTTGTGGCTCCACAAACGTCAATCGAATGCGTGCACAAGGCGTACTTGGGTGCAAAGGCACTTTGTCAGGCAGAGTATCCAATAGTGTCCGCCCAAGATTTGGTGAGCACGCAACTGTTGGAGAAAGAGATCCTCAGCCGCGTGTTGATTCGACGTGATTTTTGGACTCTAGAAGACTTCAACGATCCTGAAATGAACTCGAGTTACGGTGTTCAAAACCTTTACTTTGACAACTACAAGTGGTCACAGATGTTGTGGAAGCGCTTCCAGTTGTTTGCCGAAGAGTACTACCCTGTGTCTGAGCACAGTCACTTGACGTACGTGGAGTACATGCGACTGATTAAGAGTTTCTCGGTTTTCGAACAGGGCGCCCATGTCACACCTGTGCTGCCGCGGCGGTTTGTCATTCATCCCCCATACGGCGTGCCTATTCCATCTAAGTTTTCTCTTGAACCCTTTCTCCTGTATAAGCGGTGGCTGCAGGAGTTTCGCAGGCCCTTGGCACTGCACAAGGCACTTGTGGTGCGCTGCGGATCAGGCGTTGGTGCGTTCGTGACGCGCTTGTGTGGAGTACCTATGGTGCGCGGTGTCGACCCCAGTCCAAGGGCGATCAGTGCTTGTCGAGACGACGCGGAGCGAGCGAAGGTGCCTTCCATGAGTTTTCGCGTCGGCGAGTTCTTTGAAAATGCCAACGCACTTGGCACACCTGGTAATGAGCGCACGAAATATAGCCTCATCGTCTATTACCCCGACGAGGAAACAGCCTCCTTGTTTAGCGACGACAGCAGTGACTCCTTCGCTCCTGTTAACGTTGGGTATGCAGGGAACTTGGAGCAGTTCTTTGAGAGGGCGTCTGAGTTTCTTGTGGAAACGGGTGTCATAGTGGTCTGCTGTACTAACCTACAGGCACTGCTGCGTCCCGCCGAACCTCATCCCGTTGAATATGAAGTAAAGGTTAATCGCCGCTTTGTGTTGCTTGATTACTACGACGCTCCGCTGCGCTTCAAAGGACCACTGCTGGCTGGCGGTGAGCGGGACCCGCGCCTTCGTGCACCGGCCTCACTCCGTAACAAGCTGCGGTCAGAGTTGTGGGTCTTGCACAAACTGGAGAGTATTCAGCATTTCGGTTTTCTCCATGGTATTCCCGGAGCGAAGCCGCCGGCGAGTGCGGGACGCTGGAAAAGCCTTGACTCTCTGAAGCAGCGACAGAGAGTGCTGAAAGATCACGTGGCGTTGATGGGTGGAGACTGGGGCGAGTATAAACAGCGGATGGTGAAGATGCTGCAAGATCAAAGTGAGGTGCCTGAAGATGATGTCGCCGAGGCCGTTCGAATGACACTTGACCCGCAGTATCCCGTTGAACTTGCACGGAGGGCAAAAAACGTGATTGAGCAAAACGAGAAGGCAAGGAGTGCGTTTCATGAGTCCGTTATGGCCCAGTTCGACGAGCGCTCGCCTCGGGAAATGTTCGACACCAAAAAGTTTGTGTAACGGTGCTCCGGTGGCACCGCTTTGTATGCGTGACGTGCCTTTTATAGGGAAAAGAGTACACGATCGTCACTGCACCAAACAATCTTTGTGGCTGTAAGTTGGCATTTTTTTTTTGCAGTTGTTTTCTTTACACACATCCCTCACTTTATTTTTTGTTTTCGCACTCCGTGGCAGACACTTTTTCCCGTCACGCTCTCTTCACACAATGAGGCGCATATGTGCGTTCAACTACCCTGTATCTAGACTTTTGTGTTTGGTCGTTGACTGAGGGCGGGTAACTTGAGGGCCGCCATCGGCGCTCCTTCAGTCACGCAATTGTGCGGTGCAACGAACCATACACCCTTGTACCCGTCACACAAACACACGCGGACGTGAACACAGAGGTATGGTTATCGTTTTATGTCTAACATGCCTGCGCTCGCTCCCCACTACGACCGTCCGTACTTACCACTTCTCTGGCAATATCCACCATTGCACCTTCACTATTTCGTTCGCTTACGGTTGTGCGCACGCGCAGTGGTAGCTTATCACTCACACGACAACACCAGGGCAGCCCGCAGAAGTGTACGCCGTAACTACCTTGGGAGCACTTTAGTAAAGCAGTAGTTTTTTTTTTTAAACCACGATACTAGTAATTAGCGCCTCAAGTTTCCTTCCACCGTCATTGCGTGACAATACCAGGGTCACACTGTATCCAGTCAGATTCCTCCTTTTCTTCTTTTTCCTGCCGCTGTTTGTTTCTCCCGGCCTGAGCTCACCAAGCACTGTCAGCGGATTTAATGGAGGTTGTAGAAGAATTCCTGCGGCTTCGCCGTCAAGGAAAGGGCGAGGAGGCTTATGAGCTACTCGCTCCTGGTGCGTCGATGGGCTGCCCTTGGGGCGGCATGCACCATGGCCAACGAATTCGCGATGTTCTCAACGACGAAGCACGTTTTTCTCACAAAGGTTATCTTGATGCTGTGCCCATCAAGGAGATTGCTGAAGGCACCTTCGAACGGCAGTTTAAGTGGGATCGAGGAATGTTCGAATACGGCAACGTCGGTCGGAGCTGGTTTGGTATTCGTCCACGATGGCGAGAGCTCTACTTTGTCAGCGACGGTGCCATCACTCTTGTCACTTCCGACAAGCTTCTTAGGAACCGCTCGTTATGGCAGTTCTTCGGGGCATAGAGAGGAAGGGGAAAGGGATGGTAGTGCAGGCGGAGAGTACGGGCTGACGGCTCCCGCTGCCGGGCTCTTCTGTCATGATCCCCCGTCCTTTGTGCACTCATCGCTGCTTTGGTACTAGTAGAGGCCGATGCCTCTTTTCTTTTTTCCCTTTTCCGTCTGATGTTTTGCGTTTGCTTCTTTTCCTCTTCTGGACGGCCGTAGGCGCACTTTTGTGCCTATGGTGCGCACATAAACCTTACGTGCCTGAACTTTTACAGCGGGACAGTAGCGTAGTTGTTCTCAACTCTTCTGCTACATAGGGAATTCCACTGGCATCAGCCGTCTAGCCCATCAAAAACAAGGATTGACAACACAGGACTCAGAGCTACCCATATACACACGTACGAACACACACTGGAAATGAACGTGACATGACAGTCGGTGAAGGTCTCTACATTTTGTTGTCTCCAACGGATAGCAACCAGCAATGTTGGGAGCCGACAGTCAGACCCCCAAAACAGCTCACCCAATACGGTGCACCAGCGTTCACCGGGAATGTGCTATCAGAACTGACACAGCTGACTTTCACCGTGAACGTTCTTTGCGGTCCCAAGTCGTTCCGTTGTGTGGCAGACCCACCGCTCTTCCCCCCTCTGCTACCTTTTTTCTCTTGGTTGCAAACCAGAAACAGTTCTCAAGCACTACTCAACCATAATTCGCACGCACACACACTTTGGAAGCTACTGTGACAGCTCCGCTCGTTGACGCGCGGGCCCTGTAGTAAACGACGTACCCGAGCAAGACAAGTCATTCTCTGTTCAGAGTTGTATCCCTAGCGTCGTCTAGCAAAGAGGATGGCGGCGAAGAAGGGAAAGGGCCGAAAGAAGCTCACCCCCGTGGAAGTGGAACGCCAGCGCGTGGAGGAGACGGCGAAGCGAAAGCGTGAAATGGCAATGCTTCAGTCACGCTTGCAAGACATCATCGAAGAAGAGAAGACACTGACGGCCACGGCTACCAGTGCTATTGAAGCCCGCTGGATGACGTTTCTGCGGGAGTGCAAACAGAGGGAGCTTGTAGCCAGCATCGAGAAGCTGAAACGAGCCTTTGAGTCAGCTGTGGACCGCAACGATGCAGCTGTTGCCGCGCTGTTTCAGGACTTGGAGGAGGCGGAGGACCAGTATCGACACGCATACCGTGGGCAACTAGAATCCGCCGAATCGCTTACTGCCATGCAAGAGCAGCACATGGCGGAGCTGCAAGAAGAATACGAGAGCGATCTTGTCGAGCTCAAGAACGACTTCGAGTATGAGCGACGCGCACTTGAAGAGAAGCATGATAGCGAGCTTGCTGATTTGCGGCTCATTTTACAGAATATGGCCGCCGAAGCGGAGCTGATGGAGAGGAAACTGCAAGAAGAAACTTCGGAAACTCGTGAGACAGCCATTGAGAAGATGGACGAGGAGAAGAAACAAATGCAGGGTGATCTAATGCACACCAGCGATGCTCTCCGCACTGAGTTGGACTCGCGCTACAAGGAGTTCATGACCACCGCCCAGGTTAACATGAAGGACTACATGGACAAGTCCAAGGAGGATCAGGAAACGACAGAGCGCATTGCGGCCCAGCTCAAGAAGATCGATAAGCTGCAGGAAAGCGTCACTTCGTGGCGAACCAACATTGCCCGCAACGCCAAGGAGTGGGAGCAGCGCAACAAAGCCATGCAAGGTGAACGCGATGCGACACTGCGGCACCTTAAGGCGCTCAAGAACAAGATGCAGGTTTGGCGTGAAAAACAAGCCCATGCGTTGGCCGAGCTCGTGAAAGATGCCAAAATGTCAGAAGACAGCCTCACATCGACGTCAAAGAAGGCGGAGAGAATCCTGCGTCTCATCGAGCTGTGCAAGCCGCTGGAAACAGAGCGTGAACAGGTAATGTCATTCGAGCAGAACAGTAGCCAGCAAGCAATTGAACAAAACGTTCGAGAGCGTGTTGCTATTGCTGAGGATGGTGGATCCGGCAGTAATGCGGCGGGTTCAAGCGACGCACAAGGTGGGTCCAACGTCGCTGGTGACTGGCAGCTTCTCGAACAGTTCTGGCTGAAACATAACAAAGTTGTCTTGGACAACGCTGCCATCGCACAAGAACGTCATCACCTCCAGTCCGAGAACCAGCAGTTACAAGGACTGTTGCGGCAATACCTGAATGACGTGACTGTGAGTGATGACGTCATGCGTCACGATAACGCTCTTCTGCAAACCCGACCTGTTCGGCAGAACGTTGTGCAAATGGCACATGCAAGCAGCAACGGTGGCATCAGAGCATACAACACTGTTGTTGAGGGCAACAAGTACATGACGGACCGCTCCCGGCAAGGTATCCGCCAGTAAATTGGACCACCGTAAGCTTGCCATCGGCGGATGAGCTCCGCCGTTCACAGCTCCGGCTGAACAACCGGACACATCTGCCTCGTGGCAGTCCTCTGCTATCCATCTCTCAGTTGCACACTGAATGCGGTCCGATGTAGATTACTCTGGCCACGTTGGTAGTGGGCAGAACAGTCACATGCTGTCCTTTTCGCGTCGTACGCGTGACTAGTGGTTCGGTGTTTCCTCTTCTTCGTACAGGCTCGGCGGTTACAGGTACCGGACATCTAGTCGATGTACTTTTGTGTCTTGCTCCTCTCTTTTTTTATATAGGCACTTTGCAGCTTAGGCGGTGAAAGCCACATCTCATGTACTATTCCAGTCTTTTTCCTTTGCAACACCATGAATCCGTATCAGGCGAACACACTGGCGTCGCCGAGAACGTACACGGTGCGCAGCAGGGTGACTTATTTGATGCCTCCTGGCGTTGCCTAACTGACGGGGCACGCCGTGGCTCACCCGTACTGCCAGTGGATGTAAAGCAGACGGCGCAGCCGCAGCTCTCTTGAATGTATCCGCTATTTGCAGAGATATGTGTGCGTTGACTGCCCACGCTTTGAGCAGCCCGCGGCGCACTGCTTTTTAAATATTGCGCTCTTTCAGGCGCCTCACCACATCCGAGCTGTACCACTTTCACCGACTCTTTTCCCTTGACTGACCCCCCCCTCTCTCTCTCGTTGAACTGAACGCCGTTGCGGGTCAATGTTGCCGCAGCTGTATGTACAATCGCCCGTGAACAGTACGCTGCTCCGTGGCTTTTATATTTTCTGCTTGTGCTTTCGTGGCAGTGTCGACCTATGCTGAGACGGTTCACTGCGTCGTTCGTCGCGGCGTCCGTCTGCCGGGTGGCTGGCCTCACAAAACGAAGTGTGTCTTCCGTGCCCTCTGAGGAACCAAACACGCCGGAGGCGATTCGGGACATTATTCAGAAGGCTGAGATCGAGCAGCAGCAAAAAGAGTCTTTGGTGGATTCTCGCGAAGTGGTCTTTACTAGCGGCGCTAGTGCTGACCACCGTCCGCGCATTGCGGCGGCCGAGGCGTTTGACATTGCAGCCGCAGCACTTCCGCGTCCACCCAATTTCTGTTATGTGAACGTGTCGATTGACTACGCAGGAATGGTTGACGCTCCAGAAGTGGTGTGGTTCAACCTGTGCCGTGCAAACGGTGTGACTCCGTCGACTGTGAAGGCATCAGATGCCCTACAGATGATCGGCGGGACCGTGTGCCAACAGAAGCCCGGCGGAGGGTTCATCCAAGTGGTACTAGGATGCGTACCTGACATTGAAAGCGACGTTTTCACGTTTGATACTATACCACAAGCGAGCGAGATACACGATGCCGGCCGCGCGCCACCAGCGGCGTGCTTTGCATTTCTTGATACCCGTCTTGCGTTGCAGTACGAACACGTGCTGTCTTCTCACCTCAACTCCCTGGCGTCGCGACTCGGCAAGGCGTGTCCACTCGTGGGAGGGTTGTACCCGTCCATTGGTGGTGCTGTGGGGAGCCAATCTCAGACTGAGACCGACGACCAGGCCAAATCCTTGGATGACTCTGTATTCTTCGTGAATGACCGCGTGTACAAGGGCAGCGCTGCCGCCGTTATTCTTCGCAGCCGGAAACTGCGTGCACACGCGCTCAGTGTGGTACCGTCCATTTCTGTTGGAAGCGCACTCGTGGATGATGTTCGGTGCGAGGACGGCGTCTACACGATCACCAAGCTGGCAGGACAGGTACCAACAGAGTTCATTAAAGGCGTGTACCTGTCCGATGAGCTGGCTGGAAAGCCGTGCAAGGTATTCCTCGGCGTCAAACACGGTGATCTGCATGTCCCGATTTCGTTCATTGGAAACCCAAAGGAGGGCATTATCCAGCTGATGCTTCCGGGCGACCTTCAATTGCACGCTGGTGACACTGTTGACCTACTGGTGGACGACGCTGAATTGGACACCGAGGCTGCGGCGAGCCTCTTGATTAGTGCCCAAAAGAAGCTCGCCATCGTCTCGGCAGACAAAGACATCGCTGTGGCTCGCGAGTCTCGCCGGAACACGATTGCTTCAAGCGTCGCTGCCTTCCACTTTTCCTACGCCGGTCTCAACACCATCGCGAAGCCCGATGTCCCTATGGTTAGCCTCGGCAACGCAAACGTCATGTTTGCTCCAAGTGTCCTGCAACGCTGCGTTGGGCGTGAGTGTCCGAATTCGGGCATCTTTTGTCCCGGGCAAGTGGCAACAGTTGGAGACATCACTGCCATTTTCCCTCGTTCGAGCACGTACTGTTTTCTTGAGGGACTCTCGTAAGAGGGTAGCGTTGATGATATGCCTCTTGGGCACCTTCACACAACAATTTGGTGGGCGTGTCTCACTGTTTCCGCTTTCTGCATTGTTTTCCACTGGCCGCTGTGACCTACGCCTAGTGGCTCTGCTCCTTAAATCACAGCTCACACGCTGTGCGGCTGCGCACACGTCACATCGGCATCTTGCACCGCCTCGTGCCGACTCCGCGCATGCGCGCGTTTTTTTTTCTTTTGCTGTTGGTATGACATAAACTAAGAAAAAAGAGGGTGTAGCGTCGAAACGGTAGCCGCGCGGGAAAACAGTGAGCACACACACACATACACACACACACACACACACACACACGCCCTTCACGAGTATTCTCGTCAAAAATAGCGAAGTCAGTTGTTCCCACCCCTGTCGCTTTTTCGAAAGACACGAACATGTGTGCAATTGATACTGTGACCCTGCGCTTTAGCTCGAGCGTCACGATTTCTCCCCTTCTCTCGTTGTTCACCATCAATGCTGATCGCTTTCGTCTGTCATTGCGCCACGTTCGCGTGTCGGGTGCTAAGCGGATCACTAAAGGACTACCAGGTCTTTTTTTTTTCCTCACTTCACGCGCATCGTGATACTACCGTTACCACACGCTCTCCGTCTGTTTCGCTTATTCATTCCCTCCACAGTTCGACAGTACAGCAGAGAGAGATCTCGTGTCATTTTCGTTGTCTAAACACACCCAACTATCGCTGTATACTCTCTTTCTCGCGGTTTCGCTGACACGTTGCCGCCACATCCACCGCCAGAGACGGCCAACACCCACACCCACACACAGCTACACATGCAGGCAAACGTGGCCACCATTGTAGAGGAGGTGTGGTCTCCCTCCGAAATTGTGGACTGCGCAGCAACGAAAACCGATGAGCTGACGTCTGTCGCGGCGCCTTTTGCT
Source organism: Wallacemonas sp. TrypX (assembly GCA_030849625.1). Taxonomy (NCBI): domain Eukaryota; phylum Euglenozoa; class Kinetoplastea; order Trypanosomatida; family Trypanosomatidae; genus Wallacemonas; species Wallacemonas sp. TrypX. Next base: position 312,861 of record JASANP010001161.1, on the reverse strand, counting down.
GTGCCCACCGCGAAGCGCTATGCGTTTCGAACCTCATTGGTCGTCACTCCGTTTGAGTGCTTGCACAGCCTATGGGATCCCAACCGTACCCCGCTGACCTCGTCGGAGTTACTTGAGAAGTGTGATATCCGTACGAACATCGTAACATGGGACCAACTGGCAAACGCAGAAAAGGTGCCGGGCTCAATCGCCGACCGCCACAAGGACGGGTGGTTTCGATTTTCATCGGTGTTCCCGACCGTCACGTTTGATGTCAACCGCTCGAGCGAACAGCTGCTCTGCATTCTCGCAGCTCTAGAGTATTCGTTTCCACACCTCATCGTTCCGTTCTGTGATGGACAAGTCAGCCTTGGCACTGCTATTTCCTTGTGTCTCTTTGTCCGACAGCACCGGCGGGAACTCGCCGCGTATCTGCCGCTTCTGTTTTTTCTGTACGAGCGTGACGAAAAGCTGGCCTCGAGCTTTTTGGCTCAGTTGGACGTCAATGTGAAGAGCCGCGTGGCACAAGAGGAAAAGAATCTGCGCGCGTTCAAACCGAAAACCTCCAAAGGCTGGTTCTCGTGGGGGTCTTCATCGTCGTCTAAGAAGAAGGACGAGCCTGGCATGTCGCTGGCAGATCAATTCAGATTCATGAGCGAGCATTCTGCAGAGCTGCCACCGCCGTTTAAAGAACTGTTCGTACTGGCCGTTTCAAAGTGTGAGCGGATGGAGGCCTGGCATGCTTCCGTGCAGAAATTCACACAAGCGTGGCGTGGCCGCGATGCGGCCTTTCGTAGTGTTGTTGATGCGTTGCCCATTGTCGCACCTCCGTACGAAACTGAAGCACCTTGTGCCACCGCGTTTACGGGTGTGGATGACGGCGACGATCTGAAGCGCACTTCGTTGATGCTGCATCAGTTCATGCAAAATGTGACCATCGTCACCCGTGAGACGGCATTGCCGAACACCCGGGCTCTCACAGGTTTTGCGAGCGTCGCGCGTGTGATGATGGAGTCGAAAAAACACCACCTAGAAAAAATACTGGAACAGACGCAAACATCGGTGGGACATCGGGGCTTTCTCACGGGCAAGTCGAAGCCTCCCAAGGAAGCCCCTGCGTACGACAATACCGCCGTCTTTTCCAGCGCTGTAAACGCATTTACTGAACTGCAAAATCGTCTTCGTAAGTGCGGCCTGTCGCTGACGGAGGAGTGCGAGTGGGCTGATGGTGAAACACAAAGGGCAGAAAAACAAGCCTGTGACGCCGTGTCCGCGCTCTTTCACTCTGAAGTGGACGCATTCAGTGCGAACCAACACTTCAAGACAGTACCCGGACCCACTGGGGAGGCCCCATCATCCAATGCGGCATCTCAGATGACTCACCCACTGCTCATTTGCCTGGGGTCTGCGCAGCCGTCACTGGGGAGCGATGAGCTGTAGCAGCGAACAACAATACCGTCGTCATCAACGGCAAAGTACAACCACAGTTATCACTTCGCGTGTTTCACACCCACCAGTTGCGAAATGCCCACGTGCGTTTGTTAACGTGCGAGCAGTCGCGCGAGGCGGTGGCTTTGCGCCGCCTTGACACAACGAAGGAAATACTAGACAGTCAGCTGACGACAGAGACCCAAACAGACCGGGACGTTGACTCTCGTCGTTTTTTTTTTTTCGACACACACACACACACAAACGCACACACAGCGTATTCCATTAGATGGCATTGCACCTTGCGAACGCAACCCTTCCCCTTCCTCCCGCCTCGTCTTCCTGCCTTTGACTTTCCTTTGCGTGGACATCTCACATTGCTCTCGTCATCATAGAGCGGGAGAGATAAACTGGCTAGTAGGCTTCCTTCCTCTTCTAGTATCAGTGTGTGCTGCTTTTTTATTCACCTTTGCACGTAGAACGAAGGTCAGCACTCACTCCTCGTCACACCTGCTCCCCTGTCGTGTGACATGTGGCTGACTTCGTTACCCTCTTCATTGTTTCTGCATACAGAGTTTTTTTCCCGTCAAGGTAGCACCATCGGCCTAGGGCACGCATCTCCCCTAGCCCCGCATGAGTTGCTTACCACCGTCACTTGTCGCGGGTGAGCTACATGCGAACGAGCCCCGCAACAGTGAGCTGCTGCAGTCGTTGGCATCCGGCAATGTAGAACTGCTGCGCCACAGTCTCAGCAGTGGGGCCGACGTGAACCTGAAGTGCCCGGACCCTGTATGGTCGACTCCTTTACACATTGCAGCGGCGCAGGCTTCCCCAGCCTGTTTGGTCGAGCTGCTTCAGGGGAGCAACAAACCTGTCTGCGAGCGCAACGCGATGGGTGAGTCACCGTTGTTCATCGCCTGCCGTGCTTCCCGCTCCATCACAACACCGCTCCTCTTACTATCAGCGTACGGCGTACCCACCCACACGAACAACAACGGCGACACGTTTTTGCATGTGCTGTTGCAGAACGAGCTGATGGCACCCTCGCAGCTTCTGGAATTGATCCAGTGGATTCTCAACGCTTCTGAAGCAGTGGCTATTCTGAACATCGAGAATGGGAATGCAAAAACTGTCTATGACATTGCACGCGAGCATCGGACCGACGACCACATGCTGCTGCACCAACTTCTTCAGCACGGGGCAGTGTCCGCACACATCCAACATTCCGGCCGCCAATACAACGTGGTGAACAGCGAGGTGGCACAGCGCGCGGCCCTTGAGCAGCACGAGGCAGTCGAACGCGGCTACTTGAGCTCTCGACTGACGAACTCGCTGGTGCTCTTGCGAGACGAAGAGGAGGCGACATCGCGATTTATAGCTGCTGAAGAACAGAAACGTCTCTCCATCATTTCAAAAGAGGACCAGCATCGCTGCCACATCACGCGGAAACTCATTCGGCAGCTGAAGTCCTCACGGAAGGCGGCGCGCAAGCTGGAGGATCAACGAAGAAATGCATCGGCAAGCACTCTTCAGGCGGTTGGACGCGGGTATGTATCTCGTCTCACACTGTCTCGGGTGCGCCAACGCGGGCTACTACGCACGGAAGCCCAGCAACCGACCTTGCAAGCACGTCTGACAGCGTCTGCCGTGACACTCGAACGTGTAGGCCGCGGAGCTTTGGACCGCAAAAAGCTTCGAGACAGAGTCCGTCACGCTCACACTGCGACAGCAGTCGCTCGTGTGTGTGCAGCACAAACGATGCCTACCAGTAGCACAAACTCGATTAGATCAGAAACGGTGCCTACTACCCCAGAGCGGCGGCGCACACAAGTGTATCAGAGTGACGAAAAGGAGCAGACCCCAGTCAAACTGACTGCGTCAGAGGCGAACCTTGGGCACTCCGGGCATCGTCAGATGGATGTCTTTAGCGTGTGCAGCCCACCGTCGTCCACACTGGTCACAGTACAGTTTGCTGATCCATCGCCCGCGGATGACAGCGGTGCGATGAGACGTGCTGCAGAGCACCAACAACTCGGTGGCCAAACGAAGGATAGTACCGCTAAGTGTTTGCCAAAAGCGGAGAGAGAAATGGGAATGCTACATCTGTCTGCCCTACAAAGTGCGTCAAGCGAGGGAACACCAGAGTTGTGGCCACTTGAGCCACCCGCTAGCATGTTGTATTCGGAAACTGATGCCGCCTGTAGAATCCAGAGATGGTGGCGCCGCTGCACTTTCCGACTCCGCACCGCCGCGGTGTCGACGATTGAGCGCGCACTGTCAGCTTCTGCAGTGCGTGCGCAGTTGTTTACTTACTGCCTGGAGAGGGGCATAAAGAAACGCATCCAGACCATCACCGGCCTTGTCACCTCACTTGTTTGGCGAGAAAACTTTTGCAGCGAGTTCCGTCGTATCACGCGCGAGAAGCGGTTCGCACGGCGCGCACTGACCGTGTCCCGCGCGCCCGAGCCGCTCGCCGCTGCGCATCCTTGGCACAGACGGTGGCGCGCAATCACTGAGGCGTACCAAACGTGGACACTTTTGGCACAAATGACGGTCAGTCTCTTCCTTCTGATCTACATGGGCTGTGCACCTAGAGCAGGCGAACACAATGTGCACAACAAGGTCGACATTGCTTTTTGCACAGTGCAACTCGTGCTCTTGCTGGGCTTCCCGCTGAGTCTTTGGAGACTTGTCGATGGCGCTGTCATCATCACAGCACTCGTCTGTGCCGCCTGCAAGGCGTACGGCGGCACCATTGTCATCACACTGCTACTCCTCAAGGCACCACTTTTAGTCAGCTATTTGGCACCCAACCATTCAGCGACAAATACGTACTGCCGCGCGCTGAGGTATGGAGGTCTGTATCTTCTGATGCTGTCCCCTTTAGGGCTCGCCTGTGTGGGCTCGACCGTTCGCGGTACCTCTCGCAGCTCTCTGCTGCTGACGTCACAGGGCAACTGGGCACGTGTGTTGCTAGTGCTCTGGAGCACACTCTCTCCGCAGTATGCAGTGCGAACACTGAGCCCAGCACCCGCTCACCCACACGCTTCCGCTGACGTCATTACGCCACAAGGTCCTCCTTTTTATGGGTCGCGCACAGTCGTCAAAACAACCACCGTCAATGACGAGTGGGTGCTGCAAACCGCGAAATTACCGACGGTGCAACTCCTCATCTGCAATGTCGGGCTCTTGGTGTTCTTTTACTGTGCAATCATTGTTGGGACCAACAATGCTATCCGTGAGCATTACGACCTAAGCGATGAGACAAAGCTGAAACGGAACAAACGTCGGTTCCAGTACAAATACTACAAGCAGAAGATGGAGTTACTGGATGCTCACCGCGCCGCCACCATCGAGGCACTTGGCCAACAGCTAGACGGCCTCATGTGGGAGGACGACATCCGCGCGGCAAAGGAGGCCATCCGCGAATCTCACAAGGTCCAATTTCAAAGCACGGCTGACGCCCCTCTTGGTGCCACCACAGCCGACGCTGCGCCAACTCACGCAACCGACGGTCCGCACTTTGCGAAGAGCAACGCTGCTGTGGTTTCACCACACCAGAGCGCCTCGTGGGACTGCCGCAACGAGGATCCGCAGTGTCGCGGTCGCTTAGACATTGCAGCCATTGAAACGGCTCTCGGAAAAGCTGAGCGCACAGACCGACGGGAGCGCTTTTTTATGCGGCAGTGGAAGGGCAGTGTGTTCCGTCGTGAATCCACGCTTGTGGTGCTGGCCTTCGTCATTCTGTCCTCGGTGGAGCCGAATGTTTACGCCATGGAGGCAGTATTCAGCGCAGTACTCACTGTTGAGCTGTTACTGTCGCTGTATTGCCTTCGCATGGAGTTCATCCTCTCGCACCCGTGGCGGCTTCTGATACGGTTGTTTTGCGCTGTGATTGGATTTGTTCCGTCTGGCACGCCGTTTGTCGTACTGCGCGGCTTGCGGTTATTGGAGGGCTGGTCTACGCTTTTTGACATCCCTGGGATGGTGAAGTGGGGTATCATGTACTGCCTCATTACCATGTGCACGATCTGGATGGTGTCCTTCGTGGCGTCGCTTCAGTTCGCCGCGGCTGCGCAGGCGAGGGGACATGTGACTTCTTCATACTGCACGGGCACGTCAAACTGCCTGGCGTTGTCTCTTCGCGAGCTGGTTCTACCAGCGTGGACGCCGCTGCGTGTTGACCCTGTGCATGAGCCACCCGTGACGTGTCTTCTGATTGTGGCGTTTCAGTTTCTCTTTATCCCCTTCGTGCTTTCGTTTATGCTCCACCCACTGCTGCAGCTCTCCAGCTTCATAGGACGCTTCTTGCGCCTAGTGGTGAGAAGCTTACACAAAGACGTGTTAGGCTTTCTGGGGAACTACATCGAGGGTGAAGAGTGGTTTCGACGCTGGTCGTTGGTGGTCGCTATTCCGACCAGCGTTATCGTGAAGCTGAAGCTGTGGGTCCACGACATCCAACGATCTCCCGTCGGCCTCGGATCCCTCACCTCCACGCGGGCTGCCCGACTGGCACACGACAGAAGCTTTTTCTTCCGCAACGACACGATGGTCATGCCGCTCAGCAGTGACGAGTCCAGAGACGGTCGTGAGGAGGAGGTCCCGTATGAGCCGACGGAAATCATATCAAAATCGCGCTTTGCGAGCTTCGTGGACACCGCCACATACCAGCGGCACTTTCAGCAGCGGACGAAGGGTGACACTGTGCCCCTGCAGAAGCAACCACAGCAGCAGCAGCATCTAACTGGCGCACCCAGAACGGTCTGGGTGAAACCACCGCACGTGTGGAGGCTGAGGCTGGATTCGCTGTCGCGCCAAACGTGGCTGCATGTCGTGAATCTGGTGCTCACGGCTACCTCGTTTGCCTTTCTCTGGGCGGCAGATGCCTCCAGCCACCCCCGCGATGCCGTCGTCGTGCTGGCAACTGTTTTTCACATGGCAAGCATTGTCACGAACTTCCTGGTGGTTCCGCGGGATCTCACGGCGATACTGACAGTCATTTCCAGCACAGCGCTGATTGCGTCCACAGTGATTATTCACCTCGGCGAGGCTGGACTGCAACCGATTTACGCTGTGCGGTTTCTGTCGCTGTTGAGATTGGCGCAGATCCAGGTGTACCCTTTCCGTTCCGCGCGGCAGTTTTTGCATGAGTATCTCGATTCGTGGATGAAGGTCTTGTTCCCGTTCTTTGTCGTGGGCGGCCTCTCGTACGCTGCCGAACTACTTCGTGCACAGATCTACCTGGTTCGACACCCCACCTTCGCGCCATCCAACGCGACCAACACGTCGACGGCGGTGTCCAACACTGTCTGGGGATTGGCAGACACCCCGAATTGGCGCAGCGAAACAGGCGGCGTGAACAGCTCGTATCCGGAGTGGGTCGCGTCGATTCCGCGCACGCACCACGATAGACCAAACACGAACGCGACTCGAAGTCTGTTCAGCTTTTTTTTCACAGAAGATGCGTACATTTTCTTCTCCATCTTCAACTTCTGGCTCCTGCCCGCGCTGGCGATCAGCACATGCCTGTCCTACTTGTACTGGAGTGGCTCAAACTTGCGCGATACCGACCGCTCTGTCATCTTCCTCATCCCGTTCCTTGAGGACCCTCTCACGCTGGCAAGCTTCCGTTTCTCGCAGTCGTTTCTTCATTACGTGGCGAATGCCGTGCTGGTGCTCAGTGTTACCTTCGGGTGCATATTCAGTCCTACCACCACGACGGTAGCCGGAAGAGACCACAATTTCTTCTTTGCGTTTGAGGCTGGCTTCACCTGCGTTGGATTGATTGACGCTCTCCTGTCCATGGCGTTCGCCGTGTATCGCAGCCGGCGCACGTGGGCGGGCCGCAGCATCAGCCGACAGGACTTTCGTTACGTGCACGTACTGGTTGGTGACACTGCCCTCGTCTTGGCCGAAGTCGTTCAGCTGTTGTACTACAGCGTGGCATTTCCCTTGACCATCGCAATGCTCGTAGACGCGGACAACTTGCTTCTGTCACCGGATGACTATGCACTATACTTCATCACGCTGCGCTTCGCGTTGCTGTTGCGACTTCTCCCTCGGCAGTGTCTCTTGACGTTTATACAGGCCTTCCCTACTGTGATATTCGCCTGCGCTGGAATCGTCATATACTACGTGGCATCCGCAAGCGCGTTGGCTGACACGGCTGGTGCGTCCTCTGGCGGACTCACACCGGCACTGTGGCGCGAAGCCTTCACCGACCTCATTCGCGAGTCCCTGACCCTGGCCGTTCCGCGGGCGTTCACTTCCGAGTGGACCATCACGAACGAGACAGCGATAGCGCTTGACATGCTGGCGTCCTCAACGTATACGCGTGTCACTGGGACAGGCCACAGCGCCGCCATCATGGTCTTTATCCTCTCAACTATCGGCAAGGCGATTGTTTCGTCTGCCCTGGGACTTGGTGCGGCCATTTTGCTGGTGCCACTGCGCACACCTTTGGTGGCACCACTGCCACCCAAGAGCGCACAGCTTTATCGCGCACTCAGCGGCGGCATCAACGCTATTGTCAAGGAAGGTGAAGCCCTCCACGATGACATGCGGCCTGAGGCGCGCCGTCGGCTGCAGCGACGTAAATTCACGCGCATGTTCACCGCGCGCGGCATCCCATCGTGGAGCCTCAGACACCTGCTGGAGGAGCTCAACATTGCGCGCCCGAGTCGCCAACGGCGCTTCATGTTTCTTTTGGAGCAACTACTGATTTTTCTGCCGATCAGCGACCTCCGGCAGGAGCAGGTGCGCGAGTACATGAACATGTGGTCGTGCTACTGTTCCGGAGGGCCAGCAACGCTGAGTTTCACGGAACTGGCTGTCTACCCCCCTCGAGATACTTCGTTGTCTGGCGCTGCCAGAGCCACATCTAGCTCGTCGCATCCAGCTAACCCTCTTGATGAACGCGACACCACAGCACGTCGAGGCACACCCAGAGAGAACGCGGCAGCCGAGGCACGTTACATTGCTCCGCTTCGTCTCATACAGGCGCTTGCTTTGTTCGAACTGAACTTCCCCGCCGACTCGTCCATTGGCTCTCAGCTGCTCATGGACTTCTTCACCGTTGTTCAAAAGGTGCGCGCTGCGTCTTTGATGCAATCACTGTGGCGCATGTACCGCTGTGAAAAATGCTTCGAAGCGGATGCCTCACGGACCAAAGTGGAAAAAGTGAAGCTAACCTATCTGAGAAGGCAGTTTCGCAAACTGCGCATGAAGAACGACGCATCCTTCCGTCGGTCCGCCTCCGTTAGCGGCAACGCGCGCACAGACTCTTTTGCCATGGCGCTGGCCAACGACACCGAAGTGTACAACCTTGACACGGGACACTTCGACCTCCTCAACCGCCTACGTGGACACTACCACCACCTCACACTCAGCCCAGGCACACCTGCGAATGAGGAAGTTGATAGCGACTACTAGCTCCTGTTCGTCAGCCCCCAGCGCACGCAGCGGTGCAGAAGTGTGTGTATATTTGTGTGTGTGTGTAGGCAAAAAGAGAAGGCGGTACTTGAAAAGCGAGCAGTGCTTTTTTTTTTCCACAGACTTACACCGCTGTCGCATTCAGCATCGATTGCTCACTGAGACCAATAGAAGAGCTCGATGACAGCAGTCTTTCACATCGATTGTCGGTGCTGACCACAACGTGATGAGGCCTCTAGTACGTGCCTGATGGCTGTACCAGCGTGCGCAGCTCGCTGCTTCGCTCACCGGACAAGGGTTGTTTTGGTTGCAGCTCGCCACACACTGAGCGAAAAGATTGGTGGTTGGTTTGCGTGCTTGCACGCTATGAGCTACACTATCTTTGCTAGTGCGGTCTCCCGCTAGGCAACCAACAAAAAGGAAGCATACTTTGCCGTCACGTCCTGCGCGGCGTATGAGGCGCTTAGGGTCTCCGTCACCAGCATGTGGATTCGTCGACTTCAAGGAAGCACACCTCATTTCCTTTTCAGCACGGAACCTTGTGAAACCAATGTAGTGGCCAACATTGTTACCCCTCTCCCCTTTCCCCTCTGTCGCCACTGTACCGCTCCCACATTTGCTTTCAACCACCACGCGCACCTCACACACTTACCTCTCGTTTTCTCGTTTACTTTTGCCCATTCGCTGCTTGGCGTACGTTTGCGAACGCACTGTGCACAAACACTTATTCAATTGCCGGAGAGAATTAAAAAAAAAAACAGCTTGTCTTACTATCCAGTGCCTCTTCATTACAGTGCTTGTGCTGCTCCAGCTTTTTTTTGTTTTACACTTTTTCCCCTTGAGTTCCACTTTACCTTGCACCCCCCTCTGTGTGTACAACTTGAATCGGCAAGTGGTGTTGGAATCTCTTCACTTTTCTTTTCTTAATCAAGCTTCGTCAATCCAGCTCTTTTTTCTTTTATTGTTACTCACCTGTGTACCGGTCGCCGCCGCTTCCGGCAAACTGTTTCCGCAGAGCGCGCTGACACTTCTCCCGCGCGCTGATACTTCTCCCGCGCGCTGACACTGCACCTGCGTATTTCACCCACGCGTCACGGGACTGATTCACTCGTGGTCACGCTAGCGACTGCATCACATCCCTGGTGCAGACTCTCAAACATCTACAGCAACTGCTGACCATTTTCGCAGGCTGCGTGGCGTCGAATAGCACACCATGGGTAACGGAGCCTCTGCTGTGCACTCGTCGCGGCGGCGCTCTTCGGCAACCAACAGGGCAGAGCAGTACTCGTACACGTACGTTCACAAGGAGGACGAGGCTGCCCCTGTTGCTCCCGCGCGCCCGCGACCCCAGCCACTGAGTACGCGGTCCTTGACCGGACCTGAGAAGGCTCCCGTGTCCCATAACAGCACTCCCGACGCCTTTGACTTCACCCCGGAAGGAACTAGTGACCACGCTGACGCCGTTGGTGACGCGCCACAAGATGTTGTCAACGCCGAGTCTCACGTCCAGGAAGAGGACCTGGAGGACTACCAGCTAGCACCCGAGGAGAAGCCAGCTGTCACGTTTCATGAAGCGCTCGCCACTGCTTCACAACAGCTCCGTCAACGGCAACGCGAAGGCGACGGCACCATCACGAAGGAAGAAATGGAAGACCTCGTGCTTCTCACGCGTGAAATGGAGAACTTGAAGCAGATGATGAAGCGCTCACAGTACACTGTGGAGGGCACATGGAACATTTTAGAGAAGGATGGCATGGTCGAGCGCTTTGGACAGCAACTGTACGACGAGCTTCTCACCCGCAACCCCAGACTACGCGTCTACTTTTACGGTGTGGATCTTGACGAGCAGTCTCGCACGTTGCTGCGAATGGTCGGCACCGCTGTGCACTTCTACGAAAAACCGCAGGTCACTGTTGACATGTTCACAAAAGCTGGTGCACGCCACCGTGGCTACGGCATTACCAGCGACATCTTCAAAGAGATGGAAAAGGCATTCTTTAAGGTGTTTCCGAAATTTGTCGGTCGCGATGTGTTTGAGGCCTCCGAAGCTGAATGGCACAAGTTCTGGACGCTAGTGCTTGATCTTCTCGAGCATGGCAGCGTGAGCCCAGAAGGCGATCGCTACGGGAAAATGTATGATGAGCAGTCACTTAAGAAGCTGCAAAGCGACTTCCAGCTCATCGTGGAGCGCCAATCCAAGTGCGACACTCGGCATCAGTTTGTTGGAATCATGTACGCCAAGGCTATTGAAATGCATGGCGATCTCTCCAAGTTTGATGCCCTAAAGGATCTGAGATCTAGTAAGCGAGTGTTCCAGTCGTACGTGGATATTGTCGCCAACCTTGCCGACACCGAGAAGTGCCAAGAGTACATGCTGGAACTCGGCGCACGGCATACAGCGTACAACGTGACCATCCAAAATCTGGTGGACTTCACGGAGCCATTTCTTTACACCTGCCGGCATTTTCTGCAGGATGAGTGGAACGTCGCGATGGAGGCGCGGTTCCTCACCGCCTTCCAGACGATGGTGGAGGGTATTTCCACTGGCATGTCCGGTGGCCGTGAAAGCCTCGTCAATCAACGCGCACCGAGTGACAACACCGCCGCGTTCTGTCTGCTGTTTACGGACATCGAAGCCAGCACGAAGCTGTGGCAGGAGAACCCAAACTCCATGGGCATTGCCGTCAAGAACCACCACCGGCTCATCCGCCAACTAATCGCCGAGTACGGTGCGTATGAGGTCAAGACTGTCGGCGACTCATTCATCATCGCAGCCAAAGACACGTATGTTGGCGTCCAAATAGCTTTATCCATCCAGCTTGAGCTCATGCGCATGGCGCCAATCGCACCAGACTTCAGGATGGTCGACAACACGGAGGGTCGCGGCCCAGCGGAAGTGTGGAGCCAGGACACGCTACGCGTGCGAATCGGCATCGAGCACTGCACGGAGGCAACCGCCAACTACGACTCCATCCATCGTCGATACGACTACTACGGCCCCAGCGTGAATCGCTGCGCCCGTATCGAGGCAGCCGCGTGCGGCGGACAAATCCTCATGTCGAAGCAAACGTTCCAGGCTCTCAAGGCTATTCCCGATTTTCACGATGAGCCGTGCCCGGGATGTCTGCGCAGCTTGCAAATTCCTTCGCCGTCTGTGAAGCTCGACAGCCGCGGACTGGACCACTTCGTCTCCGTCAGTGATGTGGGCATGGCATCGCTGAAAGGAATCGGACACCCCGTCCATCTGGTGTCGATGGTTCCTCTGGATTTAGCCGGGCGTAAATTCATCGACAAGATTGAGCGCGCATGAACTGCTCAGCACTGCATTTTCTGTCTCGCCGTTGACGCACGCACCCATGCTTTTTTTACTTTTAGTTTGTCACTCAAAATCATTACCCCCTTTTTTTTTTTGGCAGTCCCGATTTTCCAATGAATCGAAGGCGGCAGAACGGACAGAGCTCTCTTCGAAGCCATTTTTTACGCCCACACTTTAATATGTATTGTTTTGCGTGCTTCACCGGGAGCTCTTTTTTTTTTTGTTCCACGACGTGCATGACAAAGCTGTTTCCCTTTTTTCTTTTCGCGGCATCTTCTCCAACTGTGCGTGCCCACGATGACATCTTCACCAGACGGCGCAAAAACTGCGAAGAAGGAAAGGGGGCAGGCACTGTCACCCTACAGCAGACAGCAAACAATAAACAACGCTGCGAGTGCTCTCGCCGAAAGCGTTGCCTCCTTCACTTCCTGGTCTTTGTTCCTATGAGCGCGCACTCGGGGCCCGCACAGGAGTGTTCCTCCTTCTCTTTTCTTTGGTACTGGCCCCCTTTTTCGTGCAACCCCGCATGCGCTGTGGTGGTGGGAATCACCACGATATGTAAAGCTTGTGACGCTGGATAAAGGTGAAGAAACACTGGGTGTGCCTTGGCTGTGGTGCCACGCACGGGACTGGCACCGGACAACTCATTTTCTTTTTCAACCGTCACGGCAACACACATACGGAGCTCACTGCGCTGTTCTTGGAACACTCTTCGCAGCTTCAGAAAAAAAGATTGATTAGGAGGAAAAACGTGCCCACACACCCACAAACCAAGTACAGTCGCGCCTTGACAAACGGCGGACTAAGCGCCAACGCGAAAACACGGCGTCGCCTCCAGTGCAGAGTGGCGCAAAAACAAAAACTCCTCCTGCGCCGCTTCCTTCCCTCTCAGAATGCTGTGAGAGAGTTTTTTTTTTGGTATTGTTGCCCTGTTCTTGCTTTTTTCCGTCTTGCACATTATACCTTTTTGTTTTTGTTTTCACACTCGGCTCACTCTGTCTCAACTGTTTACTTCCCTGTTCCTTCGACAAACAATCACACACGATGAGTGTTTCTTGTTTCTTGGCATAACAGCCGTTTCCTGATGGCTTCACGTGGTGTCCGCGTTCTTGGCAGCACTCCCCACCCAGGAACAATTCCTTGCTCAGCCGCTCCCCACATGTCGAGGCACATCCCGTTCTGAAGCCTCTCAAGGCACCACTGAACTGTTATTTGCGGCATCCTCATTCACAACACACGGGCACATCCTTCAGCTTTGCTGGTGGTGCGTACACACATACAGAGACCCACATTGTGCGCTCGCTACTCCCGCCGTCTCTCGTCTCCACACAACTCTTCTTGTTGACCATATTTGTTTTCTGACATCAAAGCCAACCTCAAAGACACCGAGCGAAGAAGTCTAGCTGCTCTTCTTTTCGCCTCGTCCACAACTGCCCGCGCTATACTTTCGGCAAAACCGGTGTCATCCCCGCCGGCGCAAGTCAGCGAGTGGCACTAACCGCACTTCTTCCACTGTTCACCACTGTTACTATCCCAGTAGCCATGAAACAACCGTACAAAACGAACTGGCGAGTGTACCTTCCTGGACTTTTCATGGTTAGTATTGTTGCGTCTGTGATGTATTTCAGTCGCACAAAGGCGGATGCTGTCAAGTTCGGCCACGATTTCGTCCCCATTTACTCTGAAGATGGCAAATTGGAAGGGTTCACTCACCCAGTTCTCGTCAACGCAGGAAATCAGTATCGTGAGAAGCAAGAGGGCAAGTCGTGATTGATCTACGGCGCATGTGTCGGAGCTGCTTGATCACTTCCCAAGCGTCTCTAGTCATGAAACATTTTCTCTATCCCCCTGTGGAAGTGCTGTCCGACGACAGTCATTTGTGTTGGTGGTGGACCTGCGCATAATTCTGGCCTAACTTGTATTGAGCGTGAGTGTGTGGACTTTTACGCATTGTCGTACCCGCCCTCCTACTTGCTTCTTTTCAGCTTCACGTTGGTACCCAACCATAATGTGGTTGCGCCGTCTTTCAGCGACCATTCACACAAACTATCGCAGGTGACGCTTCGTCAGTCGCGGCTACTTTACGTGCCGACCTGTCTCCCAACAGTGGAATAACCTGACTTCTTTTTTCCCTGCGTACACAATGGCGCTGGGTCTCCGTGGGTTGTGGCCGTCTCTGCGTGAGATTACAGGTGTACCAAAGGTGCAACAGTAATCGTTCTCCTCTCCCTCAGCCTCTCCCCTTCTTGCTTTCATCCCCGGGTTGTCCTTCATTGCCTTGCGTTTCTACTTTGGTGTGCTGTACAGTCCGTTTACCACTTTAGCGATCATGTCTATTCTGCAGTATAGCGGCGGCTCGGTCATGGCCATGGCGGGAAAGGAGTGCTTCGTCATCATCTCCGATAACCGCCTCGGCGAGCAGCTGAAGACCATCTCGATGGAGGTGCCTAAACTGCACGCAATCAACGACACCGTCGTCGTCGGGCTGACGGGCTTGCGCTCCGATCAGCAGACGTTTGCAAACAAGCTTCACTTTCGCACCGAAATGTACAAACTACGGGAGGAGCGTGACATTGGCGGAAAGGCGCTCGCCGCACTGATCGCATCCATGTTGTACGAAGCGCGCTTCGGACCGTGGTTTGTGGAGCCCGTCATCGGCAGCATTGACAAGGAAACGGGCGAGGTGTACCTCTGTGCAATGGACCTGATTGGTGCCCCTTGTGAGCCTGAAGACTACGTGTGCTCCGGCACGTGTGCAGAGAGCCTGCACGGCATGTGTGAGTCTCTGTGGCGCCCCGACCTCGGTCCTGAAGAGCTTTTCGAGGTTGCCGCCCAGTCTATGCTTTCCGCCTGCGATCGTGACAGCTTGTCCGGCTACGGCGCCGTGGCCATGCTGGTGACTCGCACGTCCGTGACCACTCGCCTGATCAAGGGCCGCAAGGACTAGTTGCTTGTTGCAGTTGTTGTTGTTGTGGTGCACGCCTACCCACACAGGAAAAAAGGAAGAAAAAGAAATGAACGAGAAATCACGGAAGACCGTCGGAGAGCGTGGTGCCACATTTCCTGTGCGCAAGAAGAGAACGCGACGTCACGTAGCCATGGCTCTGTGAGTTATTTGTGGGCAAGAAAGAAAGAAACAAACGTTTTCCTGCTGTTTTGCGACGGCCGTGTTCCCTCAGTGCTCATGCTCTCCAACGCAGCAGCGCCTCTTGCCGGAAGGCGGACGACACCACATGCACTACCAGACAATGATACTGGTATATGCTTGCCGTTACTGGTCACTATTATGCACCTCACCTATTCGCCGATGCTAAAAGATGAAGAAGAAAAAGAACTCTGTCAGCGCGACCCCCAACAGTATCATCTTGAAGCTGTTGGCCGACGACATCGCAAAACGAGAGCCACGGGAAAACACGCGGTGATACAGGCCCTCCCTGTGATACCCGTTTCCTTTTGGTTCCGCTTAAGAACCTTCGCTGTTTCACCACAGTGACTCACCTCGTATCCCCCACGAGTGCTTTTTCCCCAAGGAGAAGTAAGTACGCTCGTGCCAGCGTACCCGCGCCGAACTCTTCCATGACTTCTGCTACCAGAAGACATGGCGCGTACTTCCGCGACTGTTTGTCCTGGTCGCACTGACTGGTAGCCACTCTCTCCTCCCCCTTGAATCCCTGTTGCCACCACTCCTGACTTCTGGGCTCGTTCCGTCATTCTCAAAGTGTTCTTCTTCCACCCCGCACACATCCACGCACTGCGTAGCAGGCGACTTGTCCCAATTGTTTTTGCCATTCGTGGTGCGCGCGAGACTCATTCAAAGCGAAGAGGGTTTTTTTTTTCACGAATACTGCCAGCACAATGGCAACTCCCGAGATGAAAATTGGTGAGCGTACCACCGCACCAATGCTGTTCTGCAGCCGGTGTAGCAACCTCTTGTACCCCGAAGGCGACACGCAGCAGAATATGGTGTGGCGCTGCAACTACTGCCACGTGACTGAGATTCACCGTGAGAACTTGGTGTACGTCATCAACACGAAAATGAAAAGCGACGTCATCAACGACACTAAGCTGCTCGCTGAGTTCGCCAGTGACCCCACTGCACAACGCTCGCCGACGATGAAGTGTCCAAAATGCAAACAAAGTGGCGTCGCATACTTTGTCAACCCACTCGGCCAGCCGCAGGAGGACATGACTCATTTCTACGCCTGCACGAACCCCAAGTGCCGTCATGTGTGGAGCGGCGAAGTCGCGAAGGACCAATAACGGAGCTGCACGTCTCTCTGCTCACCGTCGCTTCCGATGACTTGGGAAGTTGTGAGTGTGCAACAAGGTCGCTTCTATTGGGCGCGTCGTGCACGTGCGAAGCAGGCATGCTCGTTGTTCATCAAACACCATCTACTTAGCCAGTCACTCTCGGTGGCGTGGCGTAACGGTCACGTGCGGCGCCGGTCGCAGCCGTTTGCGAGTGTTGCAGGTGCTTTCTTTTGTGGTTAACCGAGATAGGCGCGTGCCCAGTGTGACAAAGCAAAAGTAGTGATGCATCTGAACCGTTAAGACACCATCAACAGCACTCTTCCTCAGGCGGCCCGTGGACTGTCCGCCGATTCGGACCGTCAATTGTGTTGCGTTTATTTAAGTGAAATCGGCAAACTACCGCGGTTGCCTTTTTTAAAACTCTGCTCGTCACGCGGCCCCTTACTGGAGCGACGAGCAGAGGTCCTCGTCCTGTCACGACGTGGACTTTTCTTCTTCCCCCTAATCGTTGCTGCTTCCAACCGTCTCACTCGTCTTTTCACTCTTCTCGGCATCCTTTTTCATCGATGTGGTTGTCACGTCTTCACTGTCCCGCGTACTCATTTCATTTCGTTGCATCTGGAACTCCTGCCTGCTGATCTATTCTCCCACCCGAAACATATCATCTGTTTTGTTCTCCACCTGCCTGCATCAGTCGTGAACTAGCGCCTGGCTCAGTGCCCCCCCCCCCTCCACACTGATCGACAACTGCAACACCAACAAAAAGGATGCACGTATTCGGTGCCCCCGTTGAGTTGCTGTGCTTGTTTTATCACTTCATTCTCGTTGTCATTACGCTCGTGAACCATGTCGTCTTTTTTCGACATAGCGGTGCCGTGGCAACGATGGTGAAAGCACACATGGCGTTTGCGATTGTCGGCATCATCGTTTACGGCTGCGGCGCAGCACCACTTTTCGTGTACGCGTACAAGTACGGCCGAACACAATCGCTGCGCGCGACACGGCTTCAATGCGGCATTGCCATCATGTTTGTATCAGTGAACCTGCCCATCACGATCGTTGAGCTTATCTACAACCTCGACCGTGGCTTTGTGTTTCAGTACCCGCTTGACGGCATGGTGTTCATTCTGCACGCTATTGGCACTGTGTTTGGTGGATCCATTTCTTGGCTGGGATACATGAAGTCTGTGGCAACCCAACTCCACAAGCTGCGCGGCCCTGAGCGACAGATACTTGACGACGTCGATACCACACCAACTCGACTCGCGCAGGTTCGTTTGGCGACGCCGGTGGTTGGTGCCCCGGCTGTTATATGACGCCCCCCCCCCCCCGACCAAAGGCTGTGCCGTTGCCACACACACGCCAACACTACTACGGCTGCGGAAAGCTGCGTTCTGCGGCGAGGCCATTGCGCTGCCCGTTGAGCGGCCACCAAACGTGTTTTTTGAGCTCTCTCCCTTTTCAGTTTCGGATGAGACCACAGCCTTCTTCTTTGTGCTGTGTTCCCTAGATCTAGATATAGTCTTCTCCAGTTCTTTCCCTGTTCGCTGTGGTTGAACAGTTTCTTGCTTGCTCTCTTTTTTTTTCTGTGTTGTTGCTCTCTATCCGTTCTCACAAACACTGAACTGCCCCTGACCATTGCCCGTTGAAGCTGAAGTCAAGGAAATAAAACAAAAAAAAATGCGTATTGCATTGTGACAACGACAGCCACACTGCCTCCCTCTCTTCGCATACCCACGGTGCGCGGTGGCGCGAATGAACTATGTGTGCCGGCGTACGAGGCCTCCTCATGGTGGTGGTGCTCAAACAAAGACCTTTCTCTTTTCCTCTCGCCTTTCTTTGCCCACAGATTACTTTCCACACCTGCACTCTTATTTGCGAGTGACTGCGTTGTCATCCTCATTGAAGCCAACTGGTCGTTCTCCCGATCGCCACTGCGTGAGCTCTCTTCGGTACTTTTTTTTTTGGTGGGCGGAACTTCAGCTGCGCTTTCGAAGAGCTGAGAAAGGACTTTCTTTGCGTTTTCTTCTCGTTTCTTCGTGCTCCAATCTTTCGTTGCACTTGCGCCAGTCACTTTACACTAATTTGGAGCTTAGCAGGCCATTACACAATGCTGGGGAGCATCCATCGTCGACAGTCGTCGGATGCCAACACGAGGCGTCCGAACGCGAGACCCAGCGAGGTGCGTGTGCTGAGCTACAACTTCAATGTTCTTCCTCGAGGCAGTGGGGGCTACCAGCAAGAACGTATTGACACGTTTCTGGAATCAATCGGCTCGTACGACGTGCTGCTGCTACAGGAAGTGTACGCGTCGAGTACACTACCGTACTTCCTGCAAAAGCAGTTTTGCTTTCAAAAGAGACTTCTTGATGGACTCAAGCTGCGGGGATTTCATCATTACGTCATTTCCCGACAACCGTCGTATTACACGATGCTCCAGTACAACATCGCGGCGGACAGTGGACTGATCATCGCGTCGCGTTTCCCCATCCAGCGCCGCGGATCGTACACGTTTCGCCAACGAGATCGCGGCGAACCAATGACACCCAAAGGCTGTCTCTTTGCGGAGGTAGAGGTTCCTGGTGAGCGCGCAGGTGAGGAGCGACGCGTCGTATTCTTCAACGTTCATCTCGGGTGGAACGATCGCACGGTCGCTGACTCTTCACAGATTCACCAGATGCGCCGTTTTATTGAGTGTGCCCTCGGCCAAGTCGGCCGCTCCGGTGCGAATCTGGAGGCCACAACATGTCCCTTCGTGGTGGGTGGCGACTTCAACGTGGACGGCATCGACCCCTCAACTGGTGAACCGTCGAAAATGCTGATGGACCTGATGACAGAGCTGGCGCCGCTGGGCCACCTTCAGGACGTTGCCCTCGACCACGGCGGGCGTATTTTGCCCACTCGGCCTCCCAAGTTGTTTTTCCCCACTCAGTCGAAGCTTGAACGGTACGACTCCGTGCCACAGCGACAGGACTACTTGTTCGCCAACGACGGTGTCACCGTCCTCTCCGCGTCTGTGGAAAAGTTTGTTGTGAGCCGTCGCCGTCCGTACACATATCTCTCAGACCACTTCGGTATTTCGGCCAACTTGAAAATCAACGTCGGCACCACCGCCGCAACCCCTGTGTCCCCAAAGAGCCTTCGCGTGTCGCTCGCCTCGCTCATTGAAGATGTGAACCACGAATTCTCCAATCCGACGTCAAGCTTCCGGAGCGAGTACGTCTTTGCGTTGGTGTTGCTGTGGCTGGCGCTCTCCTTTTCCGTCAAGCCGTTGGTGGTGCTCGGCGTCTTGTTCTGCCTGTACCACCTTACGTCCTTCACGGCACGCGGAATGGTAAACCCTTACGAGCCCGGCAACGTCACGGACGAAGCGATGGCGGGCAGGGAAGAGGTGGTGTGGCCTGGCCAGCCGACACCAGTTCTCAACGCGGTCGAGACCGTTGGGGAGATGTGGTGCCGATCTGTCCTTCGCTACCGCACGCACCGCTGTGTCGGCGTCACGAGCGACCTCGGCGATGTCGAGTGGCTTTCTTACGGTGCCGTTGACGCTCGCGCGCGTGACCTCGGCGCAGGCTTGGTTCGCCTCGGTCTCAAGCCTGGCGACCTCGTCGGCGTGGACTGCGAGGCCTCACGGAATGCGCTGATCTTGGAAATCGCGTGCGCACTTTACGGCTTTGTTCCAACAGCGTTGACCGGTCGCGGCCCCATGCTTCTTGCCGCGCTCGATGCGAAGAAGCTGCGCGTTGTGTTCGCCTCACGTAGCGCGATCACAATGCTGCTCAACTGCCGGTCCACCTCGTTGGAGACGATCATTTACATGCACCCTTTCTTTGACGAAGAGGACCAAGCCACGGCGAGGGATCTCAACATCGCCCTGATGTCTTTTGAGCAGGTGGAGTACGACGGGCGGCGCACCCCCGCAGCCACCCCGGATCACATTGCTCCGAACGCACCCTTCACGGTCACCATTGACAACGCCAGCAGCATCGCGGACCTTCTTCCTGTATCCCACAGTGACGTCCTTCGTGACATGGCGGTGCTGATGCAAGTGGGTATTTTGCCCTGCACATATCAGTCAGAGCTCATGCTGTGGCACACATCGTTCTCCCATTTGTTTCTGCGCGTGGCGATCCTGGGCTTGCTGGCGCAGGGCAACGCGGTGGCCGTGTCGGAGGCTACTCGTTTGCAGGGTGCGTTCGACATCTTTCGGCCGACTCTCTTGGTGACTCCGCCTTCTCTCTTCAAAGCGAGTGAGCTGCAGTTTCACCGCGCCAAGAAGCGATACAACCCCGTGTACAACTGGATGCAGAACCGCGCGTACCAACTGCTGTCGCACCTCATTCACGTCACTAACCGCGACTCGACACTGTTGCGCTTCCTATTTTTTCGTTCCTTCAAGAGCCAAGTCGGCGGGCGGGTGCGCCGCATTGTGTTGGTCGTGTCATCCGAATCCACGCCCTTCCCACTGTTGGAGCATATCAGCGTGTGCTATGCTGCCTGCACACGTGAGGTGAGCTATCAGAACAGTGTCGGTGTCTGCACGGTCGACGGTATCTCAGCACCGCACATACGCGTTCAGCTTCAACCGATGGACGAACTGTCGCAGAAGGCCGGTGTCGGGCAACTGCAGGTGACAGCGCGCTCCCGTGTGCAGGACTCCCTCGAGGTGGCTGCGCGATGGGAAAAGGACCGCACACTCACGCTTCTCGGGTCCCCAAATGGCATTTTGTGGCCGGTTGACTACGAATACGCCGTCGCTGTTGAACTGGAAAGCGTCTTTGCTCAGTCTCGCTTTGTCAATGACGTCTTTGTGTTCTGCCAGCCCCGACAGTCTCTTGTGGCAGTGGTGTATCCCAACCGCGATACGGTCGAGTTTGAGTGGGCGCAGCGTGGTGACTCCGGCTCCGCTGCGAACCGGCCGCAGCTCTCGTGGACAGAGCTGGTCGAGTTTGCCACGCCCATCATCTTGGCTGAGTTTGCCGCGATCGGCAAGGAAGCGAAACTGCACCACTCGCAAATCCCCAAGTTCCTTCACTTGCACCCTCACTCGTTCAAGGATCACGTCACGTTTCTGACGCCGTACGGCCGCCTTCGACGCAAGGACGTTGAGCGGTACTTCAGCAGTGCCATCAAGAAGCTCGTCACGGAGGTGGATGGGGGTTCGTCACCTGACTTTGGGCTCGACACGTTCAGCGACAGCGAAAGCGCAGGCGCTAGCGACGACGGAAACGTTTTTCGTCCCCAGGTCCCTGTGACAGTGGACATTGGTGGAACCTTCGCCAAGATCGCGTTCCTTCTGCCACCGGGTTGGGAGGACATACGCGGAGCAACCCCATTGCAGGTGGAGTCGTCCTCACTGTCTGATGTGCTTGGGTTCCGCACGTTTGACTTCTTTGCGGACCCGAAAATGGCGGAGTTGGAGTTGCAGAAGCATCCCCACACGCCCGTCGGGACTTTTCGCTTTGCTAAGCTACCATCGTTGCAGGTGCCCAAGTTTGCGGAGTTCCTGCAGCAGCACCATGTGCTGGATCGATTTAAGCCTGACTGTGTGAGGCACATCCGGGCGACTGGTGGCGGCGCCTTCAAGTACGCCGCGCTCGCGCGCAACACACTGAACGTGGAGTTCGATGTTGTGAAAGAGATGGATGCGGTGGTCAAAGGTCTCAACTTGATTCTTCAGGTCGCTCCTGAATCCATCTTCACGTTCGACCCGGAAACAGGCTCGCATAAACCGCATCACTTGGTGAGCGGCGGTGCGGATCCAAAGGCTCTCGGGTACCCCTATCTACTCATCAACATTGGCTCTGGCATTTCGTTCATCAAGTGCCTGGGGCCAGACGGCACACACGTCCGTGTTGGCGGCACCCCTATCGGTGGCGCCACATTTTGGGGTTTGACGCGCACGATGACCAAATTGACGTCGTGGGAAGAGGTTATCGAAATCATGCGACTCGATGGTCCTGGCGACAACCGCAACGTGGACCTTCTTGTCGGTGATATCTACGGCTACAACGCAAAGGATTTGCCAGCAATGCTGTCGGCGGACGCTGTTGGTAGCTCTTTCGGCAAGCTCGGCACCGAACGCTTTTACAATCACCCAACAAAGAGCGGCCCACCGAACGGTGGAGGCTACCACGGCGACGATGGGTCAACCGCCTTCACGCCGTTATCGCCAGTGGAGCCCAACTTTGCCGACGCCGCGCAGACGGGACAACCGAATGCAATTGATGTCGTCAAGTCTCTCTTGCACATGATTGCCGGCAATGTCACGCAGCTGGCGTACCTGCATAGTAAAGTGCACGGTATTCAAAACATTTTCTTTGCCGGTGGCTTTGTGCGCAACAATCCTCTCGTATGGAGCAAAATCAGCGCCACGCTCGACTACTGGTCATCCGGGCAGTCCCACGCACACTTTTTGGAGCACGACGGCTATCTTGGCGCGCTCGGTTGTGCACTTTTGCCAGACACACACGACGGCGCACACGCACCATCGTCTTGAGTGGTGCGTGCGTGCGTGTGCAACATCTGATTCCCTCTGCACTCTTTTTTTTTTTTTGCACCCTCCCCTCTGTGATGCACTGCTTCCAATATGGACTGTCCTAGTCTCTTTTGCCGTGCTTTTCCCCCTCAACACGAACTCATCAAAAACAGCAACACTCGGCTTTCTGTGATACTGTTGGCTGTTGCCGCTCTGTACAGTCAAAGGTGACGTAGCCAGTGTCTTCCGACTCACAAACTGCGGCAGCGAACAGTGACAACAAAAACGACGCGCAAAAAAAAAAAAAAACAGGTCACGTGTGATCTTTGGCTCGTTGGGTCTGTGTTTCTGTCTTATTGGCTTTTTACTAATTACCTGTGCGTACTCACAGAAATACCTTTCTTTTTGTTTTTATTTTCTTTGTGAGTGAGCGGCTTTCTTAAATGCCCAAACGCGTTCATCTTTCCCCGGGTACAATCCGTGATGAAACGCAGCTTGGTGCGCTCTCGCGCAGAGTGAAGTGGCGGCACGCAATCTTCATCTGCCTCTCCGCTCCTCCCTCTTCCTGTTGCTGATGGACACGTCGGAGAAGCCCTGCTTCTCCGCGTACCACTGCGCAGCGTGCGAAGAAGTCAACAAAGAGAACCGCACAGCTACCATGCATCTGATAGTGCGTTTGTCACGCACCCCCGCCCGCGCTACGAATTCCAAACCTTTCTGGAAAATGTCCTCCTTCTTGGCCGTGCAACATGTGCTGGTACGCGGCACCTATGCCCGGCAGTCGGTGGGCCGTGAATAATGGTGGTAACCACGTGTGAGAGTCAGAGACAGTGGCCATCTCTCTACCCCACGAGCATTTTCCCCCTTGTCATCATCCAGTTTCTTCCCTTCACCTTCCTCTCGAGTTGCGGTAGCTCTGTTGTCATTTTTTCTTTTCCCACCGGTGGCGTGTGTGCGCGTGGACCTCACTCTTTTGTCTTTGAGCTTCTTTTGTTTTTCCTCCGACTGCTGACTTGCCGCTTGCATCGCTTTGCTTCTGGCCATTAAACCATCGCGCTCCACTCTCTTCTCATTCATCGACACTTCTGCAGCCACCGTTCACGCCTCTTTATTCAGTTCCCCCCAAAGACTCTCACCTTCGCGACAGACACAACGCACACACACACACACACACACACACACACACACACACACAC
Source organism: Wallacemonas sp. TrypX (assembly GCA_030849625.1). Taxonomy (NCBI): domain Eukaryota; phylum Euglenozoa; class Kinetoplastea; order Trypanosomatida; family Trypanosomatidae; genus Wallacemonas; species Wallacemonas sp. TrypX. The sequence goes on along the minus strand of JASANP010001161.1, from coordinate 288,782 downwards.
ACACACACACACACACACACACACTGACCACGATGACGGCTTCAACCGTGCGTGGTGCAGCCTCCCCAGCCGCAGAGATGGACGGAGGTGCAATGGAAAGCGTACCTGTGTTGCGGGAAAGTGCATGCGACGTCATCTGTGAAGAGCTGCATGAGCTGAAATGGCTTGTTCTCGCGGTAGCTTGCTTCCTCACATTCGGGAGCTACTACACGTTCGACTTTCCCGGTTCCATCGGTACCGGCGCACGGCACACGATCGAGTCTCGCTTTCGGGATCACGGTGTCGAGTACACGCAGAGCATGAACCAGATGCTCTACAGCGTTTATTCGTGGCCAAACATGGTGCTGGCACTCGTCGGTGGTATTCTCATCGATCGCTATCTGGGCCTTCGTAGGTCCATGCTTCTCTTTAGCTCGCTCATTTTGACAGGCTCCGTTGTGTTCTACATTGGCGTTCACAACGTGACTTACCCGCTGTTGGTAGCCGGTCGGGCGGTGTTTGGCCTTGGCGGAGAATCCCTTTCTGTGGCACAGTCAGCCTTTGTTGCGCGCTGGTTCAAAGGCAGACGCGGTATGGCACTTGCTTTCGGCATCACCATCAGCTTCTCGCGAGTAGGGTCATCTTTCAACTTCATCCTTTCCCCGCTTTTGGCTAGCCGTTACGGCGTTCAGTGGGCGGCGGCGGCAGGTGTGGTGGCGTGCGTACTATCACTTCTCGCTTGTCTGCTGTTGGTTGTGGCGGATATCTACGCGGTACACACTGGGTACATTCAGGCCGAACCGATTGATGTTGCCCCACCAGCTGAGGCGGAAAGGACAGTCGACGGTGAAGATGTGACTGAAGGGGGCGCCGCGACTTCAACGAGGGGCGGCATGCAGTTCAAAGACGTACTGCGACTGTCGTGGTCCTACTGGTTCTTGTGCGCTATTTGTGTGGCTTGCTACGCCGCCATTTTCCCGTTTGTGGGGATCGCGAGGAACTTTTTCGAAGTGAAGTACGGCTACTCCAGTGACCGCGCGGCGCAATACATATCGGCCTACCAACTCACGTCAGCTGCGGCAAGCCCAGCCATCGGCTTTGTCGTCGACGCTGTAGGTCGCAATACACTTTGGCTGATGATGGCAAGTGCGTCCTTCGTCGCCATTCACGGACTTTTTGCGTTTACGATGATTCCAGCCATAGTCTTAATGATGTCAATGGGCGTGTGCTACAGTTTTTTAGTCTCCGGCTTGTGGCCCTCCATTCCGTGCGCCGTCGCTGATAATATCGTCGGCCTTTCTTATGGAATGATGACTGCTGTTCAAAACATCGGCCTCGCCGCGTTTCCAATGGTCGTCGGTGTCGTACTCGATCGCCACACGACCTCAGAAGGTGCCTTTGAGTCTGACAACTCTTCAGCCGCCTCTCCCACGAATGCAGGTACACTGCCGAGCCTCCAAGGGTATTTGTGGACGGAGGCTCTTTTTGCCAGCGCCGCGGCGGTGGCGTTTCTTTTTAGCGTCGCTTTGACCATTGACGATAAGCGGCACCTTGGCATTCTTTCTGCGTCCAGTTCCCAACGGCGCGTGATGCTGGGAGCTGTCGGCGAGTTGCTTATCGTCGAGCCTACGGAAAACATGTCCATCGAAAGCCAACGTCTCCTGGCCAACGATGAACTGTAGCGGTTGTGGGTGCAGCGGACACAGACCCTAGCGCCACCAAAGACAGAGAAGCTGCATTCTTCTTTTTTTTTTCGCTCCTGCAGACCGCCGACACATGTTGTACTGTCTCTTTTGCTTTGTGTCTGTGCGCTTTTCGGCTGTATGTGGGTCACTCTCGTCTTTACCTTCATTCTTTTTTTTTTCGGTCGCAGTTGAATGCGGCACAGATATCAGAGCGACACGAAGGCCTGGTGACAACGGTGTCGAGTCTGTTACGTGGTGGACGAAGCAGTTGTGCCACACAGACGCACAGCGGCAACAGCATCAACTTGGGACGACAAACGGCGACTGCTTCTTCCCTTTTGTTCACTCGGACACCACTCATGCTTGCTGTGCCATTGAGGTTGACCATGATGGTAAGCTGTCTACTCTGCTCCTCCACACCTTCCTCAACCTTCCCCTCTCCTGGGTCCGCGCCACGCATCTCAGCCACTCTTCGCTGCGCGATCGTGGGGGCGTTTTGCGCTGATCACTTCTTGTTCACCTTTCACGCTCTGTTTGCGGGTTTCGCAACTTTAAGCGGGCACTCAGCGTTCTGCCTTGAAATAACCAGCCAGTTTTTTTTTTTGACTACGCCTCCATTTGCTTGTTTTTCTTAGTCCCCCCCCCTCCCCGATGCCCAGCCGTGCGGTGTTGCGCAAAAAAGCGCGGAGGGAGGCGAAAAGGAGTAAACAGGTGACAGTGGGTGAATCAAACGTGCCGACTGCAGGTGAGCCTCCTGTTGCGCCATCGACTGCCGTTGCACAACCTGAGCGACGTGCTGAGCGGCCGGTGCCACACGCCCCTGCTAGAGCTCCCGCTGTTGTCCGCGCGCCGCACGAGAGCGTTGCCGCAACGCCTGCCCCCCGCGCCGGCACCAAACGCGCTCGTGAGCCCGCGCCTGCAGAGGAGCCCATCCCCGAGGGGCTCACCCGGAAGGAACGCCGACGTGAGGTGGCAAAGCGGATTCTAGAGAAACAACTGGCACGTGTGAACGCCGCCGCAGCGGCCAGTGCCGCCGCAGCTGAGAGTCGCGCTGAAGGTGACACCCCGCTGACAGACGTGAAGGATCGCCACGACCCTCGCTTCAACGGAGGCACGTTTTGGCGAACGCGGAAGGAACGGCGGGCCCGCACTCTTTTTCTAGGTGGCCTTCCCGTCAATATGAGCTCTCAGCAGGTGAAAGACTTTATCAGCACCATTGTGGACTCGGACAGCATGGCCGTTGACTACTTGAATCAGCTCGATGAAGGCGTGGAGGCAGTTGAAGAGGTTGACTTCTTGCCCAACCAGCACTCCAAGGTGCGAAACTCGTACGTGACCCTCGCCTCCGTGCCCATCGCCGGCTGCGCCGCGGCCAAACTAGACGGGTATAAAATGGAAGGCCGCTTCCTTCGATGCAATTTTGCCGCAGACAAGACACAGCGCTCCATCGCGATCAACCGCCGCAGCTCGCGGTGAGGTAGCTCTCTTGGTCTCTTCGCGTGCTCCGTGCCTGGACCATGACACACACACGCACACACGAGCACGAACGCAGAGTCGCGCACCGCACATCTCGACTCTCTGGATGCTTAATCCTCTCCTCCGCTTTTCTTCCTTTTCACTCTTAACTAAAAGGGGAGATTATGCACTGACCGTTTAATGACAGTGATTTCTCAATTCTACAAGCGACCTGACGAATAACGAGGGAACACATGAGCAGGAGACGACTTGCCGACTTTCTTATGGTAGTGCTTCTAGGGTCACCATACTTCTCACTAACATGTCTACCTGAATGTGTGATCGTGCCTTCCACGGTCATGTGCGACGTGGCGTCGCTGAGACAACCCAAAACGCAGTTGATGTGTTTGTGTGCGTATGCGTGCGCGCGCACTGTCGTGACTTTGCCCATATCAATGCACTGCACTCATACACAGGGATGCCTTGAAGTCCCTTGCCGTTTCCACACGCTTTCTCTTTCTCCATGCTGTTCTTTTATTCTCCCCCCTGTACTGTAAATCTCGCCTTCCCCTCTTTCATCGTGCTTGTTCACCCCACCGGCGCATCGACACGCCAACCTCAGTTCTCTCGAGCGCTCGCACCACTTCGCTTCTCACACACAACACAGTCTCTCACTCTCTCCAGCGATCGCACGCCTTTTTCCGACGCTTGTTGACGGTGACTGCTCTTTGTGTGTCTGTCTCACGGGATTGTCAACACCGACCGACACGCCCTCTCTTTTTTGCTCCTACAGCAAACCACACCGCCTCTCGCGTTTTCTTTTCGTTGTCTTGGCTTTCCCGCGTGTTGTCAAGGTTGCAGTGAGTTTTACCGTTGACTGACAATGTATCAAAACTTTTCTCTGGATGACCTTGGGACCCAAATTGACAGCGCCACGTGCTCCTCATCACAGTCTGTGATCAGCGACGATGGATCGGACTCGGGCAGTGGACACAGTGTCAAGTCGGCCGCCTCCCTGGCGTCCATGCGGAATGACAATAGAGGCTCCAGGCGTTTCAGTGCGCGAACTGTGGGGTCCGCTGACGATGAGGAGATGGCGGAGGAGATTCAAAACAGCAAGACAACTCATGATTGCAATCTGTCATCACTGCAGCTGTCGTCACTGCCAGCGGGGGTTCCACTGTCCACATTAGCAAAGCTTAGCCTGTCGGAGAACTGCCTCCAAGCACTCCCGGAGAGCATGTTTAGCGGCAATAACTGCGTCAACCTGCGCGAGTTGGACGTGAACTCAAACGTGTTGGAAAGTGTTCCACAAAGCCTTTTTTATCTTCCCAACCTCCAGGTGCTGATGCTCAACCACAATCGTATCAGGGATCTGCCTGTGTTGAGCGGATCACTGGACACACGGGCGTTGCTGCCCAAGCTGATTCGTGTGGGGTTCGAGTTTAACGACTTGCATCGCTTTCCGATTGAGCTATTTGAATTCTGCCCTTTTCTGGATGAGGTTCTTCTCGGTCAGAACGAGAGCATGCTGGACGATCCCGTGCCAACGAACCGCCTCCAACAGTGCATCGCCGCACGTGATTGGGCTAGCGGCAAAACAAGGTCAGTTCTTCTGAAAGCCGATAACCGTCCCCGCTTCGTCAAGCAAATGCAGAATGACAACTGGCAAGGCGACCTTCCTTGGTTGACTGTGGACCTCCACAAGATCTACCCGGACAAAGTCCTCGACTTCCTGTTCCTTGGCTCCCTCCGCACTGCGCAGACACCGACAGTGTACCGCGACCTGGACATCGAATTTGTTCTCACAGTGGGTCGAGACCTTGAGGTGGTGCTCGAGCCAGGCATGCGGCACCTGGTTCTGCCTATTAACGACTTCCCTGAGGAAAACATGACAGTGCTTCTTGACCAGGCGTTCGACTTCATCGACCAGGCCCGCGCGGCCGGCAAGGGCGTCTTGATTCACTGCTTCGCTGGCCTGTCCCGTTCCGTCACGGTGGCGGCGGCGTACATCATGAAGACGCAGAAAATGACTCGCGACCAAGCGATGACGTTGATCAAGGCTGCACGACCAGCGGCGCGTCCGAACGAAGGCTTCCTGAAGGAGCTGTTGAACCTTGAGAAACGATTTCTCAGCTAACAGGAAACACAACGCGTGAAAAAGAAGAAAGCACACGACCTTCCCAACGAATGAGTCCCCTCGCGACGTGGTCGTCATCACGCGAAAATCCCTCGCACACGCATGCGAAAATGTACCCAATGCGGGGCAAGAATCATAAAAAGAAAAAGAAGAGAGAAAGACTGAGAGCTTCTCGACAACCACCAACCACGAACGTACGCATCCACAAGGTAACTCTATTATTTCAACACACCGAGAAAAAAGGAAAACAGAAAAAATGTGACAATGTCAGCCACGACAGTGACCTCTTGAAGGATCAACGGAATCATGTAACAAATCCAGTGCTTTCCCCCCTTTCGGCGCTGCTCGTTGGTCGCTCACTATTGTTTTCCTACGCGCGCGCGTGTGTGTGCTTGTATGTGCGTGGACCCAAGGGCTTGGCGCCTGACAGTACACACACACCGACATAGGCGCACACGTCCTGTTTTCTTTACACCTCTTCTGGAGGCGCGCCGTCATCTCTTGTGCGGTTGTTTTTTTTTCGCACGAAGAGGTTTTTGCTACGTTATTCCGTGCAGGCCGTGCCGCTCTGTGCAGATTTAGTGACCCTGCCTGCCTTTCTTCTTATCCGCAATCAAAGCACATGTGCTCATCTTTTTTTCTCGACTGCGACGACGAGTGCCTGTCCGTACGTGTGTGCACTACGGATTAGGGACACTCTCCCATACAGCGTCTCAGTGCGTCTGTCGACTCGGCACTGGTACACATGTTGTGACAGCTCTCTCTACTGACCGCTTGGTCACCTTTTTCGCATGTTGAGCCTAAAAAAGAAAAAAAATATGTAGGAGCGATGAATGTTAATGTTCGCGACAGCGCTCAACCATTCGACGCTTTCCATTTTGCTGATGAAGTTCTGGGGCTTGCAAAAAACAAAAAAAGTGTTAAACGGTGCGCAGGTAAGGCACCTCCCCGGAGACAAGATGAAGGAGTGGAGAGTCGCGACCCCCAGTGGAGTGAAAGCAAGTCGTCGACGCGCGTAGGCATTGTGGTGGCGTACACTTCATTCCCACGCACCGTCTACCGCGCTTGCTCTTATCCAAACAGATTGTTAATGCTTTTTTTTTTAAAATGCTCCAGCCTTTTCCAGTAATCGCTGCAGCACCGTGAGCGAAAGCATTTGTTTCTGTTTTGACTGATTGGTGGAATACCGATCTTCACTGCTTCTTGCTCCTTCCTTCTGCGTGAATTTCTTGTGCGTTGACGTTCTATTGATTCCCACGGGTGCGTCGTTACGGGTGTGTGTGTGTGCGCGCGTGCAGTCGAATGCGGCTGTGGGTTGTCGCTGCGGCAAACTGAGCCAACCGAGTTACGCGGTGCGGTGCTTTTGACAGGATGCTCAGGCCACCACCACCACCACACACGCTGCTTCCTCTCGCCCACTCGCCGTCGGTGCGCAGTCCCTCGCGTGCGTGCTGTGAGTTCAGCTACGCCGCAGACGCTCCTCCTTCCCCTCCTGCTCATTGACCTATCGTTCTGCACCCTCTCTCTTCATCACTTACCTCAGCCTTTCTTCGAGTGACCTCTCGCTCTCAAACCGCTCAGTATTCATTTGCCTCTCAGTGTCACACATGGCGTCGCCACTCCTCATCAAGGTGACCTCCTGGGGCTGTTTGCTCGGCGCTGGCGACTTTTTTGCTCAGTTCTACGTCTCGCACAAGGAGGCAGCCAAGCGGAGGGCTGCGGGTGAGAAGCGGTCTGGCCCACGCCCAAGCGGCAAGGACATGTTTAACATGCTCGACAAGGAGCGCCTCGCCTACGCGTTTTGCTTCGGACTGGTGGTGGGCCCCGCAGCATGGCAGTGCGGCCGTATGGGTGCGCGCGTGTTTGGTGCGCTGGAGGGCAGTGCGGCAACGTGCATGTGCGCTCTCGGCGCTCAGCAGTTTGTGCTCACACCACTCCTGACGTGCACGTACTTCAACACGATGACCGCTGTCGGAGGTGGGTTCAGTGACGTCTCTTTTATGGACGCGTACCAGCCTCAGCAGCGCCACACACCCACGTCTGTTGAAAAGTACATTCTTGGCAGCGTCATGCCGTACCCCATCGTCACGTCTTGGGCGGCCTTCACACCGCTTTACGCCTTGAAGTATTTCCGTGCGTTCCGCGGCCGTTCGGCTCTGAGCTGGGTGATCCTGCTGCCGTGGGTGGCATCATTGGGTGTGGCGCAACGCAACGAGCTTCTGTAAGGGTTGTGCAGGGTAGCAGTATTGCCCGTGTCGTCGCCATGACGATCGCTGGTGGCCAAAGGGACTATTCACAGAACAATACTTTCATTCACTTCCTCCTCGCTGTCGTCGGCGTCCCGATGTGTTTAGTGGGGCGCACAGGTGCGCCACTTTGATATCGCGTTGGCTTCGCTTCTCCAGAAAACAATGCCTTTTTTTTTGGTTGCACATTTGTGTCAACAACGCCAGCAACAACATAAGGGGCGATAAAAAGATGCGTTGTAATAATGAGAGGATGCCACCGGCCATTTCACCCGCGTGACGCACAGAATTGTGCATCTGGTGTCAGTGGCGGTGTGTCAACTGGTGCGCCACTGTCTCTCATTCTTTCTCGTTTCTCTCCCTCCTCGCCATTTGCAGTGGAAAAAGGTGGCAAACAACGCACATGGATGGACTCCACAGCCAAAGAGCTGCAATCGACTCTGTGATCTCCCCATTCTCACTTATCGTGCTCAAATAATAGTAAACGCACTTTCTTTCCCGCCCTCTCTCTCCCTTTCGTTCACTCGGTCTGGTAGGCTTAAAAGAAACTAGAGGGCCTATTCAGATTGTCCCCTCCCGGCACAGCGTACTTGCGACTTCGGGACTTCACGCCGGCAAGAGTGGTTCACTTAAACAGCTGTTCTTTCCCCCTCTGCAATTGTGTGTGTGTGTGTGTGTGTGTGTGTGTGTGTGTGTGTTTGTTCAAACACCGCTACACACAAACGTGCACCTCTTGCTTGTTGCTTTTTCCACCTTCAGTCTTGTTTTTGTGCGCATCTCGGGTTTACAGTTGGCAGCCCCTCTTTTGTCATTTCGCTTTCTTTGCACACACTGGGCCGCCTCAGAGAGCATCGGACTGCGCTCTACGGAACTCTTTTATTCCCTGCGAACCCCATTGCTGCAGGCGACTCGAAGGGGCGAAGTCGAGAGAGGGCGATTGGCTGACTGTGTTTGCGTTTCCCAGCTGCCTTCCGTACCGCGGTCGCACGCAGCACGCGAGGAGTCGACTGGCAACGACGAACAGTTAACGGCTGTGCGACCACCAGGCAGCCACATTCCTTCTTTTTTTGTTTTTCACTTCATTTTTCGTCACCTATTCCTCTTTGCTTTCGGCTCTAACAGATCAAAAGGGGCTTCCTTTTTTTTCCGCTTTTCTGACCTCCTCCAAAAACTGTCAGCACAACCACCTTAGTCACCTCACGCCACGTGCGCTTAGGATGCGGTTTACTGTAAGCTACGCCAACTCGGCGCGGGTGGAGCGTTTCCGCTCATCCGGCGAGCTGGCGTCGATCGCCCAGTCATGCGGGCATGATGACCGGGAGACGAAGGTGTCCACAGGCAGCCACGTTGTTGTCGCACTCTCAGAGGAGGAGCGGGCGGCAATGCCTTTTGCGTCGCTTCCCTCTCTCAGCTGCGGAGGGCCGGTGAGTTGCCTCTCGTCGACCCAAAGTCCTGCCCTCGAGGCGAGCTCCTGCGTGAGCAGCGTTCCGCCAAGCGAGTGTGTCCTGCGCTGGCAGAAGCTCGAAAGCGACTACCTCGACAACCAGGAAATCTCTGAAAAGCGGGTCATTGTCTTGATTCAGGAGGCATTCCGCTCCAGCTTGGCAAGACTTGAGACGGCGCGTCAAGGTCGGCGCGTCTCTGCAAGCCAGTACGAGGAGCACCGCCGGTTGCTCCAAAACGGTGCGTTGGCTGTCAAGAGCGAATACCGACGAACGCTCCAGCGGAGCAAGGAGCACATGGGCGTTGCCTGCGACACGGCTTGTCTTGCGTCCAAGGCTGTAAACTGTCTGGCAACTGTGTACCCGTGGAGCAGTGATGGCTTCCTTTTGCATTTTGCGGAGAACCACGTTTTTCAATCTGTCGTTGAGAGCCCACCCACTTCCGCAGCCGCCTCACCCATCACGACAGCTGTTCCCACTGGCGCCGCGGACTTTGTGAAGGCCGCACCTGCGCCAACCGCACAACCTGCGCCGACCGTACAAGACACTCACGATCATTCTTCCCTCGGCGCATCAAACGGCAGCCCTGTCTCGTCTTTGAAGCCTCCTCGGCCCCTTCAGCGCTTACCGGTGAAAAAGCAGATATTTCAGAAAGTGAAGCTTGACAACAACACGGAGGCGCTGCGAGAGGTGAAGTCGCCGTCACTTATCCGACCTCAGTGCCACCAAGTCCCAGGCAGTCCACTTCCCGGTGGCACAACGTGTGACGTGCAACTCAACGGCACCCCTTACACACGTTCACCGGGGAAAGTGACAGGTCCTGTGCGATCGCCTGTGCTGGTGTGTGGCGAGGTACGTCCTGGCCTCGTTCGCCCCGAAGAGAGCCGCTTCTTCGTTCGCAGCCAGCTCACGCTCAGTAGTTGTGCCTTCTGCGTTCGCTCACTGGCCTCCATGTCTTTTGTCGGCTACCGGCGCTCCACTATTGCGGTGTGGCACGCACGGCAACGGCTAAGCACGTCGCTCACAAGAGCCCATTCAGCAGTGGACTCTCAAAGCGCTTCCCTCGGTAACTCTTTTTTTTCGTGCGCCGGTGAGGAATCCGCGTGCTCTAGTGTGGCACTGTCGTCAAGTCTCTCATCCCCAGTGTTCAAGCGTGAACAAGGGCCAGAGCGTGTCACTCTCGTGTCGTAGGTTGTGTCAAAAGCTAATTTATTTGTGAAAAAAAAGCACACAGGGCTCCGATCGCCATGCTTTGCGGCACTTGCGTTCTCGAATTCTTCATCGATTGATTCTTCCGTTTTTTTATTCTTCCCAGCCTTTATTTTTGCTTCTTTTTCAATGCTATTCCTCGTGTAGGGTGAGCCACTACCGTGATGGCCTTGGCCGAAGATGGGCTTCCGTCGGCTGCGTGCCTTCTCCTCTCCATGTTGTGCTCAGCCGAGAGAACCGTCACCGAATGCTTTCTCATGTTCTCTCTCACACGCAGGTAACGTCGTCGCTCGACGGATTCGTTCAAACACGTTTGTGTGTGTGTAAGAGTGAGAGAACGGTGCTCAAACCTCCAGGTTGACACTCGGAAACACCCTTGGAGGCGAGAGCTCAGAATGCGCACCCACGCGCAAGCAGCTGACACGGCATGCTTGTCAGTTTCGTGTTTCTCACGCGCGAACGGTCATCACCATTCTTTTCTTGGTAAAAAGGCGTCAGCTCAAATGTGTTTCCCGGTGGCAACATCGTTTCCACTTATTCCTCTTTTTTTGCTCATTTATTCGTGGCATCGTACCATTGTGTCGGCTGCACACACACACACACACACGTGCTGGCTCTCCGTATGCCCTAACCCCGTGGGATGGAACACGCCTGATTTGATTTGCGGAAGTTTTTTCTTTCCCCACTCTTTCGTCGTGTGCGCTTTCTTTTTCCTTTTTTTTTTGTCTTTTGTCTGTGGTCGCAGTTCTTGAATGAACTGTGGGACAGGTTGATGTTTGTGTCAGCATAGCTCCAGCTTTGGTGCTCAGTCAGAAGCGGTGGACGCCGGGTTTTTTCCTTTTCTAGCATGCGCATCGCAAACAAACAAAGCCTCCGCTTCGGAGCTTTTCGTAATCGAAGCACCCAGAGAACACCACCTCACTGCTACAGTGGTTTATTGCTCTAAGTGGAGCACCCCGTCTTTTATTTTTGCTGTTCTTTCTTTTCTTAGTTGCCCCCACCTCTTTTTGTTTTTCTCTGAACATGTGCCGTGGTGCCGCGTGCGTCGTGGACTGTCACAAATCGCCACAACTGGCTCGGGCGACCGGCCTCGTACGGCTATTACGACACTTTTTCTCTTTTCACTTGCTCAACGTTCTTTCTTTATTATTATTATTGGAATACAAAACACGTACCCATACCGACAACAAGAAAAAAATAGCCTGCCACATGCAACAGGACAGACCAACGATCACAGTCTGGCGTATGGACTGTCTACCGCGGAAACGGCGGTGGCGTGTGTGCGCTCGAGAACGTCACACTGTTCCGAGGCGCTCGCTGGTCAGTCGGCGTCCTCGCTACTGACAAGCGAGCCGATGGGGTGATTCGGTAGCACTTTGTTTCTTTGTGATGATGACACCAACTATGACGCGTCGACGCTCCGCGAAACCACGCTCATGTTCACACTCTTTCCTCATCTCCCTTTCTTCGTTATTCTTCGTCTCCGTACAATTCCTTTGGCTACATCTCTAAAATGATTTCTTTTTTTTTTCTCTCTGTTATGCTGTTGTTTACACAATCGTCAGTGGCTTCCGAGCTCACAAACACCCACACTCACACACTCACACCCACACGCACGTGCACATTCACGCACGTCAGCGTTTACCGCACGCACCGGTGCTGACAACCAGTCGCCTGTTTTTTTTTCTCACACTAGCTTACCCGCCAAGTGATGGCAGACACCGAGGCAGTGAGCCGTGCGAGTCCTCTCCCACCCCCACCGATCCACCACGCGATGGACTGGAGCAGCGTTCAGCTCCCATCGGTGCTCAAAGACAGACTGGCGCGGGCCAGTCAGCGTAGCGCCACATCAACAATTTCGTTCTATGAGGGTTTCGGGTCTTTCCACTCTGAAAACGTCGAGGATCTTATGAACCAGAGTGACGCCGAGTACAAGCCTCCTAGATGCTTGCCGTCGTTTGCAAAGACACTGCTCGGAAACTCACAGCTGCTCCATTTAGCCCACCTCTCAGTCGACGGCGCAGAGGCGCGAAAACACCTGAAGCGGCCCCGCGAGGCCGATGGCGCGCCGACGCTGGTGAACCCTGACACCGATGACGCAACGGCAACATACACTGCCACTGGTGTGCCAGTCTCTGAAACCAGCACGGACGCGGAGGCGGCTGGCACGCACTCCGTTTCGCGCGAAGCTTCCTGCGAGAGGAGTGATCTGAATTGCCGTACCGCACCCACCAAAGCGCCGACGTTCGGGTCGCCCTCGTCAACGCTGTCAAGTCACACCGAGATTGACCAGAACGGCCAATCCCGCAGTGAGCACGGCACAGCGTGCCCAGACGGGCTTGCGACGCTCAGTCAGTGCGACTTTGGGGTGGAGTTTGGTCGCGAGTACTTTTCCATTGACCCGAATATGGTCTTCATCAACCACGGTGCGTTTGGCAGCGCACTCACGGGTGGCGTGTACATCAAGCGGCGCTATGAGCAGCACATGGAAAAAGAAGTGGTCCAGTTTGTCGATCGCGAACTCTTACCCCTTGTGGTCCATTCGATCCGGTGTCTCGCGAAGTTCATGCACGCAAACCCGAAGCAGGTCGTTCTGCTACAAAACGCCACCTTCGCACTGAACGCTGCCATGCATCTTATCACCGCGCACGATGTTGTGGCATTCCTAGACACGGAGTACCTTGCCGTGTACAAGATGATGTGGTTCCGTTGCGAAGAAGTTGAGGCGTCTCTGCACGAGATTCGTGTCTCCAAGTACTTGCATGACGACGCTGTCATGGGAGACGATGAGCAGCTGACCAAGCTCATCGTGTCACAGCTCCCCAAGGGCTGCACCACGTTTGTCGTTGACTACGTCACCTCCACCAGTGCCCTGTGTCTGCCGCTCTTCTCGCACTTGATTCCCGCTCTGCGCCGACACGGCGTGACCAAGATCGTCGTTGACGGTGCCCACGCGCCACTGCAGATTGACCTGAACTTCGAGTCTCTCGCACCGGAGTGTCAGCCAACCGTGTTCGTGGGAAACCTTCACAAGTGGTTTTCGTCACCCAAGTCGGCCGGCTTCATGTGGGTCAATGAGGAAGCGACGGAGGATGTGCACAGTGTGGTACTCTCGCACGGCGCTGGCGACGGCCTTCTATCCGAGTTCATCTGGGATGGCACACGCGATTACGGTGCGTACTTGGCCATTCCCGCCATTGTTGATTTCTGGACTTCACAAGGCTGCGAACGCGTGCGCGATCGGTGCTCAAAGCTGCTTGAGGATGTTGTAGACATGCTGTCGGCCGCCTTCCAATCGCGCAAGGTGCCGCGCCGCGCTCCGTTCATGTCCCTCGTGGAGCTTCCCGAGGATCTGCAGGACGAGTTTGTCACGGCCAAGTACATCCAAGACGTGCTGCACGACACGTTCAACATTGAGGTGCCCGTGAAGCGCATTGAAGGGCGGTACTACTTGAGGGTCAGCGTGTTTGTGTACAACACACCAACAGACTACGCCTACCTGCGTGACGCCGTGCTCGTCATCGCCAACAAGTGGAGACACTCCGATGTGCTGCGCACCCTCAAGGCGGAAAAACAGCGCACCGAGTCAAACTCAGCCACCGGGGTTACCCCATCCCCGGAGAGTGAACCGTGCGACGAGCGAATTCGCCGACAAGGAGGCTGTGGAGTATCTGCTCTCGATCCTGTTGTAAAACGAAAACGAACGGCCAAGTTCGCCTGAGAGGTCAGACCTCTCTTCCTTTCCCTATTCTCATGCCTGTCGCCTTGGAGGCACACCACGTCCCTAGCGACCGGCAGGTGCATAATAACGATGATGACAGAGGACAAGTGACGGCCGTTGTGCGCGGGCACATTTGTCTTTCACTATTTCTGTTTTCTTTTTTTTCTCGCTTGTTTTTACAAGGTGAACCTATTCGGTTTTTTTTCAACTATTGGTGCTTTCTCTCCTTTTCCTCACCTGTTTGTTTCGACTGCAGAGCTTCCGCCGGTCTATTTGTTTCTTTTGCTTTTCCCTGACTCTTTCGTCCCCCGAGCGTTGGCTGTGCACAACGCTCTTCGCTTTTGCTTCTTTTCCCCTATTTTACTTTATTTAGTTGTTTGTTTGATTGTTCATATCTATAGCTCCCTTTTTTCACCCTGGCTGCACTCAGTAAACGTTTCTAGCCGATCGACTTTGTTCTTTTGTATTTAATCATTCTTTTCTTTCCCCTTTCTTTGCCCTTTTTCCAGACCGACCAGCACGTGTCACTGAACAGTCCTTTTGGCCGGTACGTGAACTTGTACTCAGAGCCCACTGTCAATGCAACCGACGAACACCCACATTCATCCCAGCCGCGCATTCACCCAGATTCGCACATGCGCACAAATACCAGCGACGAGCCTGTCCTTTTCTTCTTGGACACACTCTAAACACTGCCATCGGATGAGTCGCGTGCGCGTGCGAGTTGCCACCACCGAGTTTTTCACCCCTCCTCGGCGCAGCTCATTCCCCGCCACGCCACACGACGGCGCTGAGGCATATTCCTCAACCAGCGCTTGCGTGGGTTATCAGCCGCACCTGCTTGCGGCGCTGTCTGCGTATTGTCTAGCCCACCTCCCCACATACCCCTTTCCTCAACTTGCCATCCGTTTGCCCCCGAACTCTGCTGTTTCTCTCGCGACACCGACTGCCCAGTTTGATCCCCATAACAGACCTTCACAGAAACCAAATCAAGCTTTTCTGACATCCACGAACATGCCTCCTACCAAAGGTGGAAAGCGCCCCATCCCGCTCGGTGGCAAGGGCAAGGGTAAGCGCTCGGCGGGCAAGGCCCCCAAGTCCGGCGCCGACCGCAAGCACCGCGGACACAAGAAACAGGCTCGGTGGGACCTGTACATCCATCGCGCTCTTCGCCAGGTGTACAAGCGCGGCGGTCTTAGCAAGGCTGCTGTCCGCGTGCTCTCGTCGTTCATCGAGGATATGTTCAACAAGATCCAGTCCGAGGCAGTGTTCGTCGCGAAGATCAACAAGGTCAAGACGCTGACGGCCCGCGAGATTCAGACCTCTGCGCGTCTGCTCCTGCCGCCCGAGCTGGCGAAGCACGCCATGAGTGAGGGCACCAAGGCCGTTGCCAAGTACAACTCCTCTCGCGAGGAGGCGTACACGAAGAGCGGCATTTAGACTGTTGTGAGAGCCCTTCCCCATGTGCCACCTTGTTCGTTGCTTGCCTGTTCAGAGAACAGACGAAAGGAGGGCTACAGCGCGGTTACTGAATCAGTTGTCAAGTGCAATTCTCGCTGCTTCGCGAAAAAAAGGTAAATATATCCCACTTGTGCTGACTCCCGTTTTCCCCTCCTTTCTTGTCAGCAAGTCAGTGACATACGCACGCAAACGCACTTTATAGAGCTTTTTTTGTTTTGTTCCTCCTCCTCCTCCTCCTTTTTTTCTTTGGCTTCACTGTCCGTCCCACTTACTTTGCCGCTCTCTACGCCAGAGCAACGATGCCAAATTCTTGACGTCTCACAGCGAGTCACCAGGGGCGCCCTTGGCGTAGCACGCCACCTCATCACTGGTGGAGCAGCGTGCGCGTCAAAATTTAAACGGCCGTGGTGGGTCACTGCGTGGCTTTGGGAAGCTGGGTGGCCTCCAGCTTACGCTGCCTCCGTGTTTCCGTCGCCTACCTCGCACGGTTACCACCGCACAGTGAATGCGCTCCGCCTTTTCTCTGCTTCTTCTGTGAGGCATTTGAATATGCGCGCTCGTCTGTCTCTTGTGTGCTACTGACACGCGCGTGAACAGACCCTCCCCCCTCGTCACGGTGCGAAGCAACCGTATGAGCGTGCACCTCTGGCCGGCACGGCATCCTTTCCATGAGTTGCGCCTCTTTCTGCCCCCATTTTCTTTTGGCCCTTGTGTTATGCGGCACTGTACCTGTTGTCTTGTCGACCCGATGTCATGCGACTGGCCAAGAGCACAGGATTTATACACAACATTCACACAGACTCACCTTTCCGACCACAGTGATCACACTCTTCCTCGCCAGTACGTGATTAGGCACCGGGGACAGAGAGTGAATCACAGATAACGATAAGGGAACAAAGACAGTTTTTTATTTTTCCTAGAATACACACGCGCTGACAGGTCGCCACACAGCAGCAGGTTGTGCGAGAGAGGGAAAACACCGCATACGCAACGAACAATGAAGACCTCTGTTATGCTGTGCGCCGCCTTGGGCGGTTTTCTCTTCGGCTACGACACGAGCGTCATTAATGCGGCTCTGTTCCAGATGAAGGATCACTTTGGCTTCAGCTCGGACTCGTGGATGTACGGTCTGATCGTGGCGATTGCCATTGCCGGCTCCTTCGTGGGTGCCTTCGCCGCCGGCTTCATCTCAGCGCGTTTTGGCCGCCGACCTTGCATCGCCCTTGCGGATGTGCTGTTCATCGTGGGCTCTGTGCTCATGGCTGCCGCACCGAATGTGCCCGTGATTCTCGTTTCACGCGTCATTGTCGGCCTAGCTGTGGGTATCAGCTCTGCGACGATTCCGGTGTACCTTGCCGAGGTCACCTCGCCCAAACATCGGGGTGCCACCATTGTGCTCAACAACGTCTTTCTCACCGGAGGACAGTTCATTGCGTCTGGCTTTGCTGCCATTATGGTCGTCTTCACCTCGGATAATGTAGGGTGGCGTGTCGCCATCGGCGTTGGTGCCGCACCTGCTCTGCTCCAGATCGTTTGTGTGCTTCTCTTTCTTCCTGAGAGCCCACGGTATCTCATGTGCAAGGGCAACCCCGAGAAGGCAAAGCTTGTTGCGGCCAAGTACGAAGTGGACCTCAACGAGTACGATGAGAATGAACTGCAGACAATTAGTCTCGACTACCGCCGCATCTTTGCGCGCGACATGCGCTGGCGTGTATTCCTGGGCTGCGCTCTCCAGATCATCCAGCAGTTCTCGGGTATCAACACCATCATGTACTACAGTTCCATTATCCTCGAGAAGGCCGGCTTCGATGACCCCAAGATGCCCGTCATCTTGTCTATCCCACTGGCCTTCATGAACGCACTCTTCACTGTGGTCGCTGTCTTCGCTGTGGACCGCCTGGGACGGCGTTTTCTACTCATCGCCTCGTGCGGCGGCTGCTTCGTTGTCACTGTCGTCGTCACTATCATCGGCTTCATGCTTGACAAGCAGATCCCCTACTCCATCGGCGGGTGGCTCTTTTTGGCTCTTCTGGCTGTTTTCCTGGCCTGCTACGCGCCCGGTATCGGCTGCATTCCGTGGGTGGCCTGCAGTGAGATGTTTCCAACGCATCTGCGCACGACTGCCACCTCTGTCTCCACCATGGCAAACTGGGCCAGCAACGTGCTCGTGTCGCAAGTGTTTCCCATCTTGCTCGGTGCCATTGGCGTCGGCGGCACGTTCGCGATCATTGCGGGCCTCTTGCTTCTGTCAACCATCTTCCTCTTCTTCTTTGCGGTGGAGACTAAGGGTCTGACACTCGAGGAGATTGACAACCTGTTCCGCAAGAAGGCTGGCCTGGAGCCGCTGCACCACCCGACTACGGACAGCCTCAACGGCGACGAGCGCGTTGCTGATGATCTGAGCGACTTCTCCGCCGCTCAAGGCGAGGAGATGAGTGTCCAGCTGGGCAAGAAGAAGGGTGATGTGGACGGTGCGGTCAAGAAGGACGATGCGCTGACAGCTGTGGCTGAGCGTGACTACGATGCTGACCTCAACGACGTGGATGTCCAGCTCGACAGAGCCGAGAAGGAGAACAAGTCCTCCGAAGAAAAGTTGTCCCGCGAGGAGAGGCAGGACCCCAGCTAGAGAGAGAGCCAAGCAGTTCACGCGATGCGTTGCTATGCTCGTATGCACGCACGTGCACATCATCGTAGAATTGATGTGCTCTCTTCTCTTTCTCTCTCTCTCTCTCTGTCCCCTCCACGAGGTCGTTTTGGCCAAGTCTGTTTTTCCTGTTAAACAAAAATACGCGTTTAGCGGCGACGAGAAGTCGCGTCGCAACTCCAGTCAGTTTTCCTTTCTTTTGCGCCTCTTCCTTTTCCTCTTCTTTTTTCCCACGCCATTTTTTTTTTAGTTTCTTGCCCTTCCCCCTCCCCCTTCTTTTCATGCATTTTTTCACTGACACAGTGCGCCTCTCTGTGCCTTACATCAGTCAAGAATGAACCCAGTGTGCGACCACAACCACACCACAGCCGACATGCCCATTGTGTGCGTCGAGACAGCAAGAAGAAAGCAAAACGGCGAAATAGCATGCGAGTAGGCATGCCTGTGCCCGACCTTCATCTCTTCCCGACTCTCCCTCATGGGTTGTGCAACGGTGCCGTTGTGTCGTTGCGTCTCCGTCTACGCGGTTCGGTGCATCGCTGGAGGAACAATCAGTTCTTCTCCCAACAGCTTGAGGCCCACGCATGTAGTTGCCGAGCGCAACCGACTCGTTTTCCCCCCGATTCGTGTTGGTATTCTTGCTTTTGTGGGCGCGTCTTTTCCACATTTCTTGTTTCATTTTGTTTTTGGATGAACACCGCAAAGAAGAAAAAAAACATGTCTCACAGGCCTCGTCGTCCGGAGCTACCACTGAGAGCTACGGAAGAAGCACGGCAGGAGGAACCCAGAGAGATAGACTGGTGGCGCGTGTGGTACGTTGCTAACATCTTCGGCAGCCGCATGGCGCCACTCTTCGCACCACCTTCTTCTGCCCTGCGGATGCCGTGCTTCAAGACAGATCGACGCAACGTTCCGTCACATCGTGCATCTCTTCCTCCCTTTCTTTCCCTCTTCTCCTCGCAATCAGCGAAGACTGCAGTGCCACGTGCAGTGTCATGTTCCTCCTCTCTTTTGGTTTTGTCTCATCTGTGCACGTCACGGTCACGCAGGGACCGCCGACGTCTGTGGGGGCTGGTAATTTTTTTTTCTTTGATTCACCGTCACTCCTCACCACTTCTCTCTTCCGTGCGTCGCGCGGGGAGCGGCGATGCAACGATGGAAGCCCTTTATCGGCAATAGAATCCCACTGGGGCCCATGTCAGTGGCACCGGACTGGTTCATGTGGCTCATCTCGTATGGCCTCACGACGTGCTCGACGGTGCTTGTCGTCATGGAGACACACGACCAGTGGTCTCTTCGCGATACTGCCGTGGCATTGCTCCTGGTTGCGGTGAATCAGGCCGCAGCCTTTCTCCTGCTGCTTACAGATCCTGGGATCTTGCCGCGACGTGCCGCGGAGGACGGGACGACTGACGCAACGGTGAGCATTCCAGGTGACTCCTCGTTGGGCGCTGGTGCCTACTGTCGCCATTGTTGTGTGCAGCGACCAGCGCGGTGCTACCACTGTTACACGTGTGGAGTGTGTGTTCTTCAACATGACCACCACTGCCACGTCATGGGTGCGTGCGTTGGTCGCCGCAGCCAACGGTGGTTTGTCTCCTACTTGTTGTCTATGGTGGTGCAGCTCGCTGTGGGGCTCAGCTTCGTCATCCGTAGCTTCCGTCGACTGCCCTTGGAATCAGATTGGAAGCAGTACCCCGCACCGCCAGAGGGCTGGACTGCGCGCGCGGTTCGCGATTTCAAAGACGCCGCAACGTATGCTCTCCTGTGGCACCTTGCACTGATGGGACTCATTGGCACCCTCCTGGTGCCCGTCACGGCGGGCACGCTCGTGTACGTCATTTTACCTTTCACCGACACAACTTGGCGCGAGGCCCGTGATGGGGGCCTATTCCCCAGAGGGTGGCGCCAGCTCTTCGAGTGTCGTGCCGTGGTTGCCACCGTGTCCCGCACGCTGACAAACGTGCGCCGATTGTATTCTCCAGGCCCATCGCTGCTTTGCGACACCCTCCTGCGCAAGGAAAAGACGGCGAAAGGGCGTTGAAATCAATGCCGGGAGGTGCCACTCCATTCTTTGTGGGTGCTTGCCTCTTCAAGTCCCCCCCCCCGTCTGCTGCTGCTGACCCTGACGGGATGCACAGGAACCGCGCTGCGTTTTTGTTGCTATGTTTTCTTCTCTCTCTCATACACACACACGTACACATTCAAGCCGTCCCAGAGAACGGTGCCTGCGCTTCTGTATCATTGTTATGCAGTCCGTAGCGGCTGCTGGACCTAGCTGAGTCCCTGTGAAGGCAGGCCTTCCCGTTTTAGGAACCACGGTGGTGCTTCCCTCCCCTCTCTACTCGCCTCTGCGTCCTCCTCTCTATCGTCGTTGCACCTTTATACCTGCGTGCTACATCTTCCCGCCCCATGCTCATCCAAACCACCCGCGCGCAGAGCTGAGCGCGCATGGCACAAACCGTTGAAGGCGTCGAGTTGTTGCCCAGTGAGCCCGAGTGGTCTGTGTTCGAGCGGCGCAACACAACCAAAGCCGCGCTCGGCCAGTGTTATCGCTTCGGCATCTTTGGGCACGACTTTGTGGGGAGCGTGGACCGATGGAAGTGGTGGGGCCAGGCGCTCTTCACGCTGACTGTCATTGTCGCCAACATGTACGCTGCCTGGCCGCGGCTCGGCTGGGTGGGGTTCCTCGTGTGCTCGGCCCTGTGCCTCGTCGCTTTTTCCGCTTCCTGGCTCGTGAACAGCACGGACCCTGGCATCTATCCACGCCTTCAGGAGGGCGAGGCGGATCCTTTGGGCCACGACATGTCGCTGGTCTACTGCAAGCGCTGCCGCCTCCGCCGGCCTCTGCGGACCTCACACTGCTACGTCTGCGATGTGTGCGTGCGTGAACATGACCACCACTGCGAGATCCTAGGCGGGTGTGTCGGTGCGCGCAGTCTGCGTTGGTTCGTGCTGTTTCTGTCCAGCGCCACCTCGGCGTGCTGCATGGGTCTTGTGTGGATGATTGACTTCGTCGTGCACTCGCCGATGTTCACGCTCTCTGACCCTGCCGTCGAGGTGGGGGTCAACTCAACGCGGTCTTCCGGGGTGTCCGATGCGGAGTTCGCGCGAGATTTGGTGGCTTTGACGATGCTGATGGTGGACGCCTGCGTGATTCTCTTGGTCGGTGGTTTCGGCTGCTTTTACGTGACACTCACGCTCACCTCGACGACTCGGCGCGAGTCGAAGCGGAGTCAGATGTCTCTGTCGACACTGCTGAAGCCGCGTCACGTGTGGCGCAACTGTCGGCGCACCATGTTTCCACCACCGTCCATGGTCTGCATGAATGATGTGACTGCCGATGAAGTGACTGTGTCGCGCGACTGCTAGAGTCTCGCTTTGAGGCCTGCGCTTTTTTTTTGTTTTGCTTCCTCCACTGTGGGTGCAGACGTCCGCACCTCGGCCACCTCCTCCCCGCTCTCTGTTTCTATATCTGTGTTCGTCAACCCGGAGATCGTGATTCGCCCACAAACAACTTACGTGGACGCTTCCGCTTTGTCTTCAAAAAAAAAAACACGATTACCGCGCCCGTGCGTGTCGTACCTCTTCTTTCCTTGACCTGTGCTGTGTACCATCCGTAGTTGCGGATCGGTGGGTGAGCGCCGCATCGGTTGTGAACCCGTGGCCACTGCGGACGGCCACCACACGACTGCTTCTTTTATGCCCCCGCTCTAAAACGCTCAATTCTCTTCTCCACATTCTCTGCACTATCTCCTCGTCATGCCTGCTCCTGTCGCAAGCGAGCGCGATTGCTGGGCGGTGCTGGTACGTGTTGTTTCCCACCAGACTGCTCTGCGTCCTGTTGTTGTTTGTTGCACGTCCGTGCTACTCGTGCGAGCGGCGCCCGGTCCGCGCCCATTCCTCTCAGATACCGTTATTCACCTCTGGCGCGACATGTTATTCATGCCCACTGAGAGTAACAAGCTGGCATTCAGCGAGCCTCCTGCACAAACCAGCACCGTGAAGGTGGTGCACTCGAGCGCACGGGATCAGCCAGCGGCGGGTGCGCCGCCCACAGGGCAACCTACTCCCACCGTCGAGGACATTGGCACAGACTTTTTGAAGCGCCGGAACGGCGACACCACGGCACTGGGTCGCTTTCGCCGCCGCAAGGTGGGGTGCTTCACCGAGGTGCTGAGCTTCGATAACAACGCGTGGTACTTCCAGGCGGTATTTACAGCCTTCGTCATCTTAGGGAACATGTGTGTGGCGTGGGGTGAGCTTGGCTGGTGCGAATTTCTGATCTGTTGTACGTTGTGTCTCGTGGCGTTTGTGTCCTCGGCCCTGGTGACGTGCACAGACCCGGGTATCTATCCACGCTTCCAGGAGGGCGAGGCGGATCCTCTGGCCGATAAGACAACGCTCGTGTACTGTCGGAAGTGTCGACTGAGACGGCCGCCACGTGCATCACACTGTTATGCGTGCGATGTGTGCGTCCTTGAACACGACCACCACTGCGGCATCGTCGGCGGCTGCGTGGGTCAGCGCAGCCTTCGTTGGTTCACGTTGTTTCTGGTGTGTGCCTCGACCGCATGCTGCATGGGCCTTTACTGGATGATTCGTCATCTCTTTCTTGGCCTGTTCGCTCCAGACAAGGTTTTCGGGTCAGCAGCAACGCTTAATACCACGACAACGACTCGCTTGCCGCTCAAGAAACGGCCACGTGGGGCAGGTGAGCCAAGCATCGACGTCACGCTCACGCACCTCGGCGCGGTGTTCATGATTCTTTTTGACATGATTGTCATCCTACTGGTGGGTGCCATGGCGTGCATGTACACCTACCTCACTCTGACGTCCACGACACGCCGTGAATCGAGGCGAAGTCAGACGTCGTGGCGCGTTCTTTTCAAACCCACTGTGATGGTGGCAAACGTTATGCGCACTGCCTTTCCACCTGCGTCGCTCGTGATCGTTGACAAGAAGCACGAGGACGCTGTTGCAATTGAGGAATTGGTCTAGCAGAGGCTGTTGCCTTTTCTCCTCCGCTTCCTCTCCCTTCCGTCTTTTTGTTGTTGTGGTGCTTGTGCCGCGTCGCGATGCCCTCTGTGCGTACTCCCGGTCACTCGATGCTCCTCACACCACGCGCCTGGTATCGTCGAGCCTTTTACGTCCTTGCCTCTTTGCATAAACACTTGAACTTCCCGACTACCCTGTCATTCATTCATCCTGCTGTGTGTGCGTGTGTATGTGTTCCCCTACTGTACACACGTCTTGCTACGCCCACCCAACCAGTAGTGCACGCGATGTGCGCATTCCTGTGCGCGTCGTGGCATGTCGCGCGTGTTCCACCCACTGTATTTACCTTGGCCGCTTCCACGTCAGCCGATGACGCGTCTCTTCGCTTTTTGATCGCATTGCCTTCATTCAGCAACGACACCGCTCCTCTTCTCCCAACCACTCACTGCTTGCTCAATCACACTTCACCTTTTTCTCTCAGAGAATCGTATTTCTCCATCAGACCTATACCGACAACCTGTTTTGCTCTTTTCACTTGTCAAATCGCCATGGCCAGTGAACCGTCAACGCTGGCGTCTCAAACGATTACCATTGATGCCGACGACGAGCTTTCGTCGGCAATGCCCGAATTCCGGTTCATCGGTGACGCCGTTGATGAGGTGTCTTCGCACACGCGACAAGTGGGCTTTTCGGCGCCAAGTATTGCCATTGATGCATCGTTGATGTCTGAATGCGTGATGAACCAAGATTTATGCTCGGTAGACTCGTCGGACTCTGACGCACCGCTGTCTGTCGCCGAAGATGGTCAAGACACCCAGTACTGCCGCCGGCTGGAGCGGGAATTGAACGACGAATCTATGGCTCGGCGCCAAGGAGCTGCGGAGGCGCGCAGTAGGCAGGTACAGGACGAAGAGGACGAGTATCTTTTCCGTCGATACCTCGCACGACAGGAGCGCCGCCGTTACCGGTCCCCATTTGTGCCACCGTGTGTCAGTGCCTCGCCTTGGTTCAAGTCTGTCTGTGCCACGTTCTCGCAGTGGCTCCCAAATGCAGCGAGCGATCCGTGGAGCCACTACGATGTGCGTCACTGTGAGTGTCTCGGTGGCCCCCAAGGTTTTCATCGCCCAAACTGCACGTACGGCCACGCGGCCGCAGCACAGCAGCAGTTTTGAGCGTTGACGGTCCTGTGCGCACAAGACACGTCCACCCATAGGTACACAGGATAAACCGCATGCCCTCTTCACTGCAACGGCGAGCCGATTACACCTTGGTTTCTCTCCCTCTTGCTTGCGTCTTCACAAACCCGAGCGTGCCCTTCAGTGACAGACATGACTGCGATTTTCTTTTTTATTGCTCACAAGCTTGCTTGCTTGCTTTCTGTGTGCACACTTGTGCTGACGTGATTCTTCTGTCGTGGCGATTATTTTATTTTTTTTTCGTGCCGGCGATGAGAACGAACACCATACATCATTGCTACGCTTGTGTGCGCATTGCCTCCATGCTTGTCGCCAGATGGGTAACTCTTGCTTTCACTTGTTGATGTGCATCTTCACTTTTTTTTATATTTACTTGCCCCTTTTCACCCACACGCCCTCTGCCCTTCTCTTTTCGCTCACATTGAGTCAGCGTTTCGGGGCTGTTCCCAGTTTTTCGACTATTCTCGGAGACCACCAAACTGTAGGTTCGCGTTGGATACGCAGCTCCACGCATGCAAAATGCCTTCTTCGGCATGCGTACGCACACCTCTCTCCCAGCCATTTTATGCTGACTGACACACGTCCTTGATGTCGCTGGTCACCGCAAACCTGCGCGCACAACGGCATCCAACGACACCACGCTTGTTTTTGTTGCAGCTAGCGATCACCGTTCACTGCGTCTGTACCTCTTAGCACGCCCTTTTTCTTCCACCCCCGTCTTGATCTCTCCCCCCTTTTAACCATTCTGCCCGAACAACAAGCAATACACACACACACAAACATACTCATACACACACACCACTATCACCACCTTCATATCATCTTCACGATGGCGTCGGCCGCAAAGTGGGCTGTGGGCCTCGGTGCTGCGGCGTTCACGGGAGCCATCGGGTTCACATTCACAGATCCAGCCTGGACCCAGCGCAAGTTCCACCCAGAAAAGGTTCCCGCCTTCAAGTACACAAAGCCCCCGAGTCGCGAGGAGTGCGTCAAGACACTGAGTGCTTACAACAGCGCCGAACATCCGTTGGATGTGCTTGTCATTGGCGGTGGCTGCGTTGGGTGTGCAACGGCGCTGGACGCCAGCACGCGTGGCCTTCAGGTTGGGCTGGTGGAAATGGGCGACTACGCCAGTGAGACCAGCAGCCGGAGCACGAAGCTTATCCACGGCGGCGTGCGCTACCTCGAGAAAGCGGTCTTTGAGCTGGACCCGATGCAGCTGAAGCTCGTCGCCGAAGCTCTGCGGGAGCGAACTGTGATGTTGCACCAGGCACCACACCTGTGCAAGCCCCTCCCCACCCTCATCCCATGCTACCACCCGTACGATCTTGGTCTTTATTGGGTGGGCACGAAGACGTACGACTTCATCGCCGCGTTGTTTGGCGGAACTATCAAGTACTCCGGCTACGTTCCGCCGTACGAGACGATGAATGTTTACCCCAAGCTTCGCAAGACAGACGCCCACGGACACGCTCTGCTCGGCGCAGTGCGGTACTACGACGGTCAGATGAACGACGCGCGTCTGTGCGTGGCGACAGCACTGACCGCCGCCTGCTACGGCGCTGCTACTGTCAACTACACAAAGGCAACTAGCATGAACATTGAAGAGAACGCCAGCGGCGACAAGGTCGTCAAGACCACGATGCAGGACGCTCTCACCAAGAAGACGTACTCTGTGTACAGCAAGGCTGTCGTGAACGCCGGAGGTCCTTTCGCTGGCGAAGTGGAGAAGCTGTGCGGCGCGGGCGAGTCAAACTTCGACATGGTACCGGCTGCCGGGACGCACATCGTGATTGAGCGCCAGTTCTGCCCCAAGACGCACGAGGCCATGATCATCCCTTCCTCTGACGGGCGTGTTGTGTTCAGTATTCCCTGGCTGGGCGGCTGCCTTCTCGGCACGACAGACCGCGAAGTGGAGCTGACGACCACACCCAAGGCACCAATGTCCGATGTGGACTTCCTGCTGAAGAACATCGCCCCGTACGTGGGGCCGGTTCGCCGCGAGGCGGTGATGTCTGCGTGGGCTGGCATCCGCCCACTCGCGAAGCCTCGAACCACAGACAAGGCCAACACGCAAAGCATTGTTCGCGAGCACTACATCTCCGTCGACCCCGATAGGCAGCTCCTGAACATCACAGGCGGCAAGTGGACGACATACCGCGAGATGGCGGAGCAGGCTGTCGACCAGCTGACCAAGTCCCTGCTCCGGAGTCAGGTGAACGCGGCGCCGTGCATCTCGAAGGAGATGGTTATGCTTGGCGCGCGCAACCTGGATGCCGTGCCCGAGTCCGTTCCGGAGGGCATGTCTCTGCCGACGGACATCTACACGCACTGGCGCGGCACGTACGGCGACAAGCTGCACGACGTGCTACAGATCGCCTCGGCGGACAACCAAAAGCTGCTCAAACGTCTCGTGCCGCACCTCCCCGTGACGGAGGCGGAGGTCGTGTACGCCGCACGCAACGAACACTGCGAGAAGGTCACCGATTTCATCTCACGCCGTACCCGCATGACGTTTGTCAACGCCGATGCCGCCGAAGCGGCGATCCCGCGTGTGACCGAGCTGATGGCGGCGGAAAAGAAGTGGTCCCGCAGCACTGCCAACGCCGAACGCAGCGAAGCCTATGCAGCCATGTCGATGTTCCGGGGCGTCCCAGATGATGCCACGGCGTAGAGATCGTTGCCTCGTGGTAACGTGCGCAGCGAGTCCTGCACATTGCCATCTGTCCTCTCCTCCCCCCAAAAACACACTCACCACTATTAACGACAACCCTCAGCAGAATATTCATACCAACGCCACTGGACGACGGAGACAGAAAAAAAAAAAGAAGAAACTGAAGAAGAAAAACGCGTGTACTCCGCCGCCTCACAGTGTGCTGTTTCTTACCTGTCAAGCTGTCCAGCCTGCTTGATCTCGCTTGCTTTTTCTCTTTTTTGTTTGTTTCCCGCACTTCCTTACTTCCCAGCATTGTTCTGTTGTTTGTTTGTTTCTCCCGTGGCGCGCTCAGTGCGGTACACAAACGCAAGCGCTTGCGTGCAGCCGCCCTTGAGCACTACCCGAGTCACACGCAGCCAGATGAGCGCGCGACAAACGAAAGACGAACACCTCTGGCCACCTCCATCAAAACACCTCCAACACCAAGGGCTTCAACGGCAGCCGTGCGCTGTCGGTAGGCATTGCGCGCCTTTGAGATCTCGTTGATGCGTACCATCCAGCGTCTATGTCTTCGTCTGTTTTCCTTCTTTTATTTTGTTCGTTTCCAGGCAATCTGCCCTCATCGACAAGCCCCCGTGCATTCTTGACATTTCTTTTCACCCAGCCAGATCGGTGGTACTGGCCAAACACACACACTTTCTGTATGCTTGTGAGCTTCCGCATTCCCCAATTGCCACTGCCCTTTTCTTTTTTTACGTGGTTGGCCTTGGAGCATGCACGAAGCTTTTGGCGTGAAGCCCCTCTCTCTGTTTCTCGTCTTTGGCGTGATTGCTTGGCCTGCGCGCAGCACGCGTCACTCACCCTCACTTGGTGCACGTGCACTCGACAAACTACCCTCAAAAACAACTGCCAGGGCAAACCAACAAACCAACAAGAAAAGAAGAACTTGTATCCCACTGGCAGTGTTCTGTGTGCGGGACTGTCATACTCGGGTAGCCGGATTCGCAGCTCTCCCGCCATTGAGCATGTAGGGCGCTGCCCGTTCTTTCTGCCGCACGACACACCTCATCGTGCCGTGCGGCTTTGCTGCCGCCACTCGTTACGCTAGTGCCGTGATTATTCATCCGAGCACTATCCTGCACGACTCTTTCTCTTTCCCCCTTCTATCCCCATCTTTTTGGCTTCGACACATATTCATTACCTTGGCATTCTGACACTTTCCGCGAACCGCGCAGGTGTGAAGCGACGCCACTTCGCGGTGTCATAGTCTGTTTATAGTAGGTACCCCCCCCCCTCCCCACACACACACACATACACCACACAATCACACGCAGCGACGCGCCGCTATCAATAGGGAGTAGTAACTAGGCAATGACGGACCTCAAGGCTAGTGAAATAGGCCCCGGTGGCACCGACGCAGCGGGCAGGCCCGTGTTTATCTCAACTGCCCACACGCGCTATGCACCCGCACAGGATCGTGAGCTGACGGATCAAGAGCAGATTGCGTGGAAGTCCTTCCAGCTGTGGCGCACCACGCTCTCGATGGAGCGCCGCGACAGCGTGTACAAGGGCATCGCAGAGTCTGACTACACCAACTTCCACATGGCGTACCACATGATGGGCACGCCGTACCCTGTCGTGGAACCGTCCCCGGGAATGGGCGAGACGGTCAAGTGCATCCGCTGGTACGAACACGCCGCGGCCGCTCTCGGAGGCTACGGCTACCTGACGTGGCTGAATGCGAAGGCATCAACGCGCTATGCACGCATGTTCCCGCAGACCCGCACCGCGCTCGGTGTCGGCACGTTCGTGCTGCTGGAGCTTTGCTTCTGCTATCGTAGTATGTTCCGTCTGTCCGGCTATCTACCGAACGATCACGAATGCCGCAAGTACGGCGTCGTGGAGGACCACCAACGCCTAGAAAAGAAGAAGGAGATGTGGGAGAAGTACGCGGCGTACAAGAAGGAATGGATGCGCCGCTTCGACTACCACGTTTACGGCATCCGCCCGGGCGACAACTGGAGCCTGTTCTCTGCGTGCTGGTTCCCCGCGTGGAGCCCGTCGTTCTGCACGTCCACCGACTACCCACTCCGCAAGAACCCGCACTTCCTCACCACCACACCGCTGCGCGCGATGTTCGTCGACTCCAACTTCCACAACGAGATGGAGAAGACAGACAACGTGCCGCTGGTGCGTGCCAAGCCCGAGGTGAAGTATCTGTACCACGGGCCGATCAACGCTCAAGAGAGTACCAAGTAATTAACTCCACGACACCGCGCTGTGCGTTGTGCTCGTGTGTCTCACGATGACTCACTTTTCTTTTTCATTAGCCTGACTGTCAGCGTCCAGGCACATTTTTGCTAGTACAGTAGGACGGTTGAGAATGCGTAGCACTTGTGCTTCACGTCACTTGACACACACCTCAAAAACTCAGAAGAAAAAAAGAAAAGTAGGCGGATGTGACTTGTGCAATAATGCCGCTTGGTCTTCCTGAGACAACAAACCAGTGGCTCCCTTGATGCCAACACCTCCACGTGTTCCTCTCAGCGGTGTGGGCGTCGTCGTGTCGCGGCGAACTGAACGCGTGGCTGGTAGCTCCTCCTGTCGCGCCTGGCTTGTTGTGTTGACCCACTTCGACGCTTGTCACGTACATGCGCGTCGCGGAAGACACCTCAACTGCTAAGCATCCCGCCTCACTTCATACCAACAAGCGTCTGACGCACTCCTCCCTCGTACGCTACACAGTACGTCTTGCATATTCTTCACCCACACTTTTAACTCTGTAAGCGAATGTGTGGGAAGACGGACTCACTTCCTTCCTCCCTCCTTCCCTTGTAGAGCCAGGAGCACAGCAACCAAATCAACAGCGCCGCGTGTACGTGGCGGTGTGTTTGTGTGTGTGTGGGAATACAGAGGCAGGAGTGCAACGGAGTGTCCACCCGGACCAGTCAGCACTCATCCTCCCTCTTTTTGTTTCTCCCCGTTGAAGTATGTCCGGCCCTACCGCAAGTCTTGACGACGCCGTCGATCGTGTGCGCGACGTGTACGCGTCTCTAGACGCGACACTCCCTGCGCTGGTGTCGCACTTGGAAAGCTTAGACCCATCTTTTGATCATATCCCCACTGTCTCCGCATTGCGGCTGGCCAGTCGAGACTACGTTGAAAGCCAGCTTCTACCGAAAGCCGTTACGGCAGCCGAGGCTGATCGGCGTGCGCTAGACACTTTCGAAAACGTGATCTTGAGCGGCGTGGAGACTGCGCTGACGGCGAACGGCCACTCTGCGGCATGGCCTGCATTGCTGGCGCGCGCGGCGCAAACTGTCTGCGAGACTCACGCGGCACGGGAAGGCCCAGCGCCGACACGGGCTGGTGACGTCGACACGACTACCGCAAATGACAGCGTTGAGGCGCCAAACGTCCTTCAGCTAGACGCGTTCAACTTGTGGTCGCCCGGCTCGCACCTCGCCGACGGCTCTGACGACGAGCTTCGTCACGGACACGGGGCCACCGCGGCGTCCGAAGTACATCGCGCCATGAGTGTCTTTGAGCGGTACGTGCAACAGCTGTTTCCACACATCGAGGTACCGCGTGACGCCGGCAGCTCCGACAGCGCACTCTTCCCCGAATACCGGGCGGATGCGCTTCTCGAAGAGTCAGCCTCGGTGGATGGTGCCGGCCGCCCCGTGAGCGCGTCGGAGGCCCTCCAGTGTGCTGAAAAAGTACTCTCCATGCATCACGACTGGCTGACACAACACACTCACTGGGATGCAGTGAGCCGCACGCTTGTTCATGCGACAGTTGCCGCTGTGGACGAAGACAGCACAACAACGGTGAGCGCATCATCGTCTCTCACGCGCCACCCACTGGACGAGTTTTTTCGCGCATCTGGCCCGGCGCACCGCTTCCTCGTCATGTCTGAGTTATGCGAACGCATGCGGGCTGGTCTGCCTTCCTCCGCTGTAGATGCGCTTGTGCCCGTCATTCTGGATCTGGCCCGTCACACACCTGAAGACTGGCTGACGTGGCTGGAGAGCGAAGTGCTACAGGTGTTCCGGGGCATTGTGGAACACGTTGTGCTACCCTATCCCACCCAATGCGCAGGTCACGACCCGGCCGCCGAGTGGGTGGCGCAGTGGGCGGCACGGCCGGCCTTCGCTATCACCGTCGTGGTACTGCTCACCGAGCACGCCACGCTACTGGAGCGTGTGGCTACCGCCGTGATGCAGAGCCCGAGTAGCCATCTCGCCGTACTGACCTCGTATTTACTGCCGATAATGGCGGCGCACAACGCAAAGGTTGACAGGGGCGCTTCTGCGGGACCTGTCGTGGCTCAGCTGTGTGACGCCGTCATCGCGTTTGTTCTCCGACGGGGTCTGCCTGCTATGCACACGCAATCACTGGTCGTCTCGGGCCAGGATGACGCGAGCCGCGTCTGCACGTCGTCCATCGCCCAGATGCTGCGTACTGCACCACGTGGGTTGTCACAGTCTGCGGTCACCCGCTGGTGTGGTGAAACGCTGCGGATAGTCGAATTACAGCTCGACAATGGTGTTGAGGAGGCGAACAATCTTCGGCTACTCGCTGTGCTATTGGTACACGTAGACGTGAGTGTGTGCGATGGACACGACGTGTTGACACATCTGGACGAGCAGCTGGCACCAAAGATTGCACAAGGCACCACAGAGGCGTTTGTTACCGGTGCCAGCGACTTCTGGCAGGAGGTGCTCCCGCGCCACGCACCGCTGCTTCCCAGCGTACTCGCCAGCGTTGTCAAAGCCGTAGAGCACCAGTGTCGCAGACCCCACGAAGAGGGGGGCAACCACGACACTGGCCATCGCGTCTATTCCGTTCGCCACTTGGTCGCGTTGTCACGTGATGCACCGGGCTGGATGCTGGTGTGCGAGGCGCTCACCGCATCGCCGTTGTGTGCCATCTCCAGTGATGCCCTGACGTGTTTGGCCCGATCAATCCTTGATACGATTGTGCGAGGTGAGGGCGGCTCCAATGGTGGCACGGTCACGAGGCTTACGGCGGAGGCAGGCGTTCTTTTACACCGCTGGTGTTCCTCCTCCTGTGGCACACTCCGTGGCGCACTTCTCGCTGTCGCCCGTTCGCGACAGCTTCTGACAAGTAAGAAGTTCTACCACTGCGACGGTGGCGACTCTTATGAATCACTCGCCTTCCTTGACGAATGGCTATTGACCATACCCGCAGAGTTGGCCGCACGCGACTTGTTGGAGACACCCGCGACGACACAGGCGTTGTTGGATGTTGCGCTCCTTGATCAACGGGTCTTCTTGCTGCTTTTGCTCGCACCGGAACCAGGATTGGACGGCTCTGTGGTAGTCACCAACACACCGTTCTCAGGTGACACGGCCGTCCAACGCTTACTGGGCCAGTATGCCACACTCAGTGACCGCTGTCGCGCGAGGCAAGAAGGCGTGTCGGCTGTGGCTCTTTCTCTACCGTTTGGACTCGACTCACAAGCTCTCTTGTTGCGCCTGCTTATTGTGGTTGGTCTGACGCACCCCACGGTGACGCTTCACCACTCGTCGAGCTGTCAGCAGCGCCTCCGTGCGCTGACAGAGTCGAAGCAGTCCCACGGTGGCGTCGATGCCGTCACGGTTCTGCGCTGTTTTGCCGCGTGCGATGTCAGGCACGCCGCACTTGAACGGTGGTGGACGCCACTCCTCCTGTGCGGCTTCGGTGCCGCCGTGGACGAGGACGCTCTGATGGCGTCACTTTCCACGCACCAGGCGGCTTGTGCCGCGTCCCCCTGCGACGTTGGGGTGTGCGCGTCATCGGCTGCTGAACAGCTGTGTCTGTCCGTGTTTCCTGAGGTTGCAAGCGCGACGAGCTCGGCGCTTTCTGACACACTGCAGGCGCTGTGTAGGCTGGCGTTGAAGGCTCTCGCTGACGAGAAGCAGACAGCGCGTGTCCTTGGAGAGCTCCCGGCAAACACGTGGGCAACGATATGTGATACACCCCGACGGGCTCGGGCGGTCGCAGTGCGAGTCCTACGTGCGTCCCCCGACGCAGAGGCGACTCTACGGCGTTGTGGTGCAGACATCTTTACGCTTGCTCACATTCACATTCAACGCATGCTCACTACAGAGCCAGGCATGCTCCTGTCAAAGGCAACAACAGCCGATGGAAGTGACGGAGTGGACGAGTGGCTGAGTCTCTCTTTTGCCGAATGCGTCGATGAGCTGCTCGCATCGCCATCGACAGTGCAGCGCCTGGCGTGGTGTCAGTCGACCGACAACCTTCTCCCAGTGCCCTCTCCCCTGTTCTTGTTTCTTCTCACGAGAGTCTCCCGCGGTGATGACGACGGAAATGAGATGTAACCGGCGCTGCTCTCACCCACCTGAAACACTTTTTTCTTTTTTTCTTTTTATCCGTCTTGGCTCACAGAAAAACAGTCTTTCCTATGTCCTCAAAGCCATTCCGACTGTGTCAAACAGATAGAAGCTGCCAAAAAGGGGTCACGCACACTTGCGCCACACGCACAGACAAATATACAAAGCGTACCCTCTTTACCTTTCCTGTGCATGGCACAGTGCCGACTGCCCCCACTACACTTGCATGCTTTCCCGCAACTTGTCTCTCTCTCTCTATCTCGCGATGCTCAACTTGCTCCCATCTCATCACCTGTCTTTCGGTTGTTTCTGCTCCGCAGTTTACCGTCCCCAGGAGTCGTCTGCTGCGTGGACCACACACCGAAGAGGACCGGAGGCGCTGCCGAGGTATCTTCCGTACACCCAACCACACCCACCCACAAACAAAGGAACCGCGGATGCGTGCATCACTCTTTTTGTGGCTTCTTATTTGCGTGCTTTGCGTCAGCGAGGCATTGCCAACCTCTGTTGACCACCCGTTCTTCTCCTGCTCACATGACGCGCGTTCACACCCTCCAACACTACTGAGTGCACTGCCGCAGCTCAACGTGTCGAGCGCACCAGAGACCGCCGCGCGATCGTTCACGGCCGCCACGCGCGCGGGGAAACGCAAGCTCAGGTTTTTGGTGCGCCAGGAACTGGACAGCGCTTGCGCGTTCGAAGGCCAGGTGGTCTCCACGGCCGATGGCAGTGGTGGCTTCGTGACATGTGCCGCCAATGACGTGCTGACGCCAGCAAAGCGCGCCCGAGTTGACGCTGCCTTGCAGGCGAGCCTTGCGTTTCTTTCCGATGCGCTGTACAGCACACCCACTCTGACTCTCAGCGTCACCGCAAATGTGTGCCCCGGGGTGAACAGCGAGGCGTTTGTCGCGGAGGATTACGACTTTGTTCTGTTCGTCACGTCCTCACCGCAGGGGCAGTCTGGTGGTCTTGTCCTGGCGTGGGGGGAGGCGTGTGCGTCTGTCTCGTCAGGTCTGACGGCACGCCCGGTGGTTGGACACATCAACTTCATCACCTCTGGCATTGGCTTGTCGACGGCGCAGCTGGAGGCTAGCTTGGCAGCGCACGAGATCACGCACGCGCTCGGCTTCACCTCCCTCTACACGACGCTGAGCAGCTATGTCGATGCGTCTGGTGTGTGGCAGTCCAGGGGCGGGACAGAGGTGGTGTATCGCCCGGGTCTGCAAAAGGACGTGCTCCTCGTCAAAACGCCCCGTGTCCTTGCCGCGGCACGCAAACACTTTGGCTGCGACACGCTCGATGGGGTGGAGATTGAGGACGTGGGCGGTGGTGGTACCGCGGGCTCACACTGGAAAAAGCGCATTCTCTTCCAAGAGGCGCTCGTTGGCGTCGTGACGTCTGTGAAGCTCTTCTACACTTCGATCACCCTCGCATTCTTTGAAGACGCTGGCTTCTACGCCGTGGACTACAGCGTGGCGGAGGACCAGCTCCCGTGGGGCTACGGACGCGGCTGTCCGTTCCTCTACCAAGACTGCAAAACAGCTCATGACCAGTACGGCGCCACCGAGTTCTGCTTCGACAAGGAAAAGAGTAGCGTGGAGCGGTGCACGTTCGACCAACTAAGTGTGGGCCACTGCGAGGTGGTGACGTACGACGGCGCCCTCCCAACGGCGAACCAGTACTTTTCCGGCGATCCGAATCGCGGTGGCGCGCAGGAATCGATGGATTACTGCCCGTTTCGCGCACCGTACGCGAACGGCAACTGTCTCGACCAAACCCTGCAGGACGACCGACGCGACGCCATCCAGAACATTTATTCAAACACATTCGGCCCCTCCAGTCGTTGCTTTGAGTCTAGGCTCATCACGGCGGCGCTCCCTGTCATCAACAAAGGTGCCCGGTGTCTTCTCGCCACTTGCACCTCACCGGACGACGGGGCTGCCGAGCCGCGCCTCCTCCTTCGAATCCAAGAGCAGACGGTCATGTGCCCTCTCGACGGCGGCGCAGGAGAGGCAGCTGTGGATGCGCTCTACGGTGTTCACGGACAGGTCACGTGCCCCTCGGCGCAGACCCAATGTCGTGGTTACAACTACAGCGGTGTCGCACCACAGCTTGCTGTCGTCGCCGGCGAGGCACTATCGAATTCGCCGACACATCCCCTGTTCGTGCCGTACACCCACTCACCCGATGATCACTGCGATGCACGGCGTGCACGGTGCACCGACGAAAGCGGCGACGCACTCACCTCTTTGCTACCGCGCTGTGCGCTGTTTGCGGAGCGAGCTTTGAGTTGTTTTGGTCGTCGCTGCCATGGGACGTTTCAGCAGTGGCTCGCGTCACGGGGAGCCCAAACAGTGTCACCGCACGAATGCCGAAACGCACTCGATCGCGTCGCGGCGCGCTGCGTGGACGGCTGGGAAGGTGCGACCGCGCTGTGTCAGCTATTCACGGACAGCGCATTGGCACCTGGTGCGCACCTTCGTGTGGTGACAGCACTCTTGGCTAGCTGGGCTGCGTGGCTCCTTCTTTGCTGACCGCATTCACTGCACACGCGCCGACTCGACTGTGTCCTCCTCCCCCGTTCCCCCTTCCCCAGTTTGACCCATGGATGCGTAGCCAACACGGATGGCACGTGAGTGGGATGAAATTGCGGTAAGGCCCAGCCTCGACTGTCTGTCCATCGGTCCTCACAAGGCCCTTGACGCTTGTCTATTTTCTTTTTTTTTTTCTTAGCCAACGACTGGCTGGATTGCTTTTTCACTTCTCTCTTCTTCTTCTTCTTGTTTCACCTTCCGTCCCTTTGTTTTCTTTGGGACGGACACTTATACAACACACCACAGCAGCACTACTGTCACCCATTCGATTCTCACAGGTAACATTTAGATCCGTGTGGAGCTGCTGACACCGACTCTCAGCAAGTGCCTACACATAGACACACACCCACAAAAAAAAAAAAAACATGTACAGATGCGCATTAGCAAATAACAACAATGCTCATGGAGAGGCCACTTTTCACTCACCCTTTACGTTTTTTTCTTTTGCCACGCTTTTCGAGTCCGCGATGAGGCACTCGTGTCAGCTGTTGGCCTTGACTCTGGGCAGCTTTTCGTGTGCGCATGAAGGTATACGAATGGAGCACACAACATTTCCCTTGTGCTAAGCACGT
This sequence comes from Wallacemonas sp. TrypX, assembly GCA_030849625.1. Taxonomy (NCBI): domain Eukaryota; phylum Euglenozoa; class Kinetoplastea; order Trypanosomatida; family Trypanosomatidae; genus Wallacemonas; species Wallacemonas sp. TrypX. The sequence continues at coordinate 252,425 of JASANP010001161.1, read as the reverse complement.
CACTCTGTGAGCGGCCGCCTCTTCTTCCACCAACCTTCCGCCTCCTTACCTATACATGTCTGGTCACGTCTCCCATTACACCTTCAAGTCTTCTGTGTCTTGGCCCCGAAACGAACAAGGCGATGAGCGGCCTTGACACATCGGCGTTTCTTGAACAGATTCGCAAAAAGAAAACTCCCCTTGGCGACAAGGAAAAGGCTATTTCCCTTATTCGCAATGTGTACGCTCAATACCCGCACGATAAAATAGGCATCTCCTTCAACGGAGGTAAGGACAGCGTCGCGATACTGGAGCTTGTGAGAGAGGCGGTGGGGATCGAGGTGCTCAAGGAGAGCATCGTTTTCTTCCTCGACACCGGCGACGACTTTCCGGAGATGATTGACTTTCGCAACAAGTTTGAGAAGGAGCGCTTGCCTGGCGTGACGCTGCACCGCATTGAAGCCTCAGCGGGCCTCTGTGACGGACTGTGGACGGTGAAGAAAATGTTCGGCATTGACGCGGTTCTAATGGGTACACGTTGCACCGACCCTAGCGGCGAATACCAGCGAGGGGAGTGCGAACCCACCACGGCGGGGTGGCCACCCATGATGCGTGTGTGCCCCGTCTTTTTCTGGACGGCGAACGATATCTGGTGCTACACACTGGAGCACGACCTGCCCTTCTGCACGCTGTACTCGCGTGGCTTCACTTCTCTGGGCGGGAGCCAGGTAACATCACCCAACGATGCGCTGCGCAATGACGACGGTTCGTTCGCTCCAGCGTGGCTGCTGGACAGCAACCAGAACGAGCGCAGCGGCCGATTGCGGTAGAGGGGTGCGTTGCCGGGGTCGGCAATCCGTCATCGCCACACACACAAAAAAACAAAAAGAGAAAAGAAAAGGCTGACGAGCACTTTTCCGTGACGCTCGCCACTCTCTCATCATCTTTCTTCCACATACACACACGCACACACTCACGAGTCTCTGCAATGGGCTGTTTTTTCCCTTCATCATTTCTTCCTTCCGCACTCCGCAAGAGTGTGTTCCCACCTCCTCCTCTCTTCTTCGCCACTGCCGTGACACGCTCAGACGAGAACGGGTAGTGGGAACGACACCGTTGCCCGACTGCGGACTTTGCGATGTGGGCTCTTTCTTTCGCGCATTGGCCCCCCCCCTTCTCTTTTCCTTCTCCTTTTGTTATTTTGTTTTGATGGGTGCATGCGCTATTGCACGTGTGTTGTGGTACTTTTTGCGACTGTCTTTTCCCTTCATCGAAAGCACAGTGCCTGCCGTCGCAGGTAATTTTGCGCTCGGGTAACTTTCCCTTTTTTTTTCGTTTTTTGCTGGTCTTCACATTTAATGACTGTTGTAAATCTTTATGCTCAACAGACCTCCACGGAATTGCCGCTTCTTGTACCAGTCATTGACCATGGTCGATGCAGCTGAGTGTGACAGCGGGTTATTGTTTTTTTCACCACCACGCAAAACTAGCGAAGCATGCGGAAAGTGGCTCTCCCGATTTAAGCTCGCCGCGGTGCACACAAACCCTACCGTTGTCACCGTGAGCCCGTGTCGGTGCCTCTTCCGACTTCTTGCGATGCGTGCGTTGGCCACCGTCGTTGTGCGTGCCAGTGAGCGGGTGCCGCGTTCGGGCCCCGCTTTCCCGTCCCTTCTTGCGCCTCTCGAGCCACGATAGCAATAATCGTCTATAAACTGCAGCAGCACATATGTGTCTCTCTCTCTCCACTGTATTCCCTCCTTATTCTTCGGTTGCCTCTCACAGCGTCGTAGCCTGTTCACTTTGTTCTGCGTCGACCAGCAGGCACCGGGGCAAGCTGAAAAGAACGCATCAAGGTCAAATCACACCAAATGAGCGGGCTTCCGTTCAATCCTATGCGGAAAACTCCGCCGCCACCACCACATGTAGATACCGTGGGGCTGACACCGACCGACTTCATCATGGTCACCTCTGCCGACGGCCATGTGTTCTTGGTGCACCGCGACTGTCTCTGTGGCTCCCCCGTACTCCGACGTGCGTTTGCCAAGCGCTACAACATCTCCACGACTGACCTTGTTATCTCGTTTGATGATGCCGCCAAAACTCTACATTCCTCCATGTCGCCTTGGGATAGGCCAGCCCCTGCCCCGGTACGGCGAACGACAACACGGATCGGCGACTCGATCACTGGGAACGAGGACGCACCCGACGGTGTCCCCGAAGTCGCGTTCACCATCGCAACGGATGAAGGCAACACTGACAACGAGAACGTCGATTCTTCGGCGCCGTCATACCGACCGGTCGTCGTCCACGAATCACTGCGCAACGACAACACCGTCGTCGTTGTGTTTCCCACGTTCGAGGCTGCCGTCGTGGACCTGCTGCTCGGCTACCTGTATTACAAGCACCGCTACGATGGGACAACGGATGTACAGAGACCACCATTTGACGTGCCGAAGGAACACGCCATTCAGTTAGCGAAGCTTGCTCAGTCGTTGGAGTGCTAGGTCGGCAGCGGAGTCACTACCTCAACTGACGCATCACACACGACAAGTCGAATAAGGACTGTCGGCTGAGCACGCAGGCGCAATGTACAGCACCATCACGGACCCATACACAGGAAGAGAGATATATTCGCTTCTTGAGCCACTACGTTTGTGGTGGTGTGAAAGCACTACTCAGCGAGCCACCAACTCACCAAGAAAAATGAACGCACTCATGTACGACGTGCTCGGCGCTTACTCTGCCGGCGGGAGTCGACGACATGTCAGCAGAGACGGATGGGGCAGCGCTTCGCTGCGAACGCCTTCCCACTCGCTTTCGTCCGACGGCCAGGGGAGCACACGTTGAAGACGACCGTCGCCTCCCTTGGTTCCGCTTTTGTTGTCGTTTTTGACATCGTTGCGTGACCGCGCTGGCGAATGTTTCGACTACCCATCGAACGCGCAATTGCAGACTTCGACCGTTTCACCCTTCTTTTTCTCCTTTGTCCGCTCTCTCTCTCCGTCTTTACTTCTTGCTTCTTGTCCATTGTAGCGCCTTCTGGTCGCGTACCTCTGTCATTGGTCGTTAGCTTGTCTGAACACCCTTCCCCCGCTGCCCTGTCTCGCATGGCACCGAAACGCAGTGCGCAGAGCGAGTCGGTAGTCGCCACACCCACCACGACAGACCCCCTGCACATGGTGGCACTCATGTCGGGCGATGGGGAACTGTTTCTCGTGGATCGCAACTGCGCGTCTGTGAGTGGACGATGCCGCCGACGTATGGATGAGGTGCAGCAGCTTGTCGCCGCGGCGGCAGCGGCTACACCCGGCGTGGATGCGACCTTTGACGTCACATTCGGCGGCAGCTCGTACGGAGGAAACTCGTCAGCGTGCACGACGCCACACGTGCGCGGCTCTGTTCAGGCCTCACAGACCCCGGATGGCAACGGCGAAACCGCACCGGCTGATCAGTCGTGGAAAAGTGCCACCGTTCCCTTCTACGACTGCGAGGCATGGTCAGATGCCTGCGACGGCGCCCTTAGCTCGGCACGACAAGGTCTGCCCGCGCTACTCCAGCTGCCCATCAGTGACTTGCTCGAGGCGTGCCGCCAGGTGGCGTCTTCGCAGCAAAGCGCCGTCCCTGTTCACACCGAGAACTCGCGACCCCAGGCAGGGGGCCGGAGGTCGGTGTCAAGCCCCCAGCGGCCGCATCTGCACCCCTTCATCTCGATCACCGGCGCAAATGGACACCGCCTTTACCCTGTCATTGAGTTGACTGACGTTCCTAGTGCACTACTCACACTGGGCGTCATGTTCATGTATTACAAGTACAAGGCGGACAACGACGGCGACAAGCGGGTGCAAGGTGTACCGCCACCCTTCACTGAGAAGGACGCCGCCGCCCTGATTGCCGTTAGCACGCTCTTAGCCATGTAGCGTACACCTACTTCGCAGCACGCCAATCATTTCACTGCGCGCTGTCCTTCACCCTGAATGATACCAGAAAAAAAAAAGACGAAAAAAGTCATGAATTTGCAGGCGTCGAAACAATTAGCCTGTGCTCTGGTGGACAGTTGCGGCACTGCCCCGCGCGCTCTCAACCCCTTTGGAGGGCCTCCGCCTTTCCTCTGACACTCTGCAATTGCGTTGTGCGTGCAATTGGCTAGTTGCGTTCTCCTGCCCTGTGCTCGCTCTGTCGTTCCTCTTCCATCTTGACACACATGGTAGTAAACATCCCTTACTCCCTCCTCCTACTTCCCCTCTCCTTCCCTACTTCCGCACAGCGTATCTGACTGCCTGATGGATACGAACGTTCCCTCAGAGGCTGCGCCGCATGCACCCGAGGTCGACCGCGGTGACACGCACATTCGCAGTGCGTCTGCTGACACCAGTGATGACGATTCACTGGTCATCGACGTCGCCACCCCTGACAGCGATGATGATGACACACCGCACGACACTGTCGGTAGTACGGAGCACGGCAGTGGCGGCGGAGTGCTTTCGCTCGTCAGTAAAGCGCTCGCAAGTGATGTGGCAAGCGCTACTCTGGCACGTGCCTCGGCGGAAGAGTCCAGCGAGGCCCCAGCCGTAGACAGGTCAGCCACCTCGTGCTGCATTTGCGGGGAACCGGCGATGTACCGTTGCCCGGGCTGTGAGAGACGCACGTGTTGCATGACTTGCGTCCGCACACACAAGGTCGATTTCCAGTGCACCGGTGAACGGGATGTGGCCAAGAAGGTTTCACTTGCCAACTTCACCGACCACCAGCTCCAACGTGACTTCCACTTTTTGGAAGAGTGCCGCAAGGTTGTGGCGAACGCCGACCGGTCCTTTCCGCACATGTGGCGCTACTCCTTCAAGGCACTGCCGCCACCGCTTTACGCACTTCGTACCGCTGCCAAGAAGAGAGGCGTGCTGTGCCAGATCACGTCCGAGGGCATGCAGAAGCGCGACACCAATACGTCGCGCTATGATCGGAAAACAGACACCATTATTTGGCACTGTGAGTTCCGCTTTCATCGCTACCTTACCACCTCTGACGCCGCCTCCAATCCTGTTAACGAGGGTGTGTTGCCAGAGGCGGCCTTCACCGTGTCCACAGACTGGGCTAGCGAGCGGCACCACCTGGGGGATGTGCTAGCGTACTGCTGGGCGACGAACCCGCCGTTGCCGTGCTACCACATTAGCCGCCGCTACAACCATGCTGCGCGTCCCGCTCCCACAGAGCAAGAGGAAACAGATGCCCCCGAGACGGACGAGAGCGCTGCCCCCACCAATAGCAAGGCGAGGGAAAAGGACTCCACCGCACAGCCTGCGGAGTGTGCGTCAGCTCAAGAAGCGGACGCGCACGCTGCGGTTGCGGCTCCGTCATGTTCACAGTCGGAGAACGGGACTGCGCAGGGCTGCAGTGCTGAAGCGGACATATCCGCCCACAAGGCTGCCGACGCCGAGCAGGTGCCCGAGAACACGAGTGACGGCGCCGCACCAGCCGCGCCGATCCCGGAAGGTATCGTGCCACTGAACCCCGACGAGGTGCGCAACGAGTTCTTGGTGCGGCAGTTCCTTTCCGCGAAGGACGCGGTTGTCTTGTGCAAAGCTGAGCGGCTCGGCACGGCGGTGAAGTACGTACGCCTGGATCCCTCCCAAACAGTCAACGAGTGTCTCCGCGTGCTCTTCTTTGTGAATGAGTATCCCGTGTTAGACGTCATTCACGAAGCAGACCTGCCTTTGGTCACCTTGGTGACCGAGGCCGACCGAGAGGCCATTCGGGCGAGCTTCAAGCCGAAGGAGAAGCCCACCCCCGGTGTCCACGGCGTGCCTCGCAGGAAAGCGGACCTGACGGAGGAGGAGCAGCACGCCCTGGCACGCGTTCCGTGCCGCATGCACCTCGGGGGCCAGTGCCGTCTCGGCGATGAATGCCCCTACTGGCACTGCACGTTTGAGGAAGTGCCGGCGTGTCGGTCATTTTTACGTGCGGGGCAGTGCGCCAAGGGGGACCGCTGCAGCTTCCGTCACGATGAGGCCGCAATACGGGAGGCGCGGAAGAGGCGGCGCAGCGAGGACGCGCACCCCGGCGGGCCACGCAGAGCGACCAACTTTCAACGACGTGGTGGCGGCGGCGGTGGACGAGGTGGACGCGGCTTCATGCGTGGTCGTGGCTACGGCGGCGGGCGGACTCTGCATTGAATCTGGCACATCTCGTATCACAACGGGGGCGGCTCCTGCACGTGTGTTACCGCAGCACTGTCTAGACGCAAAAGCAAACTTTTCTTTTCTTTAATCACGATTAAGTCGCCTCACTGTGGCGCGTTCAGGTACACAGTTGCCTGGCAAAGCACTGTTTTGCACACAGTTACTTTTTTCTCCCCCTTTTACGGTCTGTCTTTGCTCACACCACCTAATTGCGCCTTAACAAAGCCGGAAGACACTCAACGTAAGAACAATCAATAACAACGAAACGATCCACTCGCACGGTCCTTGCGCGGCCGGTGAGAGCGGATTTTGTCACGAGGGGGAGCACAAAAGGCGGTAGGCAACGATGAACGGGCAATGGGCTGACAGTGCGGGCCACCGCACGGCTCTTTCTCTTCCTGTCGCGTGACGACGTGCACACACGGCAGGGGAACTCATCTTGGCCGTTGACACCCGACCTTCAGATCACTCCGTCACACAACTCTCTGTATCCACAAACTCTTCCTCTTCGTAAACACACACACACGCGCACACACACATTTAACACTGTCGCTTGTCACCACCGACAGCATGCAGGAAGAAGTCATACAAGTAGTTACACAAGTATGTCCAGCAAGTGTGGCAAGGTTCAGCAGGGACAGGACGGCGCGGATGGCCGTCGCACAGCGGCATCTGTCGCTTCCGTAGCAGCACCCGAGACAGATCGGACAGATGACTGTAGTGGCGAAACGCCTACTATCGCCGTCGTGCAGGACTCGAGCGCGTATTTGGACGCACTCAACGCACGCAAAGATGCCAACGCGCGGTGGGTGCGCGGACTCTCGTACGACGACGAGGTCAATGAACTGTACACGGAGTATGTGCGCAGTCAGAGGCGGCGCGACGGAGAGACCAGCGCTGGCGCTGACATATTCTCGAGCGGTCCCTCTCCCCGCTGGCTACGCTACCCGCTCTACTGCTTTGTTGTCTACATCCTCCTGCAATTACAAGGCCTTCAAGACAGCTTCCATGCACAATATCGGCGAGAGTTCCCCATCACCGAGCTGCAACTCATGCGGTCAGGGCGGCAGAGCGGCGAGAACTTTTTCGCTTTTGTGTCACGCGTGCTCGTGCCGCTGTGCCTCCCGAGCCTCCTGCTGAGCGGCGGGGCTGGCGTCATGGCATGGAAGATCGGCACCGCCACTCATCACTTTCCAGCGCTCTGTGGGATCGGCCTCGCGGCACTCACGTGGATAGCTGTACTGGCGCAGGCTCTGACGCTGTGGGCAGCGTGCGACTTCGCCACGGACAGTAGTCGTTGGGAGTGTGAGATTCCGTTTGTCTTTTACTGGCTGTGCAGTGTGATCCGAGTCGGCTGCCCACTTCTTTCCGTGTGGGCGGTGACACCGATGCTTGACCTCGCACGACACGCGGGCTCTCGGTGGCGCGTGGTGATGGGGTTGCCCGTGTTGGCGTTTGCCGTCGCTGTCGCTGTCAAGGTAGCGGTGGAGCGAGGCGATGCCTTTTACACGCCGCTGAGCATCTGCCAAGTTTTCTCACTGGTGGCACTGGCTGCTCTGACAACGACTTGCTGGCGACAAGAACCATTTGAGGTCGTGATTCGGCCAGTGAAGCTTCACGCCGACTAGTAGCCTCCGTTCTTCCTTCCACAAACCACAAACCAACAACACTTCTTACGCTTTTTTGAACGACATCTGCAGCGACGCTACCGTTGGTAGTAACTCGCTGCGTGTAACCTTCTTGCGGATGCCTATCTGCACGAACAAGCCCAGTGACGTGCCTGGCCACTGAAGTCAAGCGCGTTGCATCGTGCGTATTCCCGTTCTCTTGGCCACCCTCATCGGTGACTGCGAGGACAAAGGAGGACTCCCCCTTTTTTTTTTTGGCCTACGCCCTCCTCCCCCCTCGCTGCGTACCACCTATTCCTACTTGTCCGTCCAGACACAAATACCATTTCACCTTACCCTACCCCCACCCACGCTGCTGAACGGCGAATTCTCATGTGTGGCACTGCACATTTAACCGTGTGCACCTTCTTGCTGTCTCTCTCTCTCTCTTGCCTTTCTGTGCATTGTCCCTTGACGTTGTGTAGACTGTCGTGCGGATGAGTGTCGCTCTACAGGGCAAATCAGCGGCTCGTTTGCGCACGCTGTGGTTGACGGAATGCGCACCGGTGGCTCTTCAACGTGCGTGTGAGTTGTCGGGTCGTGTCGGTACGGACTGCATCCGCGGCACGGCGGCGGAAGACTTGGTGAACGTCGTCGCAGGCGCCGTCTTGGTGGGTAGCGCCAGCGAAGTCCTGATACCCGCTCCCCTAGCTGTTGCGCTCTATAGACATTGCCACGGCAGGCCCGCCGAGTACTGTGAGGACTGGCTGACGATGGTACGTGATCACAAGGTGCGGCTCCTCGTGACACCCGCCGAGGCGAGTGAACTTCTCAAGCAGTACCCGGTCTTTCGTCGATTCTGTGTGGCCGTGCCCGGTGGACCGCTGGTGTCGCGGCTAGCTTTTTGCACGCCGGTGCAGACGTTTTACGGCGAGACGCTTCCGTCACTGCGCAATCTCTTTGCGGAGGAGGCGGTGAGCCGCAGAGGAGCCGTGTCGTGGCAGGCGTGGATGCGCTCGTCATTGACGTGCCGTTACGAAGGTCTCTTTGTTCCGCCTATTCGGGTTGCCGAGTACACGGCGGAGCTTCTCTCCTCTTCGCCGGGTAGCGACGCTGGTGGTGCCGATAGCGTGGTCTGGGAAGAAGGTAGTTGCGGCTTGACTCCGCGCTGGCTGGAAACCGCCATGAAGACTTCCATGGCGTGTGGCGTGCCGGCGTCGGCGCTCTCGCTGGCTCTGTGTGCACGTGCCGCGAACGACCCACAGACCCTGGCCGCCAAGGCAATCGACATGGGTGTCTCTCGTTTTTGCACATGCTCGATTCGCGGCGCCGAGCTGTTTCCCGGCACAGACAGTCTCATTTCTCTCCCTGACGTGACTGGTCTGGCGGCGGGGTGGAACCAGGTTGCCAGGGACGGGGCCACGGGCAGCACCCGCGCGGAGAACGACAGCGGTGACGACCTCGACGAGTTAATTGGCGGCAGTGATGCGTACGCGGAGTCTGTCACTGACCTTTTCACGGCCTGGCAGCACAGTCACCGACCGGGCGTTTCCCAAAGTATGTCGTGAACACAACAACGATGACTTTGAGAGAGTGTCGATGACAGACCCATGGCGGCTGCTCTCCCTGCTTACAGATTCTTCAAAAAACACAGTAATAAAACACCCACGATTTCGCGCGCGACGTGCCACCACAGTGTTTGACGCTGAAGGCAAACAAACAAACAAACGAAAAACGGAAACATGCTGTTTCTTCGTGGCCACATAAAACGGGGAGTGCTGCCGCACAGACGACTGCATTTAGCATGAGCACCCGACCTCCGTCCGTTCCTCAATCACTTCCGCCATCGAGCATATGTTCTCCCTTTCCTTCTCACCTCACCTATCTTCCTTGTGTTCTCATTCTCTTGTTCCCGCAGTCGTCCACCTGGATCAAGAAAGGTGTGAATAAGCCTACTCGCTGGAGAAATCAACACCCCTACCGGCACAACCGGACAACGAGCTCTGTTACACAGCACGTAGCACTCGTCATGTTCACGAAGAAACCAGCGACCGTGTACAGGGCGAAGAGGACAGTGACGTCGACCAACAGCGCCGTGACGCGCAAGGACATTGGCTGCGGCGTGCTTGGGTGCTCCCTGTGCGAGCGGTGCGTGAACGGCGCTCGGGGGCCAAGTATTGAGCCGACGGCTGTTGTGATCGTGCCGGACACAAACATTGTTTTGCACAACATGAACGCTCTTGAGGATGCGCGCGTGCAGGACATCGTCTTCCTCGCCACCACCATGAGCGAGGTGCAGAACCGCAACAAGGGCATCTACGCACGCGTTCAGGCACTGCTGAACGATGAGACAAAGCGGTGCTACGCGTTCGCGAACGATCGCCATGAACAGACACACTGTCTTCCGCAGAAGGACGAGACACCAAACGACTTCAATGACCGCTGCATCCGCGTCGCCGCTCAGTGGTACGCGCGGCACCTTGCACAGGCGTTCCCTGCCGCACCGACTGCGGTTGTGCTCGTCTCTCACGACAGAGCGTTGAAAACGATCTTTGCGTCATCGGACGAGTCACGGTCGTTGCCTAACCTGTCTTGCAGCGGCCTTCGCGACTTCATCAAGAACTCCGTCACCGAGGATGCCGACATTCTGGACAAGCTCCAGTACGAGGTGCCGGAGGGGATGAAAGAGGCAGCCTCCACTGGGAAGCTGTTTACGGCGCACCTCTCTGCACAAGCACTGCAGGCGGGCCTTGACAAGAGCGTCTTTGTCAAGGGTAAGCTGCGCTGCCGTGACACTAACTGTTTCTTTGGTGAAATCCGCGGCAAGTTTGATGGACACCCGTTTGACCGCATCATGATCCCTGGACGGTCTGCCATGAACCGCGCAATCCACGACGACGTGGTTGCGGTCGAGCTGCTGCCAGTGAGCCAGTGGCGTGGTAGTCGCCGCGACGCACCGCCGCTCGACGATTCAACCAGTGAGGAGGAGGCGGTGAAAGCCGGCTACAGTCCTTCTGGCCGGGTGGTAGGCATTCTGACTATGCGCCGTCGGCCGTTCTGTGGGAGCCTTGATGTCCAGGACCTCGAAAAGATCGCCCCGGGCACGTCTGGTGCCGTGTCTGTGCTGTTCCAGCCAAAGGACAACCGAGTCCCTCGTATTCGCATATCCACCCGCCATGTCCACGACCTCAGGGACAAGCGTCTGAGCGTTGTCATCGACGACTGGCCTGAGTTCAGCAGCTTCCCTGTTGGGCACTACGTGGAAGTGCTCGGCACGATTGGGGACCGCGACACGGAGGCGACCGTCATTCTGCTAGAGAACGACATCCCTCACTACGACTTCAGCGAGGCGGTGTATGACTGTCTGCCGAAGGGCACCTGGCAAGTCACCGACGACGAGGTGGCGAAGCGGCTCGACCTGCGCGACCTGTGTGTCGTCAGCGTGGACCCCCTTGGGTGCCGTGACATTGATGATGCGCTTCACTGCCGCATCATCAACGGTAATCACTGGGAGGTCGGCGTGCACATTGCTGACGTGTCGCACTTTGTGGAGGAGCTGTCGGCGATGGACGAAGAGGCCGCGAAGCGTAGCACCAGCGTGTACCTGGTGGACAGGCGCATCAACATGCTGCCGCAGCTTCTTACTGAGAACTTGTGCTCACTCGTCGAGGCAGAGGATCGCTACGCCTTTTCGATTCTCTGGGAGTTCGACGAGAACTTCAACGTCGTCAAGGACTGGTACGGCAAGACCATCATCCGCTCGCGAGGTGCGCTGTACTACGGCGACGCGCAGCGCATGATTGACGATCCAAAAGACACTTCCGAGGTGGCCTGCTCGCTGCGCCGCCTCATGACACTCAGTCGCCACTTCAAGAGCATCCGCGAGGCCGACGGTGCACTCTTTCTGGCGTCACAGGAGTTCAAATTCAAGGTAGACAACGACCACGTGAACCCGACGGACATGCAGGTCTACCAGACTTTCGAGGCAAACTCCATGATTGAGGAGTGGATGCTGTACGCGAATGCGGCGGCGGCGAAGCGTGTTTACGAAACATACCCACGTTGGACACTTCTGCGCCGTCACCAGCGGCCTGGCGAGGGTGCGTTCGAGACGCTCAATGAAGCCCTCGAGAAGAAGATCCACGTGACGCTGGATGACACCACGTCACTGACGCTCAACCAGTCGCTTGACAAGTGCGTCGACCCCGACGACGCCTACTTTAACAAGCTCATCCGCATTCTCACCACACGCTGCCTGCGTCAGGCACAATACTTCTCGAGCGGTGAGGTCTCCAAGGATGAATTCTACCACTTTGGCCTCGCCATGCCGATTTACACGCACTTCACTTCCCCGATCCGCCGATACGCGGATGTCATTGTTCACCGGCAGCTCGCCGCGGCCATTGGCATCGCCAAGGTCAGCGCGCAGCACATGGACAGCGAAAAGATGGAGAGTGTGGCGGAAAACATCAACTACCGCCACGAGCAGGCCCAGCGCGCGGGGCGGGACTCTCAGAACCTCTTCACCGGCTTCTACCTGCGCAACTTTGAGAACGGTGTCATTCCTGATGAGGACGGGTACGTCGTGCGTTTGTCGGAAACACACGTCTTTGTGCTGGTGCCCAAGTACGGGCAAGAGAGCCGCATCCCCAAGGAGGAGCTGCAGGTTGTGCCGGGCCTGCTGGACAAGGTCAAGGTTGGAATCGAGATGAAGCGTGATGGCGATGTGCTGCGGACGAAGCTTGTGTTCACGCTGAGGGGGATGATGCGCGCGGGTGGCGAAGGCGGGGTGCTCGTGGCAGATGACGATGACATGATCGCCGTCGAGACCGCCGAAGGCAGTGGCGCTGCCGAGTCTGCGGGTGCACCAGAAGACTCAGCCGAGCCACCGCTAAAACGCAACCGCGTCGAGCCGCCCCAGCCAGAAGTGTGATGGCCGAGCTGCGCTTGGCCTGTCGCACACCGTCACCACGTCCAGCGCCGGGGTGTCTTCTTTTTTTCTTGTTGTTTGCTCTTCGCTCCACTTTGCCACATGTCGCACTGATTTTTTTTTTTTGTTGATCTTCATTATTGCTGTTGTTGTTCTGCATCCTGGTGTTGTCGATGACACCTGTGATCCGCTGTTTTGTCTCTCTTACTCACCACCGTCTAACGCCAAACGTGTAACAGTCATCGGCGTCCGTCAAATCCGTTTGTGCCTCTCTTTTCCTTTCTGAAACAACCAACACGAAGAAAAATGCGCGATGAATAAAAAAGGAGCTTGTCTTCACTGCGACCACGACCGCGTTGTCGCAATGCTGAAAGATGACCAAGGGCAGCCACATCCTCGCTGTGTGTGCGCGCGCACTGTGAGTTGAAGTGAGGCTGTAGGCCGCTGTCGCGAGCCACCGCGTGCAAATGAGCGGGCGTGTCGCTGAGCGTCACTACTGTGACACACACACGCACACGGACACACACGCACATCATCTCTTGTTACAGCAAAACCAGCTCAGTGATCATTCGCCTCCTTGTTCCTTATCGCACGTCACTGTGCTCCTCTCCACTGTTCACTACTCATCGCCCTCTGTTCCACGGGCAACTGTTCACTTCCCTCTCTTTCTCTCTTGCCATCAACAAACACACACATATACGCGTTTAGTACATCCTCAACTGCATCACCACTCGCGGTGACTCTCCCATTTCTGCCATGCTGACGGTTGGCAAGGCGACGCCGCGGGCACTCGGCGCGCTGATGAAGCAACTCGGTGCCCCAGGGGTGGCGTCACGCCTGTCCAAAGAGGAGCTGTGCCTCGCTCTCGGCGCGCTGGAGAAGCTGGGGAAGTACTTCCCAGCGCCAGGTCGCGCGGAGAAGGACGGTGGCTCTGCGCCTGCCTTGTCCATGCCTCACGTCCTGCAGACGCGCACACTTCAGTACATCCCCTTGTGCAGCCCGCGTGAGATTGGTATGATGGCTGGCGGCTGCCAGCTCTTGCGGCCGGACTCGTTTGACCTGATAGATCGTCTCATTGAGCAACTGCACCTTGCGGCCGTCCAAGGACAGCCGCTCAGCCTGTTGGAGGTCACCCAGGTTATGGAGGCAGCTCTTTCTCACTGTCGCCAGCCGCCCAACCTCACACTGCGCCACCTGGTCGTGGACACGTGCCCGGCTCTTCTGGCATCCTCGCCGCCAACGCCTGCCGTGCTGGACCACTTTTTGTCTCAAGCCAACACCTATCTGTGTCGCATGACAGACGCCCCGGTGGTGGCGGAATGGTACAACAGGGTGCGCTCGGCGTGCCAGGACAAGCCCTCACTGGCATCGGTGGTCGCCTCGCGTGCGTCTCTTGTCTCGCCGCTCAAAGAGGTGTTAATCGGTACCGTCAGCAAGGACGCATCAGGAGTCACTGCCGACACCGGAGTTGACGCGCGGGAGGCACAGAAGGCGCGACAAGCATTCTTTGCCATGCTTGCTGACACTGACGGCCGCTCAATGCCGAAGTCTGCCTCCGCGGTGACGGAGGCGTTAGAGGGCCTTGCGCTTTACCAGTGGCGCGACCCCGTGGCGCAGGACGCTCTCTTGGACATGGCACTCAGTGTCGTGAGAGACGGACAGCCTGCCGAGGTAGAGCGTGTGAAGCGCGCTGCCCTTCTTACAAACGGCGCGTTTCTCCGTCTGTTCGATTCCGCCGGAGCCAGCGCGCCATCACCGACCGGCAGTTCGCGTCTCACCACCACAACAGCGGCGTCACGAGCGTACCACTTGCTGGTGACGGACCGCGTAGACGTCCCGGCCGATCTGCTCCATGCTGTTCAAGAGGAGCACAAGACCGCCGACGCCACAGCAGCCTCGCTTGAGAATGAGGCGATGCGCATTCACGTTCTTCAGCGTTGCGGCTCCCTGTCTCTTAATACACTTGATGCGGCGGTTCAACGTCTACAGGGTGCCTCACCGCCGCAGAGTCTGTCGGAGCTCGTGGCGGCGGTGCGCAGCGCAAGGTGCGACGACACAACTCTCGTGGCAAACGCTCTGGAGCCGCATCTGCGTGGCGTACTTCCTGCGCTGTCTGCGTGGATGGAAGGCGCCAGTGCGCAGACACTGCTATCTTTGGCCGACGCGCTGAGCCTTCCTGTCCCACGTGGCACACGCTTCTCAAGGGATTTGATGACGACAATGGCGTCGCTCACATCAGCAGTTTCGTCGTCACTTCTGCAACGGGCTGAGGCACAGACTACCGCACTTCTGGATACGGTGGCACTTCTCCAACGCTTCCACGCGTTGCCGGCATCCGCTGTCTTCACAACAGAGCACCGGGCATCAGCGTGCCAGACTGTGCTGGACCGACTCTGCGAGCGGCTGGTCTCTGTGACAGGCGCGGTTTTACCGCCACAGGACGTGTGTTGTGCGCTGATGCGTTTTTTCGCGGAAACCGATACCGTGCATGAGCCGCTCATCGACCTCATCACGCGGCGCTTCGAACACTTGGTGACTGTCGTCACAAGGCAGGTCGGAGCGGACGTCGCCACCTCTCAGGATGAGCTTGAGCTGCTGCAGCTAGCGGTCTGCCAGATGCACCTCGATACGCCTGAATTCTACCACTCGGCGTGGCAGTTGGTGAGGAGCGTCGCCAATCGCAATGATGAGTTGTCCCATGTGAGTGCGGCTGTCGTGTCTGCGGCCTTGGCACTGACGATACCCTCGGATGGTGACGAGGCGCCTGCGCTCCTCGCGCGCCTCTCACAGATGGCGCTCGACACCGTCCCAAGGGCTGTGCAAAACTTGGTGATTCACGTGCTCGTGCGTGCGGGCATTCAACATTCACTGTCACCGCATCTGGTGAAGATGGCTGTGACTGCGGATGCCACCGTCCCCGGCAGGGATAGTGACGACGGTGTGGCGTCCCTTGAGAGGGTGTGGCTGCTCTCGTGCGTGGCTTCCAGTGCGGAGGCAACAGTCGACCCCGTGAGCGTGGTGGACGCCGCCCTGCCTCATATTAGGTTCTGTGCCCCGCATCTCTTTTGCCGCCTCTCTCGCCAGGTCGCGCACGTCGCCAGCTCGCGAGCGGAGTGTGCTTGGGCCGCTCCTCTCGTTGACGCCCTCGTGAACAGCCTGCCGCAGCAGCTGAACTATCTGTCGTTCTCCCAGATCGCCGAGTGTGTCTTCTCGCTCGCACAGACACAGCACGCCGGACAACGACTCTCTCACCAGGTGATGGCAAACGCGGTGGCGGACTACACAGTCAACGCGGCGGACGAATTGCTGTGGAGCGGTCGCGACATTGCCCGCTTGCTGCGAGGTCTGTCGCTGTTCCATCACACTGACCGTGCTGTGTTTGCCGTGTGCACGGCACGACTCCGAATCCGACCTGTCGCCGCGACGCTCGACCAGCCCAGTGCGGCTCTCCTGTTCGGTGCGCTTGGTGACGTGCGCTTCGTCGACGAGGCGCTCTTCAACCGCCTTAGTCGTGCATTTACGCGGCATGCGGCTGACCTGAACGCGGCTGACCTGCTCTTGTCGGTGCGTGCCCATAGTCGTGTGTTGTTGCGCAACGACGAGTTCTACGAAGCTATGGGCCACGAGCTGGTGCGGCACCGTGAGGGGTACTCGGTGAGTGCCGTGCTTGAGCTGTTGGCCGCCTATGCCACAGTGGAGCAGCCTCACGATGTGTTGGCGGACGCCTTGAGTGAGCGGCTTGTACAGGCCCTGCCGACTCTCGACGTCAACACTGTCACGCGCGCGTTGGTTTCGCTGTGGCTAATGGACATGGATGTCTCACGGAACACTCACGCACAAGCCCTCATCGCTTCTGTCGTGCAACGCGCGAGTGAGCTGACCGGCGAAAGCCTGGTAAAGCTGTGCTCCATCGTGCGAGACCTGCGTTGGCGACACGTTCCATTGCTGGAAGCTATTGCGCAGCGATCCGCTGCGCTCGGAGACACAGGCGCGCATTCGACTCTCGCCGCCGCGCAATGCCGCATTGTGCTGGATACGCTAGGGATGTTTCTCATCCACGCCCCGGACACACGCCGTTTACTCTCTAGCTCAGCCCGCACGGTGAGCAAGGAAAGCCCGGCAGTCGTGCAGGAGAATAGTCGGTCGCCGCACATTGGCGCCTAGGGGACGGTGCGGCCCTACACTGCGTTTCCTTCACAGTGCTTTCATGACTTTCTTTTTCGTGTGTGTATGTGTCTGTGCAGAGAACTTCTGTGTACCGACACTGCTGTTGCGGTTTCTGCTCTTTCGGCAACCGCGGTGGTCTTCACATCGATGCTCCTGTGGCACTGGCATGCGTTAGCACCGCTGTTGCCCGTCGCGCGGTTCGCTTCTTGCAGCACAGTCCCGTTCGCAGTCGCCCCACCCACGCGTGTGCGGCACCGTTCACTCCTTGTCTGCTCCGTTCTCTTGTCGACGCACCACAACGCATTCTCAATCTTGGGCTTGCACACGCACCCGCCGCAGCGTTGTCGTGACTGCTCTGTTTCTCACCTCTACCAAGGCTAATCACGCGACTATCTCTCTCTCTCTTACCCTTTGGCTCTTCTTTGTATGTTCCCTCTTTTTTTGTTCTTTTTGTCCGTCAAGCTCGACTCTGCTGCGACCGCGCCGCAGATCGTGTTCACAGTGCCGTTGCCGAGGTTACCTTGACTTATCGTTTCTGTGTATCCTGCGCTATCGCCGTCTCGTACTACCAAGTCACTCGGCAGCACCACTCGGCTTCCTTGTGCTTGTTCCACTGCCCGTCAGCATTTTTCTGTTTCGCAGTGCTCGACGGCCTTTTTGTTTTCCCCTCTCGCCGAACACCCTTCAGGAACAAAGAACAGTTGTCCGTATCATGGCGGGTGGTGATGTCACGAGCACACCGCTGTACATTGTGCTGACGTACACAGCTGGTGTGTTTTCTGTCTTGTTGAACCTGGCGCCGATTGTGACGGTACGCAAGCTGGAGGCCGCCGGCTCCGTTGGACCGATGCCTGTTACCTTTTTTGGTGCCCAGATCTACAGCGCGGCCCTGTGGGCATCGTACGGTTATTATAGCACCTCCTTCCCGCTGCTCATTGCAAATACACTGGGCAATGCCGTGGGCGTGTACTGCTCGCTTGTCTATCTCTCTGTTGCCCGTCGCGAGGAGAAGTCCGGCCGCGTTCTGCAGGCCGCCTCGTACAGCAAGTCGGTTGCCATGTGGTTGCTTTTTGTGTCTCTCGTCGTCGTTCATCTTGTCATCAACATTGGCCTCCTCATGACGAACCACGGCGGCGGTGCCATTCAGGTGACGGGTTACGAAGGGTCTGTGGCTAGTCTCGTCATGCTCGGCGCACCGGTGGCCATGTTCAAGACCATCATTCAGCGCAAAAATGCGGAAGGACTGCAGCCGCTTATGGTGTCGTTCGCTTTCATTAACACCTTGTGCTGGACAATTGCGGGTTTCATGACGCTGGACCCGTTCATTCTCGCGCCGAATTTGCTGTGCTTTTTGGCCTGTGCCGCGCAACTGGCGCTCATCTTTCGCTACGGTATTCGCGTCGAGGACAAGCAGGAGATCCACGAGGCCATCGCGCCTGTGCCTTTCGACTGACAACACCGTCACGATGGCAAGTGCTCTCTGTCTTGCATCTCGCCAGCACGTTTCTTGTTTACCTTGGTTTTTTTCTTTTTGCATTGGCGTCGCTAATCTTGACATATCGAGCACACACATGCACACATCCCCGACTGACAAGTACACATACGCGGACACAGCTAGTAGTCGGCTTCTCTCTCCCCTGCTCTGATGGCGAGGAACCCCGTAGGTCAGGTGGCGGTGCAATGTTCACACTGTTTTGTCCGCCTATTTTCGGTTTGTTGAGCCGTCACTGAGAATAGGAGTCTGAAAACGTGCGGCCACACACGTAATGGATGCCAGCAGTCAACGTCACTTGTCTCATTTGCCATCAAATCTCTCTCTCCCTCGTTTGCACCTGCCTCAACTACATGCCAAACCCTCGCAGCCACTCACTAATAACCTCACTAAGTAGCCACGTCTACCTTTCTGAAGCTCTCTTCCATCCTACCTGCACACACACACACCTTCCTCGCTAACCATGCCTGTTCGCCACTTTCTGTCGTTTTTTGACTGCACCAAGGAGGAGCTCCGTGCGATGATCAACCATGCGATTGAGATCAAGGCGATCCGCAAGAGTGGGATGCTTTACGAGCCTCTCAAGAGCCGTGTTCTCGGCATGATCTTCGAGAAGTCCTCGACGCGCACGCGCGTCTCGTTCGAGGCGGGCATCATCCAGCTGGGCGGCCAAGCCATCTTTCTCTCTCCGCGCGACACCCAGCTTGGTCGCGGCGAGCCCGTCTCCGACTCTGCCAAGGTCATCTCGAGCATGGTGGACTGCATCATGATTCGCACATTCACCCACGAGACGCTGCAGGAGTACGCGGCCAACTCCTCGGTGCCAGTTATCAACGCCCTCACCGACTACCTTCACCCATGCCAGTTGCTTGCCGACATTCAGACCTACGTGGAGCACCGCGGGGACATCACTGGCAAGACTGTGGCGTACATTGGCGACGGCAACAACATGTGCAACTCGTACATCGAGGCGGCCATCCAGTTTGAGTTCTTCCTGAACGTGGCGTGCCCGGAGGGGTACGAACCGTCTGCCCACCTCGTCAAACTGGCCGGCTCGCGCGTCCGCATTTTCCACACCCCCAAAGAGGCCGTCGTGAACGTGGACCTGGTGGTGACGGATGTGTGGGCGTCCATGGGTCAGGAGGAGGAGGCCAAGCTCCGCCAGGAGAAGTTCAAGGGCTTCCAGGTGACGCCTGACCTCATGGACCTCGCCGCGGACGATGCCCTCTTCATGCACTGCCTCCCCGCCCACCGTGGCGAGGAAATCTCCGAGCACATGCTCGAGGACCCACGCTCCGTTGTCTGGGATGAGGCGGAGAACCGCCTGCACGCACAAAAGGCGCTCCTGGAGTTCCTCGTCCAGCCGGGCTGTCAGTGAAGCAGCGGCCGCCATCGACGCACACGCGTGTGTCCATTTTTTTTTCCTTTGTTTCCCGCTCTCTTTCTCTCTCCGGTGCGCACGGGTGTTTGTGCTTTTTTTTTGGTTTTTTGCGCAGTCGTTCTGACCCTCTGTTGACTTCCCACCGAACACGGAAATCGCAGCGCGGATAAGAGTGACATGTCGCATGAAAAGTGGGAAAAACGATTTCTCGTCCACAACCCCGATTGAACGCACACGTGGTTCAAACAAAGCAGAAGAGAGAGAGAGCACTTCCTTTTTCGACTCCCCCCATCCTTTTGTTTCCTTCTTCTTTTTTTATCTGGTCTTTCAGTGACTTCCTTCTTTTTTCTGTTTCTCTTTCCCCTGCGCAGATTGGTTCGTCGCCACTCGTGAGGTTGTGGACTCATCACCGTGTTGCTTCTTTTCTTCTTGTTTTTCCTGCTCCGCTCAACGTGGAGCAGATGATGCCCTCGTACTCTCAAACCGTTTTCCCACCTTTACGGAAACCAGTTGAGATACTGGTTACAGGCCATCAATCAATCCAGTGACTCTTTTCTTTTTTTTTCTCTTCAACACACGAGCGCCAAGAGACCTGCGTGGCACATCCTTTCTGTGCTCTTGATTTACACATATCCTTCGCTAGTCCCCCCTCATCAACACAGCACGGCTTCAACGCCACATATGAGCCACCGCAACCGCCGTGCTCATCCACAAGACGGCCGGAGCAATCGCCCGTTACCGCGCGCCTCGTGCGCACTCGTTTCTCACCGCCAAACCCTGCCGCAGACGCATCGCGCCCCTTCTCACCCCCATTCTCTCTCGCGTCTCTTCTGTGGCTGTGCGTGTGGTGGTTCGCTTGGCGCGCGGGCCTGGGTCTCGGCGCAGGCTTTGGTGCGGGGTTGTCCGCGGGGTGGGCAGGGTGGCGGGTTGGGTCGGGGGGTAGGGAGGGGGTTGGCCGCGGGGGGCTGCGGCGGGCGGCGGGGGTGGCGAATGCGCAGCCGTCGTGGCGAACGCGCGCCGGCGCTATCGTGCGATTCTTTCTTTTTTTTTCTTTCTTGTGGATGCTACTCTTTACAAATCGCCGACCTGAACATCCATACTCGACGTGTCGCAAAGCATCCATCGGTAGGGCAGCTTGTCGCCGCACGTGTTGTCGCTAATGAGCTGGATGAGGTACTGCGCAATGGACGCGCCAGCAACGGTCGCCGACACCGCGCTCGCCGTGCACGGGGTGTGGTCCGCGGCTGCCGAAAGCACATTTTCCACGTGCTGTGGCGTCAACGCGAACAGGTGCAGCTCTTCGACCAGCGCCAGTGCGCGCTGCAGGTTTTCGGCAAAGGTGACTGGGTGCGCTCCCCCGTTGACGCGATCGGCAAGGTGGAGGGCGAGGACAACCTGTTGAACCGACGCAGGCATGTCGGCGAGGCGCTCGCTGCTCGACAGTGCGCGGCGCAGAGCCTCCGTCAACGACACCGGCGGCGCCTCGCTCGTGAAGAACAACGAGAAGGTCACGGCGTCACCAAAGGAAAAGCTCACAACTGCCAGCTTCGCCTCGCCTACGCGCTCCAGAGTCTTGTTGGCTAGCGCGAGCGAAGTGGCCTGCACAAGCACGACGCTGCTGTCTTCGCACGGCGCCTCTTCACCACCACCACCACCACACGCCACGGCGACGAAGGGGTTCAGCGCGTGCAGGCGCGCGCACGCAACGTCCTGCCGAACGGCCTCTGCGCCACACACGTCAGAGGTTGGTTGCAGAAGAAAGCTGTTGTGCAAGTCTTCGTCGGTGACGGGAGCTGAGTCGACAATGGTGACGCGCTTGACCCCAGCGAGAACCATGTTTTTGGCCACCTCCGAAGCGGCGCCGTTGATGCCGTGGAATGTCAGGCACGTCTGCATCAGGCGCTGCTGCGCGGTCAGGCCCCACAACCGGATCTGACGGTCGTAGCGGACGCGCTCTTCTGCGCTCATGCTACAGCAAGGCACTCTACAATCGCAATGGTGCGCACTTGCGCGTGTCACGGGAAAGGGGAGAGGAGGGGGAGGGAATAATGACAAACGACAGTGGGAGGAGGAAGCAAGTCCACGCTGCGCAGTCAGGGTGGAGAAAGCGAAAAGAAAAGAAAAAGGAAATGGAGGAGGAAGAGAGAGAGAGAGTGGGCGAGAGAAGGAAAAGCCAGGAAATGTGAAAAGAGCTGTCCATCTTCGTCGGCGTGCACTAGATGCGTCTAACAGTGATTGGCGTTTGAATGTTGTGTAGGAGCCAGCGAAAAGAGGGTGGGGAGAACGGTATCACCGGTAACAGCGGTGGTCAAAGATCGTTGGTATGTGAGTCGAACGTGCTGTCAGCGCGACCACAGTGCCCACCGCACAGGAGTAGCTGAGCGGCGCTCGCTGACGCTGCCTCGTTCAGCGACGCGCGCACACGGGGAGCAACCTCGTCAAGTCGCAACTGCCAGTCGTGCGCACACAGCAACGAAAGCAAGTCCACGAGGCTGTCTTCAGCGGTTGGGTGCTCCTCGGCAAACACCGTATAGGGGCTGAAGACGAGTGCCATGTGGGTGCGTGGCAACCCATGGCACCACTCACTCCGCATGAACAAGTCGACCCACTCCGGCTGCAACGCCCACTTCACCGTACACGGCCGTAAGAGGAGGCGGCGCCGTGTGGCGTCTGTGAGAGACCGACTGGTCGTGGTGCGGTCAGGTGAAAGACCATCAAGCAACACCGCCTTTCCCAGCTTTTGCGCGCCGCCTGCGAGCTCTTCCGCGTTGGGACGACCGCGGCACCACTCCGACCACGTCTTCAGGTACGGCCACTTCGCTGCCACACGCTCGCAGCAAAGCGCTTGTCCAACGCTTTCACGGTCGAACAACTCATCGCTAGACGCGGCGCCAGAGGCAAATAAAAATACCGCGCAAAGGCAAGCAAGAACCAGAACACGAGAGGCAACAAAAGTGGTGTCGCACACGGGCATGCCGGTCACCCAGCGAGGTCGGGCAGGTGAGCTTCGTTAAGCGAGTGATCCTGATCCGCTCATTCACACAGCACCCGCAACGACGTCGTCAAGCGGGTGTGAAGGCAGCTGAAAAACAAGCTTCAGGGGGGGATAGAGGCAGAAGTAAGGAGTTAGGTTGCGAGAGTAGAGAGGGAATCACAGTCGGAGGAGGCCCCTCTTTCGCCTCCTTCTTGTTTATGTGTGCGTGTGCGAGCAATATCAGCTGATGCGACACTTTGCCCGACGCCAGGAACAGCCATCATCGACCTCAACCAGGTGCACAGTGACCACACCGTGCTTTGGATGGCACAGCCGAGCGACGCGCGCGCTCTTGATTTTTTTTTTTTTGCTTTGCTATCAGGCGAGTAGAAATCTGATCTAAGAAACAAACAAACAAAAAACACAACAACAAAGTAAAACAAGAAATCTTCAGCACGGGAATTAACGGAAAGAGACGTTGACGGTGCAGGTTGGTCTAAAACGGCAACGAGTCTTTCTCATAAATGAGCACAGCGCGCAAATCAAACAATCGCGGCCGACGTCCACGCCACTGTGAGTTCAATGGCGACAGCAACGAGCAAGCGGAGGGGCTTTGTTTTCTTTGTGTGCCTCGCAGCCTTTTCTAATGTTTGTATTGCCGGTGAATGTTCTGTCGCAGCGTGCCGAGGGCCTTTTTCTGCTCCTCGAGAGCCTCTTCGGCCTCCTTTAGACGGCGCTTCTCCGCAGCCCAGCGCTCCATCTCGCGTTTCTTTTCGGCATGGTCGTTGGCGAGGCGGCGATCGCGCTCCGCGGCTTCGCGCTGGCGACGACTCTCGTACTCGGATTTCTTCTCCTTCTCCCGCAAGAGCTCGAGCTCGGTGCTCTGGACCCTCTTCTGCATCGCCTGCGACTCCCGTTCGAGACGCGCCACATGCTCTGCTACCTCAGCACGGCGCGTACCCACGACATCCAGCACGGACGCAAGCACGTCGATGCAAACGGCGCTGATAGTGGTGCTGCAGCTCGGGTTTCCAAGCGTCTGGAGAACAAGCTGGGCTTTCAGGTCACCCATCTGCCACCCGGCGGAGCCTGAGTCGCACGGACCATCGAGTGGGACACCGCTCGCGTCACATGCGGGAAAGACAAGCTGCTCGGACTCATCGTACAGGCGTGCATCCTCCTGCATACACTGCTGACGCGAGGCGAGCTCCTCGGCAATCTGGTCTTCTAGTTTCTTGATGAGTGCAATCTCCTCATTGCGTACCTGCAGATACGTGTACTCGTAGAACTCCTCGACCTCAACGCAGATTAAATGGCGCGCGGAGTGCTCAGCGGACTCGAGCTGGTGAACGCGTTCCTGGTAAAGCACCATGGCGTGTTCCTCGTGGAGTCGGCGTGCCAGCCGCACCTGGACACCGAGTGCCTCTCGTGAGGTGATTTCTTCCTGTGCAAGAAAGGACCGCCGCGTTGTTTCAAGGTGGGACAGCTCCAGCTGCTCGCGATACGCGGTTGCCTTGCAAGAGGCCTCAAGCCCGTGGGCGTGCAGAGCACAGAGCGCGCTCCACGCATCCGCCTCCTCGACCTGAATGCCCTCCGTGGAGGCGAGGCACTGCCGCTGAAGCGACACTAGCTGCTCGCTGCGTTGCTGTGCGAGCGTGCCGAGACGCTCGACGTGTGTCTGGAAGAGCATAACAAGCGTCTCGCGGGCGAGTTCTTCCAAGCTCACACACTGCTGGCGCTGCTCGCACTCCTCGAGCACGATCTCCTCCCGTTCCTCGGCTTTGCGGGCACACCAGCGACGAACGCCCTCCTCGTGCTCGGCCATGGCAGAAACCACAAAGAAGCGGGCGTGGTGTTCATCCTTGGCGATCTCCGCTTTTTCGCTGCACGACATCGCCAACAGTGCCTCGCGCTGTCTCTCCTTGTGAGCAATCCAGTCGGCCACACCAACCGCATCACGCTGTCGCTGCTGGAGCAGTGTGCGTCGCGCCTGCTCTTCCTCCTGCTCTAATTGTGACAACACGATAAGGCAGCGGCGCACGAACTCGTCGCGAAGGCAGGCCTTGTCGGCCATCAGTGCTTCGCACTGCTCGCGGCCGCGGTGCTCTGCGACAAGGAGCTCGCTAAACGCAAGTGCTTCCTCGTCTGTAATCGTTTGTAGGTGGCGAACGGCCTCCTGAAGGGCGTCTTCGCGGGCCTTGGCCTTGTCGTGAAGATGCTTGAGCACCCGTTCTTCATCTTGTTTAAGCTGGAGAAACACGCTGTGGTAGAAGGCTACCCACTCCTCGATGAGGCCATTGCGTGCCGCGGACTCCATGTTGGACAAATTGGCTCTCTGATGCGCGAACAGCCGCACCGTTTCTTCAAGATAGAGACCCTCCTCGACCATGTCGTCGTGCATGCGGCGCAGGGAGAACTCGTGTTCGCGTGCGATGTTCACCGCGCCACGCTCCGCCTCGGCCAACAGCTCCATCCGCTCAGCCCACTGCTCCCCCAGCACAGACACGTGTGCCGCTGCCAGCTCTGCGAGCCGCTCGATCCCGGCTCGCCACTCGCTGTCAATCGCATCACGCCCACAGATGCACGACTCCTGAAGTGCCATTCGCTCCATCTCACGGGACCGCATCGAATGACGCCCGTCGGCCTCCACAGCCCGCAGCCGATCGCGGGTGGCGGCCTCCTCGAGTACAAGTCGCTCGCGCGCCGCCGCTTCGCGCCGGGCCCAGGAGCACAGGTGCCGATGACACTCGTGTTGATACGTCAAGTTTGCGAAGTCTGTGCGCTCCGCACTGTGCAGCGCGTACCGTGCCTCCTTCTCGTGACGTACAAGAGCCGCGAGCACGGAGTGCATCTCTGCGGCCACCATCCACTGGCGCCACTCCCGTGCTTCAGCAAACAGCACATCTTCGCGATTCGCGCGCTCCTGCTGCACGAGTGACACCAGCCGGCGCATGGTTACCTCTAGTGCCTCCAGATTTTGTAAGTCGGCAAGCCACTGCTCTTCGACCTTGTGACGGCGACGCTCCTCGACCGCGCGAACCTCTTCCACGACGCGCGCAACCTTAGCGCGCTCGTACGGCGTGTTCATCCTGAGTGCCTCGAGGCGCTGCCGACGCGCGTGGGGATCGACACGCGCCGCGCATTCTGTGCAGCCCAGCTTGCCGCACGCGAGGCAACGTTGCGTGGACGTGTACTGCCACACCGTGCCACAGGCACTCTGCGAGTGTGTTGAGGACTTCACCGCCGACGACGGCACGTCAACGGAGCCCCCGCGCAATGTCTCCACGCGACTCACCACGTGGGGGGCCACGGACGAATCGGAGGCGGGCGTCTCCGGCGGTCTCGAGCGGCGTCGGCTTGAGCCTTCGCGAGAACACGCGCCGCGCGGAAGGATTTGATCGGACATGACCGCAAAACCCCTTCTAAAGTGAGAACACAAAAGTGAAGTAAAAAAGAAGTCTGTAGTGACTTCCCACGTAAGGTGAGAAAGAAAAAAAGAGAAGCTCCTCTCAGGTCGGGCAACGAGCTCACTGTGCTCGTGGTGCTGTGTGTTCTGCGATGATGCAAAGACACGCACGGTACCAAAGAGAAGAGAACGGCCGTCGGATGAAGAGCAGGAAAGTGGGGAAGGGCTGCGCACAAAGACCACACACACATATATATACACGTTCGTCACAAGGTGAAATACTGTGGATTCGGATAACATCCGACACGGCCGTGCGAGAGCACGCTGTGCCACCACATGGAGGCACATATCGGATACTGGCTGCGCGGGCCTTGCGGTGAACACGTGTCCTTGATTGGGTTCTATTTCGTGAATGAGATACAGCGGCCCGATCTCAGGGACTGCGGC
The DNA here is from genome assembly GCA_030849625.1 of Wallacemonas sp. TrypX. Classification (NCBI taxonomy): domain Eukaryota; phylum Euglenozoa; class Kinetoplastea; order Trypanosomatida; family Trypanosomatidae; genus Wallacemonas; species Wallacemonas sp. TrypX. The sequence goes on along the minus strand of JASANP010001161.1, from coordinate 225,869 downwards.
GTAGCGGTAGGAAGAACCGCTGAGAGTCACTTGGGTCCCTCATGCAAGGGCACCAGGGAGGGGGGATCTAGAAGAGAAAAAACAAAACAAGCAAAACTCAATACTGAAAAAAAAAACCAAGACGAGGAGGGAAGTGGGCACGCAAGCACTGGGGCCACCAACGTCATCCGCGGTGAAGTCGTACCCCCAGGAACGACTGCCCTTTTAGATGTTCAGCTCGAACTCTTTCTTCCACTTCTCGAAGCGTTTGATGTTCTCCGTGTTGATGCTGCTGGGGACCTTCTTCAGTGCTGAGAGAAAGTCCCGCATGGTGGTGGGCTGCTCGGCCACCATTCGGCCAATCTCCGCGGCGTTCTCGCGCAGGGCGGTCTTGTCGGCATCCCGCATGAAGCGGCGCATCGTCATCATAGCGGCGTCACGGACAAGGTTGGTAATATCGGCGCCGCTGTAGTGGTGCCCCTCGAGTAGTTCAGAAAGGTGGACAAAGTCAACATCCTCGGAGAGGGTCAGGGTCTTTGTGTTGATCTTGAAAAGCTCCACGCGGTCCTCGAGGGTGGGGAGCGGGATGTAGATGCGCTTTTCGAGACGGCGCCGCATAGCTTCGTCGATGTCCCACGGGTGGTTGGTGGCGCCGAGCACCATGACCACCTTGTCGCCGTCCACCCCCACGCCGTCCATCTGCGCAAGGAGCGTGCCCTTCGCGCGACGTGACGCCTCGTGCTCCTCGCCACCCCCTCGCTGGCCACAGAGAGAGTCAATCTCATCAATGAAGATGGTACTCGGTGCGTAGTGCCGCGCCATCTCAAAGAGCACACGGATGAGCTTCTCACTCTCCCCGCGCCACTTGCTCGTCAACGTCGCCGGGGAAATGTTGAAAAAGGTCGTGTTGCACTCGGACGCGACCGCCTTGGCGAGCATCGTCTTGCCCGTGCCCGGTGGCCCGTACAAGAGCACCCCTTTCCACGGACGGCGAATCCCCGTGAAGTAGTCAGGCATCAGCACAGGGTAGACAACCGCCTCCTCGAGCAGGTGTTTTGCCTCCTCTAGCCCGGCAATGTCCTCCCACGCCACGGGCAGCTTGCCGCCAAGGTGCATGTCACCCTCGATGAGTTGCACAAGGTCCTCCTCGCCCGGCCGGCCAGTGAACCGCGCGACGCCTTTCTTGTTCCCCTTCTTGCTGGTCTCCGCCGCACCGCTTCCGGTGGGCGTCGAGCGCGGCACGGTTCGCTTGACCGGGCGTTTTCCAGTCGGTGCGGGAGACGAAGACACACCCGTGCTGGGTGCCACCCTGCCCCGCGCGGAGCCGGTCCGCCGCACGCCGGCGTTGAGCGGTTTGCTAGAACCGACGGCGGTCTCGCGGGCACGGCCCCGCGGCTCACTGGACGCGGACGGGATAGCAGGACCGGCGGGTGGGCCGAAGCGGTCCTTGTCTCCGTACAAGCGTTGATTCACGGCTGCAACAATGTGCGGGCTGGAGGCGTCCTCGCTTGCGGAAGGGCCGTTCGCATTCGCGGTGTTGGCATGGAAACGGTCAACCCTCTTCACAGCGCCAGCTCGCGAGCCACTGACGAGTCCCCTTCCCGGCGGTGCGTTTTCATCCCGCCCGTCCGCGGTCGAGGTGCCATCCGTAGAGCGGCGGCGTGCGGCGGGGGGTTGGGCGAGCCTGCTAAGCTCACGCAGCACGTTGCGCGCCAGTTCGGCCTCACACGTCAAGCGTTCTTGGAGGTGAATCCACTGCGCGAGCAACGCTGGGTCTTGCAAAGAACGCACGTGAGCTGTTATTTCTTGGTCGATGTTTCCATAGTACACAAGTGCTTGCTCGTACTGGGAAGTCAGAAGAAAGGCGCGTGCAGCCTCGGTGGCCTTGGCGATCTCAGACGGGATGTCTGGCGCAGACATACGAAGGAGAACGTGTGTGTGTGTGTGTGGTGCTGTGTGCGTGTGATGTGGGACGGAGAAGGAGGTTTGACTGAAAAGGCTGCGGGTCGAGGGAGGCAAGGTTACCGACCACTTGTCGGCATTGACTCTTTTGTGGTATTCCTCTCGCTGGAAGAAGGAAGAGGAGGACCGAGAGCGGGTGGGGGGGGGGGGCACTCTGGGGCGGTGAGAGCCGTGTCCTGTGGTGCACACAGGCGTGAGACTCAAAAGCTGTATGGAAAAAGAGCAAGGCATGTGCCACCACCTCTCACTGCCAATGTGCCACCTCCCGGCGTCAGTGCCGGCTGAGAGGCATGCGACAGCCATTTTGTGGTTTGATGAATGTCACTTCGGGAGACGGACACACACATAAACACTAACACATACACATGCACACAGACAACAATAACACCAGCACTACCCGATCACTCACGTGCTTGTGCTCGTTTGCATTCTTAACGCAAAAAAAAAAAAAGGAAAAAATAGAGGGATGTATTGATTGGCCGCCTCCTTTTCAGCAGTAATGTGCAAGCTGAAAGAGGAAGGGGGAACCGCAGGGTACGGCATGTACACGTCTGCGTGAGCACTGCACGCAGGCATGGTGGGTCTCACACGCCTCCGAGGAAGCCGCTCAGAGTGGCGCCGGTTGTGCACTGGCCGCACCCAAGAACAGAAAGCATCGAACACGCGCACCCCTCCCCCCCCCCCCACGTGTGCGCCAAACCCATCCCGTTCACTGCAGCCACTCTAGACATTATTATTTTTTTTTTTGCGAGACCACCTCTACCGACGTGGTCAGGGTGGCAATGTGAAGAGCAAAAGATGGAAAACAATAGTCCAAAAGACACTGAGAAGCAAATGCTTAATGAGCAAGGGGAAGATGTCCTGCGGCGTCCTACACCACCCGGTCGAGAACACCAGTGCACAGCGCGGAGAGAGTGAACCTCGTTGCGGCACTCGTGAAACGGCTGAATGACAGTATACCGTCAAGTGAGTCGTGAAGATGGATTCGTGAAGCGCAACCGTAAGCGAGTCACAAAACATACACAACACCGGCAAAGCAAAAGAGAAAAAAGAAGGCAAAAAACATCAGCGCGCGTGAGAGGTGCTGTTGACAAACGTGACAACGGTTCTCCACTGCGAGTCTGTGATTTTTGTCTGGCATGGCGCGGGGTGTAGAAGGCGCGCCGTGGAGTGTTTCGTTGCAGAAACGGCGTGCTGCTCTAAAAAAGAGGAGACACTGTCCACACATGAATTCAATGGTTGGGGGAAAAACAAAGCTGAAGGAGAAAAGAAAGAAGAAGAGTGGCATCGCGACAAGGAAGAGTGAATTACGTTTTAGAAGAGGACAAAAAGAAAAAGTGAAGAGAGGGAGAGAGGGGAAAAAAAGGGGGTGCCGCTCGCCCCGAAGTGCACGAGAGAAACAATCAACAACGCAGTGCACCATTCACGACCCCCTTTTCCCATTTAATCTTTTTTTGTTTGTTTGTTTGTTTGAACCTGTTGGGAACAGGTAAACCACCCGATACCGAGAGCGGTGCGAATCAAGTGATTGGTTCGACGATCGCGGGAAGTTCATTTAATTTTTCCAGTGCCAATTAGCCTCTCTCTCTCAGCGGCCCGGGGTCTGTGTCCGCGCGCGCCGCGGTCACGCATCGACCGCGCCGTGGTCCACAGCTGCCACACTTCCGGCTTGCCGTGTCATCCACCGTTCTTGGCACAAAGCCTCGTGTAGTGGCATCGCGTGCGGCGGAAATACATGGTGGCACGCAGAGCACGGCACAAAGCCGAAGTTTTGGCACAACTGCGTTGAGGTGAACTTGACTTGGTAAGTGACCATCGGCAACACACTTTCCAGCACGAGCTCGTTACCGTCTTCTGTGCCGCGCAGGCGATCGCCGTGTCGCAACGTCACGAAGTGATGAGCAAGCTCGCCAAAGTGCAGAAAGACGGCTTGGCACGTGCTGCACTGATAGGCAAGGCATTCAGGGTCGTGCTTTGCCACATCCTGCTGCTGTGTCGACACAGGCACATCCAGTTGGTCCGTCAGCGCAGGCGCGTTCGGTGCCTGGGGTGCGCACGCTGTGAGCATAGTCGTACCAAGTCGCCGGTGATAGAGCACCTCAAACGCCTCACGGGAGGCTGGGCAGCCAAGAACGTTGGTGTGCCTTCGAATGTGCCCAAGGTAGTCGCGCGCACTCATGCTGCTGTGCGAGTAACCGCTCTGATAGGACAGGCTGGACTGATTATCCGAACGGCTCGCTGCGCCTTCGCCAAAGTTGCGTAGTGTCGGCAACACGCGCTGGCAGTCTACACAGTACGACCGACAGTGCCCGGTGAGCTGAATGTGCTGCTCCACCTTCTCCCACGTAGAGAAGAGCAAATAACACAGCGGACACTGATACAAGACGATAAAGGGAGAGCTGCCGTCGGGGGTGGCGGAGGACGGCAGGTCACTGAGCGATGCCCAGCCACCTAACCCACTTCCCACTGCAGCGAGTGGGCGATGAGCCAAGAAGCTGAAAGCGTTGAAGCCATCAATCCGCGGTGTGTGGCGCACGGCATCGTCGCTGTCCACGTCAAGCGTCATCGTGAGGTGCCTCGCCATGTCTGGCAAGCTGCCGGAAAAGCTACACGCTGAGCAGACGGCGGTCTCAGCAATGCAGCGCACGTGATGTGCGCCGATCAGATGCATCGCCAGGTCAACCTCGTTGACATAGCGCAGCCCGCACGTGCACTCGAATTGGAGAACAGAGTGCCCTGTGAAGTAGTTCTCCGCGGTGAACAGCGTGCGCTGGCTACGGTCTGTGATGACGTAGTCTTGTCGGCTATAAAAGGCACCCCACAGACCCGTGTGACCAGTCGACTCGGTGTGGCGGTGTGGCCGCAGTGGCCCGTAGCACTTCAGGGACCTCATGCACACCGCGCACTTGGTGAGCGTGTGATCGGTGCTATCGACGTGTTTCGTAAGTCTCGTCCACGTAGGGAACGCATTCAGGCAGCACATACAGCGGTACGACACAGCAGGGGCGACGGCTGCGCTCAGTGTGTCACGGCTCGCTGGATTGTCACCCCTACTGGCTCTCCGTGACGCGCTTAGGTCGCTCTCGTCGAGAGACACCGGATCGGTACGAGACACGTTCTCACTCACACTCAACGTCAGCTGTGCGCTGTGCTCGTGCTCCGGTCGCACAACGTTGTGCACAAGACACGCAGAGGCTTCTGACGTCCCCTGCAGTGACGGCACACTATCGATCTCGTCCAGTGCTTGTTGAATGTGCTCGACGATCTCAACCGGTGCGACGAACGCACCGCACTCCGGGCACGGGGAGAGACAGTGTGCCGTTTGAATAATGTGCTGCACCAGACTGGCCGTGTTGGGAAAGCTCAGGTGGCACGCAGCACATGCGGCACCCGCTGACGCCAAGCCGTCAACTGGCTGTGGTGGGTGGTGCATGCTGACGTGCCCGCGGCGACGAGACAAGTCGGCACTCGACACGTGAAACAATAAACAATAAGAAAGAGCAACGGCAATATAGGCGCGCACTCTCACACACAGACACAGACGAGGAAAGAAATTGCTCTGCACGTCAACTTTCAGCGCGAACGACCCAATCAACTGTCTTTCTCACGAGGGTGTTACCGTCAGGCAAGAAGAGGCAGTGCACCGTGCGTGGGTTCGACTTCGTTTTTTTTATTTTTGATGTACCGCCAAGACGTGCCACCGAGTGTCGCGCTAGGCAACCAAGACACTTCACCCGCTTTTCGCTTAATGACAAAACAGAATGCACACAATAACAACAACAACAGAAAGAAACAGCGGCGGTGCGACGCTGCCGTCGACTTTCAAATTCAGCTGTGCGCGGTAGGAGGAAACCTGTGGTATTCGAGAGAAAGGGTGAGAAATGAAGGAAGGGGGAGAGAGTGCAAAAAAAAAAAAAGAAGAAAAACAGAAGACTGGGAGGCGCCGTATCGCGATGGGTTTCTGCGCAACAAAGAAAATAGAAGTCTTTGCAACAGGAAAAAAAAAGATGTAACAAGAACAGGCGGCCCAAGGAATAAAAATAGTGGGGACAGGAGAGAGAACGAAAAAAAAAAAGCACGCGTGTCCACTGAACAGAGGACGTGCCTACCACAGACAGCGAGGGGAGAGAACAACAAAAGTGTCAAAAAAATTCTCTGCAGTGATATGTGCGCGCCGTCACACACTCAACGAAAAAAAATGAAGGAAAGCGAAAAAGGAAAAGAGATGCTGGAGAAATAACAGAAAAATAGTTCCGGAGCGGAAAGAAATAGGTACCAATCAAGATGAATGGTATTGCGTCACCACCGTCATGCAAAAGACAATCACAGTACAGATGTGGAAGCAACGAGAGCGAACAGCGCGCAAAAGCTCGAGTATCGTCTTCACCGAGCACCAGCAGTGGTCGGTCGAAGCAAAGAAAAAGAGAAGAAAAGGAGGGGGTCAACAATGAAGGCCTTGTCTCCAGGCAATCGCTGACCGCTGCGGCAACGTGAGGTCGAGTGTGTGTGTGTGTGTGTGTGTGTGCACACGGTACAGAGGAAGAGAGGAACATAGTGAAGGGGGGGGGGGTAAGAGAGCGGTGGTGTGCGCGCAACCGGTGGCGCGGTGTGGAGAGGGGGTGAAACGAACCGGCAACAGAAGGCACTGCGAACGCACCACTCTAATAGTCCGCTCCGCTGAGTTAAGCAGAACAAACCATACTCCAGCCGAAGGGGGGAGACGGAGCTCCTCGTTGACTTGCAGGCAAGTGTGCCATAGTGAGGTGGTGCGCTCCACATCGCACATGCGTGGCAGCAAAGTGAACTCATGCGAAGAGCTGTTCTTTCTTCTTTTTGTTCCCATCATTCTTTCAGTTGCACGTGCTGGCAACGGAAAACAACCAAAGCAACGACGAAAAGGCAATGAATGGTAGTGTTGTATCGGAATTCGGCAGGACCCACCCTTTGTCTCTGCGCATTTGCGCGCGTGTGTGTGTTGGCTGCTGCGAGGCCAGTTCCGCTGAGGCAGGCGCCACAAACTCATAGAGAAGGAAGCAACAGCAGCACCACGCGTGGTGACAGTCATCAAAGCTCGTCACGTGAGTCGTCATACAGGTATCCCGCCCCACCTTGGCGGTTGATGACAGAGAAAACAATGTCATCGACATCGTCGGAGGGGTCCTCCTTCTGCTCCACCAAGGTGTTGAGCACAAACAAGCGCGTGCAGCTCCACGTCAGCTGATTGAGCTCCTGCCGTTGGCTCAGGGGAATACGGTTCAGTCCTTTGAATGCGGTGAAAACGTAGTCGCGGACGTCGTTCATGACAATGCTGTCCAGCTTGTCCGCCTGTGGCTCGAGAAACGAACGGACCACGACATACACTTCTTTTTCGGTCGGCAGTGGCAGTTGCACGCGTGTCGCCATCAATGACACCGTGTACAGGCCGTACTTCAGTCCTTGGGCATCCGCGACGAGGTGCGACTCACGCCGCTCACCGGCGGTCCCCGGGGCGTGGCCTCCCTGCGCGGCACCGAACATGGCGCCGACGTCAACGTTCGTCAGCGCGGCGAGGTCAACAGCCCCAAAGTCTTGATCCGCGCGGAAGCTCACAATCAAAACAGGCTCACCGCGCACTGTGCTCTCTTCGAGGGCGACGTTGCGCGCAGGCTGGCTCTTCCGGTTCCGCGGCTCACGCGTCGTCTGGCGTTTGGCGACGCGGATTGTCAGCTCGACGCCAACCTCGTTGAACACGGTGAACTGCCAATGGCTGGTGTTGGTGTGAAACCGCTCAGGGAATACGGTTAACCGCACGAGTGGTGCCTGCGCCGTGTCAATCTCAATGTTGGCCTGCTCCGCTGTGAGCGGTGCGAGCTGCGAGTCCGGCGGACTCAGTGCTTCGGCCTCAGGCGAAACAGAGCCTAGGTGCAACCGTCGTGAGACGTCACCTTCCTCGGAAAGGCGCTGCGGTGTCTGCACGAATCCCCAATCTGCCTGGCCGGGGGCGGACACGACCAGCGTGGCAGAGAAAGACTTCGCTATCGTCAGCGGCTTGGTGGGCAACCTGACAGCGTCTGTCGTGGCGGCACCAGCGGTGAGGGCCTGCAATGGAGCCAGGTTGACGTTGATGCGCAGCAGGTTGTTTTCCATCGCCCACGCAACCACGCAGTGATCATCGAGAGGCATGTTGGTCGACTCTTCCGTCAACCGCTTGAGCAGCTCTTCAGGCTTCAAGTTTGGCGTAATCAGGAGCAGCTTCAGACTGACTGTAATTGGCGTGCCAATGATACTCCCGCTTGTGCACGTGGCGACGTTCCTACTGCTGTCTCTGTGCGTTGGGTCGATGAAGAACGCCAGCGACGGCGGCACCGACTGGCTCCGGTGGATAAGGTAGCACTGCACATTTGTTGCGTTAGACAGCTGCTGTAGGCCATCTGCCATGATGTCGCGAGTGTTGGCGTGTCTAATGAGTCCTGTGAGAGGTGTATACGTGCGTGTGTGGACACGCTATCAAAAAAAAAAAAACACAGAATGAAATTGACGAAAGGCTGGATGCCCTCCTCAGTATCGTCCCCCCACCACAGACGAACGAACGATTGGACCCGTGCGAGGATAAGGGTGGCACGTACTGGCCGGAAACTCCCAAAGCAAAGGGGTCAGAAGCCGTAAGTGAGCGTGAGGTCGACAAGTGAAGAGTGTTAAAAAAAAAAGAGAATACCATGAGGGAGAGAGGTTTTGCGAAGAGGAACGTTGCTGCGGTGTTCATCTCCTGCTTTTGTTTTTGTTTTCGTTTAGCGGGGAAGCCACCTGAGGGCGATGGGCGTGGTCCACGTCGCACGGGGTCCTACTGTGCCAACTGAGTCCGCGCGGGGCTCCCTGAACAACAAAGAATGTGCATTGCGTCTGTGCTCTCGTGTGTGGTTTGTGCATCGCTCAGACAGAAAAAAAAATTGGGAAGGGGCTCCCTGAGTGGCGACTGCTTATTGCAGCCGCTGTTCTCAATTTCACACGGAGATGATGGGCACGGGGCCATCGCCCTATTCAGTCGAACTTTGGCTTCCTTGGGAGCGAATGCGCGCCATCTCACCCACCGCGGCGGCCTCAACAGCCTTCTTGATGAGGTCCTTGTGGCCCTCCTGCAGACCGAACACTGCCATGACGTCGCTCATCAGCTGCTTCAGCGTGACCTTCTCGATTTCCGCATCGCTGCGCTGCGACAGCACGTCCTTAACGCAGTTCTTGACTGTCTCATCATCCAGCGCGGGCGCGGGTCGGTAGGCGTTGAAGCTCGCGCGGCACAGAGGGTGGTGTGCGTCGTCGTAAAGCACCTGGAAGCCCGCCGACGAGCTCACAGAGAACGATTTGGCTGAGCCCGTCCGTCCAGAAGTCTTGGTAGGGTCGAACGTGACATGAACGGTCAGTGAGTTGGCGTCCGAGTCATCTTTTCGAGCGACGAAACAGCAGTTGTGCGACTTGTCGTTTGCGGGCTGCGTGGAGGGGGGTGGCGTTGACTGCTCGTCAGCCGTTTTGCTGCGTGAACGCTTGGCCACCACAGCACCGACATGGAATGTCATCGTCGTCCCGTTGTCCAGACGCGCGTCCGACGGCAAGCTGACGACTTTGGTGCTGCGAAGGGCCTCGTCGGAGACACGCAACGTCACCTCCACCGAAGAGGCCGATGCGTAGTGAACAGTGAATCCGCCGTCAAAGGACGCGGTGTCTCCAGGTTTCACTGTTTTACCCACCTCGGCTTGATCAGCGAGGGCGGCCGCGTTGAAGCTCGACTGTGTCGGTCGGTAAAGGTTAAACCCACACATGATGCCGGTGCCACCGACAGCCTTGTTGCCGCTGGATGTGGCGAGGAGTACAGACTTACCGGAGCTCGCGGGTCGCTCTTTGATGGCGGCAAAAAGGACACGCATGCACAGTGTCTTGTTGTCCGGCTCAATGCGCCACGAAAACCCCTCATTCACCTCTGTGAAGTCGTCTGTGCGCAGCGAGGCCGTTCCCTTTTCAGTCACGTCGCGCTTCTCAAGACTTTTCGTGAAGAGGTTGAGCCCCAGGAACGCACCGGACTTGCCCAGCGGTCGGTTGCCGCTTGAGGTGGCGATGACAACACTCTTGCCGGAACTGCTCGCGCCGAACGACTGGCTGAGGTCGCAGTAGACACGCAGGTCATCCTCAGTGGCGGCAAGACGGACGTTTTTCGCCCCAGCGAGAGCTTGACTGTCCTCGACAGACATGGAAAACAGGGCAAAGCAAGGCTGTGCGCTTGTGCTCGTGCGTGCGTGCGGGGGGGGGAGTCAGACAGACAGAAACAAATAAGGCAGTGTTTTCTTCGTCCCAAAGTGAACCTTCGCTTTCCCGGAATCCCGAATCAACGACATCGGTCATAGTGAGGAGGGTGGAAAGTGAGAGCGAGGGAAAAGAAGAAAAAGGAGGTGTGAAGGCGTGTGCAACAGAGGTTCAGCACATCCATGTGCTCGGGGTGTGATGGGGGGAGCTCTACAGGCACGCAGCGTCGGTGCGTATTGGGCAGCACAGCCCGAGGCACCCGTCGCTGTTGTACTTGCTGTCGGGCCTCCCCTCACTCGGAGAGAGCAGCACTCTCCTGGCACCTGTTGGCGGAAGGGACAGTACGCGACAGGGAGCCGTCCGACACTGCGGATGCCGTTCACTTGTGATGGCCGCAGCGACTCGCCACCGTGAGAGACGCCTGTGCGTCGGGACGTCACACACGCGCAGGCCCCCATCGTCGCCCTGTTGTCACATCTGAGAAAACGTTGTGGGAAGCAAAACATAAAAAGAAAAGGGGGGCCAATCAACTGTTTCCACATGCCAATCTCCCGCCGCACAGTGAATGTGTAGTTTACATCGTACACCAGCCACGTTTTTCGCCGACTCGCGCAGGGACGTTTGGCCCTCTCCCGCCGCATCAGGTTGTGTTAATCACACGACCACCAAGCTAGCGAGGAAAGCAGCCGCGTTTGTCGCCACGGCATCCGAGAAGGCCTCCTCGCCGTACACGCTCCCAACCTCGACCGCCATGACGCGGCCGTCACCGAGCCGGGGTGCCTTTTGCACTCGTGTCTGTTGCACGGTGCAGCTGATAAAGAGTCGCGCAGGTGCCCCGATGAAGGACCGACACCGCGTGACCTGGTAGCGCGCGGTGGTGTCAGCCGGCACCCACGGCAGGAGCTGCGCGGCCACACAAATATCCATGTCCGGCAAGCCCGAGAACGTCGCTTCATCGCTCTCCGGGCCAATTCCCTCGCCAGCGCTGGCGAGCAGCTCGTGGAGGCTGTTCAACCCAGCGTCGCGCAGGTGCTGCCATGAGTCTCGCACTGACATAGCCTGAGGAGCGTGTGCCTGTTGAAGAAATGCCTCCGTTGACTCGGTGTACAGAGGAATTGCACGTGGTACCCTTGTGGCCACGTCCTGCACAACCAGACACACCCGCGGACGCCGTTGCTCACCGCGGTCGAAGAGTGCTGCCTCACACGCCATGAGCAGGCTCAGCAACGTGTGAGCCGCATGGCCACCGCTCATCAAGGCGGGCGCGGCCGCCCACCGCGGTGCGCGACTCAGACCAGCGAACGGCCTCAACGCCATCCGATGTTTCTCCGGCAGCCACAGCTCCAGTGCCTCGGCGCGTTGGCCGACACGACGGCTGAGCTGCATGGGCTCGCTCGTTGTGTCCACCGCACCGGACAGTGGCTCGACCAGAAGCGGCAGCGTCATCGACTTGAACACCCGCGCAGCCACGCTTTCGCCGAGCACGCGTGCGCTGTTGCCGTCAGCGAGGACGCCGTGGACGCGCAGAGAGAACGCCCCTCGGACGTTGGGGTCAAAGTAGAGGCTGAGACCGCTGTGCAGCCACTGGGACTGCTTGACACGTGCATCAGCCGCGTTCGGCGCGTCCAGCACGACGGTGAAGAGTGCCGCCTGAAGTGCGGACAGTGAGTACGTGTTGACGTCGCCTTCCTGTCGGAGGCGCCGGTGGATGTCGGCAGCGACGTCGTCTCCAATGGCGGACATGCGCGCCAGAAGCTCGTACATGCCGCGCAAGTCCTGCGCCACGTCAGGTGCCACATGGCGGTGGTAAGGTGCGGTAGCTTCACGCTCCTGCGCATCGCGTGCAATGGCGGCCAAGTCGCGACTCAGTGCAGCGCGAGAGCGCAGGGTAGCTTGCGCGGTGTCCAGCACCTCCAACTTGTAGTAATAGTGTCCACAACACACGTTGATGTGCGTGGAGCTGTAGTGGCCAGTGACGGCGAGCGTTGGCGGGGCGTCAGTGGACGCGGCAGCTGCGGCGACACCACCTGTGAAGGTGGTGTCCTTGCGCTCCTCCTCCGGGCCGCTGTACCCCTGAGCGGTCACGCTGTGCCCTACCAACAGCTGCACAACATCCACTGACGCCCGCTGCCCAGAAAGGGGCGTCTGAGGCTCTGTTGTGGTGGGTGTCCGCCACGCGCAGGCGCAGCGGTGTACGTCGAGCACACTCAGAACAGTCAGCGCAATGCCATCGTACTGCGTGGGTGGCAAGGCCAGGCTGGGGTGCATGGCGACTGTGACGGTGTGAGAAGGATACAAGAGAGGGGACGGCAGTGTGCGCGCCACCTGCTCTCGCCACTGCTTTTGCGCGGCAGTGAGTGACGGCACACAGACGTGCGGAGGGGCGCGTGCAACACCACTCACGTAGCGGAAATGGTCGCTGTACAGCATGAACCCGCTCACCTTCGTCAGCGGTGCGCGCGTGGAAACGAGCGCTTGATCGGACTCATCGGTGACTGCCTGCTCCTCCACTGGCAACTTCTCCTTGCTGCTTCGCTTTCTTGACATGATCGGGCTACGGCGTGGCCTGAGAGCACCGTGGCGAGTGCAACCGCTTCACTCAAGCCAACAGCGTCAATAATTGAAGGAGCGGGGGTGGGGGGAAGAAGAAGTTTGATCCCTTCCCAGTGTATCTCGAGTGGCAGTTCACCTAGGTGGTACCGAGAAAGGACTGGCGATCGATCAGGTCAGAGCTGTGAGGGGGGAGGGGAGTGACAGATCATGGAGGGCGGTAAAAGAAGGACAGTTCTCTTTGCATCGTTGTCATTCGCGGAACGCAAGGCAGAACAGCTGCGCAGAAGAGGCGAGAGAGAGAGAGAGAGAGAATCGAAAGGAAGCACCGGAGTCATCGTCTACTACCGGGAAGCTCGCCAGCCGGAAGGACGCACTTGTGTGCGTGTGTGTGTGTGTGTGAGGGAGAGAGAGTATAACTAGTATTGTCATCACAAGAGAAAATAAAAACAAACAAAAAAAGAAACAAATCGGTGCCCACCGCGGGCCGGCCTCGCGAGCTGGCAGGAAGCGTTGGCCAACGTGCGCAAAGAGCATCACCGAACGGCATTGCCCAGCCTTCTCTCGATTCGTTGTGGCTGTTTGTTCTGTGCAGCCGTTAGAATCCCCAGCTGCGTGTTATAGCAGTTGCTAGAGTAGGTGGCAGGGTCCCAAAGTGCCGGCACGATCACCATGATAAGCAGCAGAAAAAAGAAAAACGGGAGAGATCGAGCCAGTGAAGACGACCAGCTGTTGTCCATGAGCCTCCCTACTCACTCGCGTCCACCACACCCACCGAAGGCACGGCTCTGATTAACCGTGTGCGATGGTGTGTGCTAGTCCAAGGTCGTTGGAATATTGCCGTTCGTCGCGAGGGCGCGTTCACGCAGCCACGGAGGGATGAGAATTGGGCACAACGACATGGGTCCCGCCGCGAACGACGTGGTCAGCTCCGCTGTGACTTCAGAAAACAGATGCAACTCCTCAATGCACGCGGTGCTTGTCTCGGGGTTGATACCCCAGTCCAGTTTGACACTAGTAGGATCACCTTGACGCGTTGTGTGCTGTGTGCCGCCGTGGTGCACCATGTTCGCCTTGCCACCCTTTGCGACTCGCTTGGCCTGCGCCTTCTTTGCCTGCTTTGTGGCAGGCGCGCCACCTCCAACAGCGGGAGCTGACTTGGCCGCCACCTCTTCTGTCGGCGGTAGGACCAGTGTAAACAGTTGCTTGTTGTCACGAAGACCCAGCTGCATCTCGCATGCAATGGACTCCGCGTAGATCGTCACGGTGGAAGACTTCAGCGTCACAACCATTGCCTTGGCACAAGGGTGAGAAGGGTAGCGGGGGTCCACGGCGGCCTTCCTGACGGTGGCGCGCAGATACAGACAGAAGAAAAGCTGCGTCGACTCCTCGCCAGCCTTGCGGGCCTCGTTTTTGCGCAGATTCGCGTTTTCAGCAATGTCACCGACTTCTGTGTGCGTGTAGAAGTAATCCCTGCAGCTCAACGACTCCGGGTCAATAGTGTCCGTGATATCAAACGGTCGGGCGCCAGGCCTCGCAACAACGTTCGCGTCGGTCACCGCGGGGAGCGTCTTGTGCAGCGCGCGTAGGCGTTCCTCCACCTCGACCGCCAGGCTCAACTGTCGGTGGGCGACGATGTCACAGTAACGGCGAATGGGGGATGTGAAGTGCGTGTACCACTCCAGGCCTAACGCAAAGTGCGACCGTGGGGTGGTGCTCTCGCTGTCGTTGGCCATGTACTCAGCCGCACTGAAGGTGTATTTCATCAGAACACAGAAGGCGGCGAAGTGGGTGTTGGTGCGTGCCTCATCGACGGTGCGCTGAAGCGCGCTCGCCGAGGATCCCAGGACGTGGATGCCAGCTGCCTCGACACCGGCCTTCAGCACAGCCATCTTCTCCGGCTTTGGCGGTGCATGGTGGCGCAGCAAGGCAGACTCGGGAAGGTATTGCACCACCTTCTGAGCCGTCCTTGTGTTTGCCAGCAGCATGAACTCCTCCACAACCCAGTTGGCAAAGATCTGTTGTGAGATGTAAAACCCGCTCGGCGCCAGCTTCGAATCCTTGGTGGGAAAGAGAAAACCGAGCTTGCTATTTGGGACAGAGACGCGGCCGTGCTGCAGGCTTTCCCGGCGCATTTTCTGGGCCGCTTCAAAGAGGAGCTGCACAGACTGGCGCACCTTGGCCTGGAGTGCCGTCGTTGACTCCCCTGTGATCTGGGCTTCTTGCTCGACATCGAGGAGCACGTCTTGGCCATCGAGAATTTGCTGCGCCTCCTCGTATGCCAGACGGCAGCGGCTGCGAATGACTGACTGCCCAAACCACTCCGAGACAACGTGGCACTCACGGTCGAGCTCAAACAAGCACGAGTAGGCGAATCTGTCAGTCCCTGGATTGAGACTGCAGTAGTCCTCGCTGAGCTTGCGCGGCAGCATGGGAATGACTCGATCCACCAGGTACGTCGAGGTCGACCGCCGCCGCGCCTCCTCGTCAATGGCGGTGCCCGGTCTCACAAAGAAGGAGACGTCCGCGATGTGAACGCCCACATGGTAGCCTCCACTGCTGGCCCGGCGAATGCTCAACGCGTCGTCGAGATCCCGCGCGGTGGAAGGATCGATCGTGCACACGAACTCGTCATCACGCAGATCGCGGCGACCCATGCGGAGCAGCTCCGCCTTGTCCGGGACAACAAATGTGGGTGGCACACACGCCTCCACATCGTCGTCGAAGCTCTCACTGGGAACGTCGTGCTGGGCACAGATGGCCATTGTGTTTGCCTCTGACGAGTCGGCAGAGCCCAGCTTCGCTACAAACATCGTTTGAATGATGTCACCAAAGGCGTGTTGAAGGTCCCCTGTCGGCGTAGTACACAGACGCAGGAGGAGCAGCGAGTCGGCGAGGTCGCGGTGCAGGGGCTCGGGAATGTCGCCTCCGCGCACGGCAACTTGCGGCAGGAGAGGGTTGTAAGGTCGGCAGCGGTACATGTAATTGCTTGCGATGAACTGGCCTGGCCTCAGCACGCCTTCCGCGATGCGTGCCACGACGTACGCGTTCATGGCACGGTGCAGCACCTTCACGACGCGCCCACGCTGTTCGACCTCCTTTGGCCACCGCTGCGCCAGGTCAGTCGGCGCGCCCAGCTGCGCGCTGAGCTGCGCAACGAGTGACTGCGGCGGCCCGTCCCCACCGCGTTCGCCGATGAGGGACGGCACAATGGGTCTGCCATCGGGCAGCGTGGAAGGCATGGCCTGTTCCTGCGGGACGCCATCAGCGAACAGCGCGGGTGTGTCCTCGTCACCGTCATCTCCACTGTCACTTGAACTGTCGCGCTCGCCGACGACGTCCGTATTCAACGACGAAGGACTGCTGGGCACCACATCCTGTGCCTTTCCTGCGACGTCCAGCTCCACGGCAACGATGTCACCGTGCTGACCTTTACCAATGGCCTCTGCACCATGAATAACGACGTCACGGGAGAACACTGGATTGCGTGCGAACATCAGGTGGTTCGTCCACCGTTGAAAGACGTTCAGCGTGGCAATGACGACTGTACCCTCCGCAATCCGTTTCTCTAGGTCTGGGTCGCTACCAACCTCATAACGAGACGCGATGATCGCCTCTGGCTGATCTGTTAAGCTCATTTGGCACTGTCGGTTGATCTACACGACAACTTTTCCTTTTTTCTTTTTGGAAGCGCTGATACGAATCGGTGGTGGTGATTCATGAAAGTGAATAATCAAGTAGACACAGCCAGCCGCGAAGAAAAGATAATACGCGATGAGACGAAGGGCGTGGAAAACGAAAGTGGGTGTGCGCGACGCGAACAGGTGAACACTGGCAGTCAAAAGAAGAGAGAAAACGCACTTCCGTGTCCTTCATCTCTCGGGTGGTTTGTCGTGTTGAGGTGCACCTTTCAAGTCTTGCACAGACAGGCACTGTGTGTGTGTGTGTGTGTGTGAGGGATGACGCAAATCAATACATGTGCGACGTTATGCGTGGGGGTCATTGGCGGCTGTGATGCGAGGATAGGTCACTGGCAGGCCTCTGGATATTTGTGTGGATGTGTGTGCCTGTGTCTAACGACGCTGAACAAGGCGGCTGTGCGCTGCCTGTTGATGAAAAGTGTGTGCGCACCTTCAGGTGAGGGGCACGCTGTGTGAGCTACTCGGCTTCATCGCCATCTGAACTGGAGGTCGTCTCCTTCAAGAAGGCGTCAACGGAGAAAAGAGACGTATCAGCAGCCACGTCACTTTCGCGCGGTGCGTTGTTGTGAGCACTGTCGTGTGAGTCGGCAAAAAGGTCGATGGAAGTGGCCACGCCTTCCTCCTCAGACTTGGAGGCCGTGTCACGAGAGATGGTGGCGAAATCTGCGTTCTCATCGCCCGGCACGTCGCCGCGCAACGCAGCTTCCACGCTACGCTGCCAGTGTCTACGAGAGTGCGGTGCGAGACCGGCCGTCACGCCCCCGACGAGATCCATATTCCGATGGCACGGGCGCAACAGCTTGCGATGGGCAACGACAGCCTCGGCAGCCGGTGCCTCCTTTCGTAATGCCACGCACGGCTCGCCGGCTGCCAGGCCACCTGAACACACATACACCACATCAAGTGCGGCGATGGCACGCAGGCTGGCGCGCTCCACCGCGATGTCCAGCGCCAACGACGTGGACGGCGCCTCGCTGCGAGCGGATGCGGCTCGGGAGGGCGTCACAGCGTTGTGCCTGCCACCTAGTTGTTCTTGCATGACGTACGTCATCAGCTGGTGCACCATTCTGCTGGCAGCCTCCTCGGAAAGCTGAGATGCGGTGTGGTACGACCGCCGTATCCGCTCGCCTTGGCGTTCCCGCTCGCTGGCCATGTCGTGCTGCAACGCCGCGAAGTCAAGCCCAGCAGCGGGCTTCAAAGGAGCAGGCCCACCTGGGGGACGCGTCGGTCCGTGGCTAGTGCCTCCGTCATCGCGGGCCCGCTTGCGCTCCGTCGAGGCACCAGGCATTGCCGTCGTTGTCTCCGGCCGCGACGTCACAGCGTGCCGGAGAGCTTCGTTAATATCAGCCATCACGTGCACCTCTCAGGGAGAGAGTGCGTAAGAAAGAGAGAGCTAGGATAGAGGAAAAGAGAAGGAAAAGAAGGGAGAAGTGACGAGTCTAGGGACTGCCGCTCTTCACAGTTCATACGCAGTCTGGCGAGCCACCGATTGGGGAGTTTGGTCTTTTTGGTGTTTCTCCCCTCGGCCGTCGCGATAAGTTAACGTGTGTGGACACCCGCGTCAGTATCCACGATAACCAGCTTCGTGCACAGACGGCAGCGCCGTGGCGCAGGAGGCAGGGGATGCGCCACAGCGCACGCCGACAGTCGGAGTATGCCGGCCAGATCGGAAGCCTCGACGTGCGCACACACACAGAAAGAGACGAGTGCTCACTCGCAGTACAGCTCAAGTAAACTTTGTTAACAGATGTACTCAGGCACGCGAACGTGTTTGACTGAGAATGCTCATGTAAGTTAAAAACGTGGAGAGAGAGGGAAACAGTGAAAAGTGTCTCTCGCTCTGTTACAGGAGATGTGGCATTCGGATGTTCGTTAAACGTGATTATTCCGCGAGGAGAACGAAAGGAAACAAAAACAGAAGGACGGCGACGACATCAACACCTAACAACATCAACGGCAAGTCAAAGCAGTGGTAACGGAAAGGATGAGAAACCCAAGTCACTCTCCGGCGCGCTCACACATGCAACGGAGCGTATGCAGGACCATTTGACTCTCTCCGTCGCTCTCCCCTATGCCACACGATCGCGAGACCTCTGCGTCTTTACAGTCCGGCCACGTCCGTCGACCCTGCGCGGCGTTGGAGGAACGAGGCGAGTACACTGCTCATGGGTGGCACCGTGTACGCAGGTTCGCCGAGGACCTCATGCAGATAGCGCGCAGACTGTGTCATGTGAGTATGCGCCGTCGCATCGCCTTGGACGAGCAGGTCCGCCTCCGCACGCTGCGCGAAGTGGCCAGCCTCACCCTCAGCAAAGTACCGCCCGAAGTCGCGCGGACCCCTCTCCGCGGCCGAGTTTCCCTCTTCCGCCACGCCGGGACGACTCGTGAACAACTCCACCGCCGTCTGCTTGGTGCGGATGGACACGTTCAGCACGCGGAACCCGGACGCACTGTCCACCACCGCGAGCCGCTGACTTTCAGCCGAAAGCCGACCCATGAAGCGTACATGATGTCCGTCGCCGGTGCGGCTCTCATCCTCGGCTTTGCCATTTTCCTCGGCCAGGTGGTCGGCGGTGGCGCGCAGTTCAACGAACACGCTGTGGCCTGTCGCGGCGAGGACCGACGTCTCCGTGTACGCGCACAGCGCCGTGCACCCGCCATCCGGGCGGTATCGTTTCGCCTCGCTGTGCGGTGCGGCAAGGGACCAGAAAAACACGTCCTCGGTGGTGCGCGCAACGACGACACCCGTCTCCGCCATGTAGACTACCTCCTCAAGTGCGGCTGTGGTCGCGTTCTGCGTGCAGTCCAGCAGGAGCGGCCACGGAATGCCTGGTGCGCAGTGACTGACATCATAGACGTGAACGCAGTCGTCGGCAATGAAACAGAGCGAGCCATCGGAGGACAACTCGAGCGAGCCTACGCTCTGCGACGGGGTAGGGGTGGTGGATTGGTTTCGCCAGCTACGGCCTGATGTGCGCACCGCGTAGGCATCGTTGGCGTCTTCGAGCACCTCTGCCCAGCACTTCACGGTGTGCGCACACATGGTAAAGACACGATTGTTTGCCTTGTCTACCTTGAGCGCTAGCACTTCGCTCGAGTGAGGCGCGTAGATGACTTGCGACTCCACGTGTCGCTTCAGCCGCGCGTCGTACGACCAGAAGCGCAGCAAGGACGGCAGTGAGCTACCACTGAATGTTTCGTACGTCACGAGCTGGCGGCCCTCGCGGAGAAGCCCGGCAAACTGAATGCCGTGGCGTGGCGGGCTGGGCACTGTTTCCATCTGCGACGAGACGTGCAGCGAATAGAGCGCCTGCTGCGTGAGTGGATCACAGATGCGCAGCACGCCGGGCAGGCCTGTCAGCATGACGGCCGGTGCACCTTGCCACTGCTCGACAACGAGACCACGACACGCCTCGCCTGCGGACCACTCGATGCCTTCGACAGAGTGCATCAGCCGCATCTGCAGGGCATCGACGATTGCCAGCGTGGCCGTGTTACACGCCAGCAGCAGGGTGTGCCCGGATGACGCGGAGGGCACCACGCAGTTGATTGGCCCGAGGTGACACGTGACTTTCTTAAACGTGTACGTGCTCAGATTCCACAGGAGCAGGATGGACTCGCGGGCACCTGTGTACAGGGCGGTGCCGTCAGCGGCGAAACTAAGGGCTGACAAGGCTGTGTGATGCCAGTGATCAGAAAAGAAGTGGGGATCCTCAACGTCGGGGTACACACAGAGCTCACCGCGTGTACCGCCCACCGCAATGCTGTGCTCGCAGGGGCTGCACGCCATTGTCTGCATAGCAATGGCGAGCACCCGCCGTTGGGCAGACACGGCGTGCTTCTCGCGCGTGGCGAAGAGACTATACTGCAGCCACCGCTGCTGTGGTTGACCCACGACAACCAGGCCGGTGCGCTGGCCAACAGCCATCACGCAGCCAGGAAGCGGTCGGGCAAAGTGCATGATGCGCGTCGCCTCCGTCCCTGTGTTTGCCTGCTCCGCCGTGATTTCATACACACCACTGGGGTACAGCAGAACCGCGTGAAGAACGCCGTCCACTTCGTGAAACTGCGCAGACTGCAGTGTTTCCGTGGATGCTTCACCGGTGACCGTGCCAGCGCGTCGACTGGCGATTCTCGGCTTTTGTGGTGGTGCGTTCACCGCCTGGGCGGCATCACCCGGTGTGCGAATAGGCGCGCTCGAGAGGAGTGCCACGTTCTTCACGGACAAGACGTGCCATGTCGCCTCCACGTCGATCACGTGCAGCTGGAAGCCGTCCGTGGTGGCGTGAAGATGGATGCCACACACACGGGCACCATTGAGCCGCTCCACGCGGAATTTCTTGAGCGTCTTGGGGGCGAAGAAAGCAACTGCGGTATCCTCGGCGACGCAAAGTGCGTCCTGACAGTGCGCAAACAGGTGAGGCGCCGCCATTCACTTCGCGAACGCACCACGTACAGACGAGAGAAGAGGGGTTTGCTTGCACCGGGTAGTCGGGCAAGAGCAGCCAGCTGTCCCGGCGAATGATATCCCGACTGAGGCGGTCACGGAAACGACACACACCCACGCGTAGGGGAGAGTGAAGGCAGGCGAACAGCTATTGCCCCGCTGTGGTTGCCAGAGGTGCCCTAACACGTTTCTCTGACGGGGCGGATTTGTGGGTGAAGTAGACGACGCTTTTCTTTTCGTTCTTCTTCCTTCCTTCTTTCTGCCAGTGACAAAGACGGCGTGGCAACCAATGCACCGATAAGTGAAGAGACGCGGCACCGTGTGTGGTGGTGAGCGTGTGAGGGGCAAGCAGAGACAAGAGAGAGAAGTCAATGACGATGTTGATGTGAAGAAACAGACAATACGGCCGCCGACAAGACCAGCAAAGTAGGCGCACAAAGACGCGTCATGCAAACATGCGGCCGCTCATTCAAACTGTAAGACCAGTGCGCATTGCATGCAAAGTGCCGGTGGCACCTGGTGCGATGTCCATCATTCCCCCCCCCACCTCTCCCATTCACTCGGAATTACCATGACAAGCTGGGAGGGCGAGAGGGAGGCGACGAGGAAAGCTCGAGTGGGAGGGATGACGATAGATCAGAACCGAAGTGACGGGAAAGGGAAAGGCTCGCCTCATTCGCAAAGCTGCGTCTACCAAACTGGAAAAACGAAACAACATCAAAAAAGAATAAAGGAAGTGGTTGTGCTAGTCACCAGACACACGTCGGCGGCGGTGTGTCGCGGTGTACGTGTGTGCCTACAGAGACGGCAGGTTCGTCATAGGCAAGAGGTGGCGTTGACTACGGTCGCTCATCCCGCGCTCCGTACTGGTAGGCGCTGCCGCCCTTGTTGAGAAGGTTCAGCTCCTCCGGATTGATGCCCGCGACGACGGAGGGTTTACGCCAGCGATGCACCACCGTTGCCACCACGACCACCACCACGGCGACCAGAATAAGAATAGCAAGCCAACGACCCTTGTGCGACTTCCAGAAAGCCGTGAGCGTGGCTGCGGTGGTTGGGGACGCGTCTGAGGAGGCGACCGGCTCTGTCTGGTTCGACACGCGCACGGACGCGTCGTCGCGGACGGCTTTGGCAGCTGTTTGGGGGGAGACGGTGCTGTGCTTCGCGGCGCTCCAAACGTCGACCAGCTTAGCGCTCTCGGGTTCATCGTCGTGGTCGTGGTCGACAAAACGGTAAATGCGCCGGCCACTGAGTGCCTGTGGGGGGCGTGCGTTGCCGAAGCGGTGGAAGTCATTTGGCATGGACTCCGTCATGGCATCGCGCAGCTTGCCAAGACCGGCACGGGAGATGTACACGGGTGTCGTCAGCACAATCCACCGCACGTCCTCGGTGCAGGGTGGGTACGTGCGCGAGCCGTCGTACGCCAGGTAGCTCTCGCGCGCCGGCAGGAGCGACTGAAGGTCGAGCTCCTCCGTGAGGGTGCAGGTGGTGGACGCGTGGACGGGCGGCAGACGGCCTTCGAGCAGCATGTGGCGCAGAGCACGGACGGAGCTTGAGTTGATGGAGGAGGAGGCCTTCAACAGCACGGCGAGCGTCAAGCGCTGGGCGGGCGCCGTGTCCTCTGCGGAGTCTGCGACGAAGTTGATGTGCAGTTCGGCGTCAGGACGGACATTGCGGAAAAGATGCTCAGCGTTGGCGTGAAAGTGCATGCCGACAAAGTAGTACGTCGTGTTGGGATCCAACGGGTCCTGCAGGTGGCACGGGCTGCGATCCCCAGGCACCGCCAGGCGCGGCACCAGGGAGGCCGAGATCATGCGGATATCATTGTCGATCTTCAGGTCTGTATCCTCGGCGGGAAAGACACAGTGAGAGGAAAAGTTCAGCACGGACTTGATCTCCCTCTTGATCACCTCCTTGGGCTCCACGTTCACGAAGGAGATGGGGCTCTGACGACGGCCAGTCTGGCACAGCTGCGGCCAGGTGCGAAAGTCGTTGTAGTCAAACTGCGGCCCGTGCGGGGTGCGCAGAGTCATGCCAGCCGTGTTGTAGTTGCTTTCATGGTTGTTCGGCTCGCTCAGTGCACTTGCCCACGAGAGGGCTGCCAGGAGAATCGCGAGCACAGCCAAGACAGTACGCATGGCTCACGAAAGTGAGGAAAGGCGGGACAGTAAGCGAGTCTCACTTGTTCTTGTTGTATGATGGGCTTGATCACCGTTTCGTGATATCCTCGTTCGTCGTCCGGCCGCGGTTGTGGATGCCTAACGAAGGCGTGCAGCGTGACAGGAAAAAGGCTAGACCTCGGACACGCGTTGAGCCGCCACAGCCCATCAAGAAAAAAAAATGCACGCGGAAGCACGGAGAGAAGGTAGGAGAGAGATGAAAAGATTGAGGACAGGGCAGCGGTGCATAAAGTTAAACGCTGAGTTACGTGCCAGAGCCGCCCACGCACAACCTTTTTTTTTTTTTTGTGCTGTTGCGCGTCGGTGGATTGGCCCATCACCAAAACGATGTGCGTCAGCACGTACACACAGGATGTCGTGGCGTGCAACGTGCGAGGAAGCACTGCGGCGCGGCGGTATGCCAGTGCACAGCGCCGGTCCGTCTTGACAGACCGTGTCACACCGCACAGGGAGCTGCCCCGCACTCGGTCAGCGGGGCTTCCCCACCCGGCCGGCTTGCCTATTTGATGGCGTGTTGATGGGCCACCACAAGTGTTGGCCAACTGAGGACTGGATGGAACGGCGGCATCACCTTCGCCCTGCTCGGTGCGCCACTTGTACAATGGGGCGTGCGCGCACAAAGAGGGCGGAGTCACGGTCCCGGTCACCGTTCATTTTCCTTTTTTTTCTTTCCTTTTGTTGACGGCGTTGAGCTCATCCGTGTACTGTTCCCCGAATACAACCGTGTGAGACACCGAGAAGGCCAATAGAGAACAGGGAGTGAACCGAAAGAGAGAGAGAGAGAGGGCTACACGCGAAACAAGCGCGGAGGAGAGGGAAAAACAAAAAGAAAAACAAAGTGGTTTTCGAAGCCCTGCAGCACAAGAACGGTAGTGGATGTGCACTCACAGCTCAGCCGCGTCATTGTGTTCGGTGGCGCCGTAGCTGCGCTGTGCAGCTTCACGCCGTGACTGGAGAAAACGCTGGCGCGATGAGTTGCCTTCTGTGTTGGGGCTGCTCGACGGCGGGGATGGGGTGGACACTTCAACCTTTGTCGTCGACTCCGGCAGCGACCTCTCACTGCCGTGTGGCGCGAAGCCAACCATCTCTTCGTCTGCCTTGGCTGCATCGGCATTGTGTTGGCGCCGCCGCATGAACATGTTCACCAGCCACACGGTAAGGACTGAAAACACGGCGAACAGGAGAAAGTAGCCGATGATGTGCGTGGTCGAGACGCGGGAGGCACGGCCAGACAGTGATGCGTCCTTGCCTTCCCAGCCAGAGGCATTGCCGCCGGACTGGGCCAGTGAGGCACTCAGCTTGTGGCTCTTCTTGTTCTTACCGATGGGAGCAGTGGTCGTTGAGTTGAGCATTGAGAGGAGACGCTCGGCGTGTGAAGAACTGTCTGTGTCTCGTGACAGGGAGCTGTCCACGGCCGCCGATACACCAGAGGCACCACAGCTGCCTGACCCGCTGGCACAGCTGGCGGCGGCATCCGCGCGCGAGGCGGTGGCGAGGGCGGTGCTGTCGCTGCCGTCGCTGCTCGACGGCAACGATGAACCGGACTGCGAAGACGAGCTGCCGAATGCCAGGTCGTACACCGTGCGATTGACCCAGCCTGGCAGAGCCGAGGCAGCGGTCTGGCCGCGTGCGTCTGTGGTTTCCAAGAGCAGAGTGCGGAGGTACTCGCGTGCCTCTGCGACTGAGGGAGGTGGCGCTGTCGAAGAGTCGCTCATTGCCAGGAAGCCGTTCGTGTGATGGCGAAGAAAAGAGAGGAAGAAAAAATGGAGCACTGAGAATGCTACTGAACCGATATAGCTAAGCGTATGCCCGGCTGTCAAAGCTTTGAGAGAAACGGAAAAAAGAGAAGGGAGAAGGCTAAGTGGGAAGAGCAAGAGTGCGTAAGCCTACCATACTGCTAAGATTTGGAGTACTGGGTGTATGCACCATCACCCACGGTGTAAAATGAACTATTGCTGCCGCACCGTGCCCCGCCAAACAGATGTGTTGCTGTCCCTTAATATGTCCGGCACATTGTGTGTATGTATGTGTGTGTGTGTGTGTATGTGTATGTGTGTGATGAAGGTCTCTTGCCCACATTCATGGGGTTGTCCACGCACGAGAAGAAAAAAAAATAAAGTGAACTATTGACGTCCACGTTGGTGCGTCGTCAGTGGACGCCATGCACGGAGAGAACCCACACGAGAAGAATGAAAGCATGTGCACGTGTTGCCGCGCACACCGAGACCTCGCGCACTCACAGAGGCATACTGCCATGATGCTTCCTTCTGCGCGTGGCGCGACGCTGTCCCCATGCGCCATCCAGGTCGACGCACAGTTGACGGCGGGTGTCCTCAGGCGCCAGGACGGCATCGATGATGCCGGACAAGCTCTCTGGCACGGCAGTGGTGGAAACGGAAGTTGCCGTCGCTGCCTGAGCGTGCCCCTTTTCTCCGATGATGCTCGCCGCCGCGTGTGCGCCCATCACTGCGATCTCCGCGTTGGGCCAGGCGTAGTTGCGATCCCCGCCAAGGCCTTTGGCGTTCATGACAATGTACGCGCCACCAAACGCCTTGCGCAGGATAACAGAAAAGCGAGGTACTGTCGCCTCTGCGTACGCGTAAAGCAGTTTCGCCCCGTGACGCAGAATGCCGCCGGACTCCTGGTGCACACCTGGCAGAAACCCAGGCACATCGACAAAGGTAATGATTGGGATGTTGAATGCGTCCGCGAACCGCACCAGCCGAGCTGCCTTGACAGAGGCCGCCGAGTCGAGCACACCGGCTTGGAACGCAGGCTGGTTGGCAATGACGCAGACAGTGCGGCCCTCGAGCCGGCCAAGGCCACACACAATGTTCGGCGCAAAGTCCGGCTGCAGTGCAAAAAAGGATCCGCGATCGAGGACGGCCTCCAAGACGTCGCGCACATCGTAGGCCTCCTCGCGTCGACGCGGCAGTACCGTGGAAAGGATGGACGCCGGACGGTGTCGTGTTTCAGTGCACGGCACGCGCGGCGGGAGTTCGCCTGAGTGGCCTGGCAAGTAGGTGAGGAAGCGCCTTACCTGTGCCATGGCCGTCACTTCGTCAGCGAACGTGCGCGAGCTGACACCGGACAGGCGCGCGTGCACATCAGTGCCGCCGAGCTCTGACATGGACACGGTCGCGCCGCCCACCGCACGTGCCACGGCTGGGCCCGTCACAAACAAGAACCCGCCATCCTCGACCATGAACGTAAAGTCGGACAGCGCCGCCGCGTAGGCCGCGCCGCCCGCAGAGGGGCCGACCACGACAGACACTTGAGGAACGACACCGGAGAGCTCCACGTGCCGCCGCAGTACGCTGGCGACGCCTTCAAGCGCTGCGACGCCTTGGTGGATGTCGGCCCCCGATGAGCAGCTCAAGGAGACAAGCGGCATGCCTTGGTCGGCAGCGAAGTCCATCAGCCCGGTGATGCGGTGGGCATCCTCGCATGTGAGGGCACCACCGCGGACGTGCGACTCATGGGCGACCAACGCCACAGGGCGCGCAAACACGCGGCCGGTGCACGTGGTCACACCACGCACCGCTGTGGGGTCGTCTGCCCGCACAGGCCACGCACGCAGGGAGGCTGGGTCACAGAGGAGCGCGAGGCGCTGTGAAACGGAGAGCCGGGAAGACGCCGTCCGATGTGCGGTGGTCGAACAGTGGCGCACCAGTGCCACGTGATGAGAGACATGGCGTAGCACGCGCACGACAGCGGCGCGCATGGGACGAGCGTGCGGCACCGCACAACCACTCGCCGCGGAGAGTAGAAGTAAGGAGGGGTCCGTCGCCAAGGCGTATCGGCCGCGGTGAGCTGTCAAACAGGAGGTGGGAAGGGTGACCACAGCGAAGGTGAAGGAGCAGATGAAGCAGAGGCATGCGTGTCTCGCAATGACGGATTCAAGCCGACAGGTCAAAAAGACCTGCTGGGGTCCGCGCATCCGGGCATGTGTGTGCATGCACGTATGTGTGCGGCAATTGACGTCGGCAAAGCCGTGGAGGACAGTTCTAACTGGCATGGAGAGTTCCCACACACATAGCTTGGGAGGGAATACACGCGTTCCGCGCCCGTTCTCAAGCACAGCCATGCACAAGCAGGCTCCCGCAAAACGATAGTGATGCATGGAAACGTGAAGCACAAGACCGGTGTTGGCGTGAGGTGACCGCGCGTCAACTTAGCGCTTGCTGCACATCTTTTGTTTTCTTCTTCTTCTCAGTCTTTTTCGCCTTGTGTGTATGTGTGTGTGTGTGTGTGTTTGTGTGGAGCAGACGAGAACGTGCATGTTTGGGCATGTTAACGTTGAGCCATAAGTACATGCGAAAGCTGTCGGCAAGATCGCCATGTGTGCGAGTGTTCAACTGCAGGATGCGTTGGCCTCAGAGGATACGAGCACGCTATGGCGTTCGTTCATTGAAAGTGGGGAAGGAAAAGCAATCACGTTTGAACAGGAAAATCATGAAGGCAGGCTCGTTATTGTTGTGTGTTTGAATGAAAAAAAAAGGGGTGGCTGAAGACCTCATATTTTTTTCCTTCTTAGAATTATCGGAGCGACAGTGAATCGCTGGGAAAAGAAAAAGAAAACGACAGCCACACCGAATGTGACAGTCACGCGGTGAGCACGCGCAGAGGAAGATGGAAAAAAAAAGCCGTCGTACTCACGATGGTGGCGGTTTGGCAAAGAGCTCCAACTGCCCATCATGGCGGCCGCGCGGGCTGCAGTAATGATAAACACAGTTGATACTGTTTTTGAGCACCCCTAACCTGAAAAAACAAGAGGTGCCTAGGTGGCGCACACTCGGCCGACGATGCTGCGCGGTGGTTGCAGTGAAGACGGGCAAAAATAAACAAGCGTGTTGACTTAGCTTTGTGTGCCTCTGGTTGGCAGAGAAGCAGAAAAAAAAAAAAGAATTGCAACGTGTTATAAGAGCCTTATTCGTTTCTTCCCTTTTCCTGTTATTCTTCTTCTGAGACTCTGTCGGATTCGGAGTTGCAAAGTGTCGTGAGGAGCGCGCACGCCGCTATTTTGCGGACCCCACGCAAGCATACTGGGTGGTACATCTTTAGTCGATCAGGGTGCAGACAAAATAAATAAAAAAGAAGAACCATATGAAAATCAAAGCAAAAGAAAAAACGAGAGAGGAGAAAAAAGGACGGAGGAGGATGTAAACGCGAAGTCAGGTCCGGGTACAAAACAGAAAAGGTGCGAGGCCTTCATGCGAAATCAAAGGGACACCTCACGGCAGCGTAAATAGATTCTGCACGCATGTGAGAATCGCACCACGGATGGAGGCCCACCGTCAAGGGCGGAAACGAAAAAAAAAATGAAGGGAAAAAGCGGTAAAGAGGCAACAAGGGAGGGTGGCTGTGGAAGCACACAGCACGGCACACGCTCGTCCTCACTTCTCAGCTCGCACACTCCAAGCGAGTCAGCCTGGCGACGATGAGAGGGTCCTTCACGGCGATGCTACACAAGCTGTCTAGGTGCACGCAGACCGTGGGCTCCACAGTGGTGCGCACGGCAACGTTCGGCTGGCGTCGTCCGCGGTTGCGTGAGTAGAGTTTCTCGCTGTAGGCCATAATAGGTGTCGCCAGCTCGAACAGACACAGCCACGTTGTCTGCAGCCCCGCGGGGCCGGACTCTGGCATGTGCAGGATGTCGTAGATCTCACCCTTTGTGTCGGCCTTCATGAGCCCTGCGTGGCCGACTGGCATGTCGGGGTCACCGCTCGAGGTGAGCGAGAGGAAGTTGTTGAGGTTGCGGACCTCGCCGGAGAAGCGCGACCACGGTGTGGTGGTGATGAAGACGGCATTTGACTTGGCCCGTTCATAACAATCCACGAAGAACTTGAGTTGGAGGCGGTCTCGCTCTTGTAGCACAAAGTGGGGTGCAAGCAATTTATAGCACTCCTCCAAGAAAGGCCCCACGTGTCTGCGCTGTTTCTCCACCTCGGGGTCAACCGACATGAAGTCAAACCGGTGAACTGAGTCGTTCGTCGTGACAGTGCTGCCCTCCAACGTGCACAGCATTCGCACCGCAATGCGCACACACGTGACGATGCTCACCGCGGAGAGGCTCTCCGTTGCCGTAAGGACCGTGTTGGAGAGAAGAGGTTTCTGCTGCTGCTGCTTCGCACCTACGCTCTCGTTCTGTACTGTCTCCAGCAGAAATTCGTCCAGCTTCGAGATGCCCTCCCGCCATTTACCCGTGATGGGGCATTCAAGAAAGTGGTAGAGCTGCCAGGCCTTGTCGCGGCACGACTCGGAACAGTAATAGCTGCCGCAATTGGCCTTACACGGAACAGGTTCAACGGGACGGCACACTGTGTTGTACATGTAGTGGGAGATGCTAGGCAACGCGGCCCGGACGTCATCCCACCGCATGTAGTGCTTCCCGCAGCGCGTGCAGGCAGGAAACTCGTGGGCACATGTGTTGGGGAGAGTCCATCGTGTGAGGGGGCAGCACAACGCAGTCTCCTCGCGCATAATCTCCTTCTCTGCCGCGATGGCGCGCTTGGCGACGGCTTGCAGACAGTTGCGCTGGTAGACCATCTTGAACGGCATGTTCGCCGTCAGGCCGGTGTAGAGTTTGGAGGCGAAGTTCGTCACAAACAGGCTGCAGATGCGGCGATCGTCGCGCTTGAGTTTCAGTGCGTGGACGTAGAATGTGTGCGCCTTGTCGAACTTCTTTGCGCTGCTAAACACGTTGGCCGCCCGGACGTATCCATTGAAGTCGTTACGGTCAGCGCGGATCGCATCGAAGGCGTCATTCAGCGCGGCGCGGCTGTTGCCGAGCATCAAGTGGCACGCCGATTTGCTGCACAGCGCACGCGCTCGCTCGGCGACCTCAATGTTCATGGCTCTGCTATAGCACTCGAGGGCCTTGTGATACTCTTTCTTGTTGAAGTACATTGTGCCTTCCGCCATGGCATCGTTGAACTGCCTGCGTGTGCGGACTTCCTGCACCGCCGACGAGCTCGTCCGCCTGCAGGCTCCGCTCTCCTTGGTGGCGGTGGTCGTCTCTGCCGTTGGCGGTCCAGGCGCGTCACGTGTTGGGGCATCGAGGTCACCGCTATTGGAGACCCTTGTGTGCCCAGCGCGCAGAACCGTCTCCAGGCGCGGTGAGCTGGGGCCGTCTAGGGTGTTGTGGAAGGCCTCGGCGGAACCTCTGGCGAAAGACGGTGAGCGGTGGCCTAGCAGTGCTGTCAGCGAAGTCGTGGCCTTCTCGCTCTGCTCCATGTCTTCACGAATGATGCTCTCGTCCATGAATGTGTTCGCCCTCACGGTGAGCTCACCCAAGCAGGCCCTGTACAGTGTGACGCCGACCTGCTCGTAACCTTGCACTGTGCGGCACACGACAAAGGTGAAGTCACCGGCATGTCTGCGCACCGTCACGGACCGGCGCGGCACGGCGAAGAGAAGATCGAACGTGATCCCCCACTCACCGCCGCGGTGAACTTCACGGGCGAACTCAACGTCCCGAAGCTCGACCTCGCAGCCCACTGGGTAGTCCTCCTCCGGTGGGGCGGTAGGCCTCACAGTGGACTGGCTCATCTCGAAGAAGGGCATGCCAAACTCTTCATCGCTCTCATCACCGCCAAACACCTCAACCATAACCTCCTCGCGGCTGCTTTCGCTCGCAAGCATGGTGAACACGCTGCTCGGTATGTGTGTGGGTGTGTGGTACGTCAAAGTTCACGACGCTGTGCGAGACAGCTGATGAGGAAAGCAAAAAAAAAGAGGGTAAGAAGGTGGAAAAGACACAAGTTTGTCCCTGGTTCTCTCTCTCTCTCTCTCTGCTATGTGTACACGCCCACGCGGCAACGTGAAAAGAAAGAAAGAAGAAAGGAGAGCGAACTCCGAATGAATCGGTGGAGTCAAACACCGAGGAAGGAAAGAAGGGATCCACTCAAATCGAGGTGCGCTCGAGACACAAAAAAGTGAAAGAGTCTCTGGCACGCAAGCCACCACAAATAATGTCTGAAAAGGAAAACAAAAAAAAACAAGAAGGAAAGAAATGATGTCGCTGCCTTACCGCAACGTGTGGACGTCGGCGTCGGTCTGCTGGGAGGGAAATGACCGACTTCGGAGATATAGCCGGCGCTGGAGAGGAGAAAGAGGATGCGCCCCGTCTGTGCCGGACAGTTTCTGCTTTTTTCTTAGTTTTCACAAGGGGGTATAGTTGTGAAGCAGGCTCTCCGTTCGTGTACAGACGTGTTCACACGGCACTTTCACGTATACGCGTACGTAGGCACAGCAGCTCACCCGTGTCCACTGAGGCACGATGCGCTAGTCTTCAAGATATAGTGAAGAGATCGTGGCAACCACAACGAACACGCAGTAGGTGAATCGCCTGCTCCTGTGACGCTGCAGAAGAGTGGGAGAGAAAGAGAGCAAAACAAAGAAGAAGAGTGTGAACGCCACAAGCTGCTGCGCTGATCGAATGGCAGCCAAAAAAAAAAAGTGGAGTCGCGGAGGGTTGCGATGTACGGTCCTGGCAACACTCCACACCAAGAAAACAAGGTGTGCTAGAATAGGGAAAGTGCTACCTCCCGGTCACGTATTCGCCACCGAAGAGGCGCAGTCGTGGCTTTCGCCAAGTAGAAGAGAGAGAGAGAGAGCTAACGGGTGTCGCCACCAACGCCGCGGAGCACTTCAAGGGTTCGAGTAATACTGGTGGTAGAATGGTATAGAACGACCGTGCCCCCAAAACGATGCGCAATGGCAAGAGAGGAAATTTGATACGCCGATCCAGATTCACCTTCACACCCTGTTGTGCTGCAGTCTTGCCGATGTTAACCAACTGCGCGTGGGCCTCAAGGAGGATAAACGAGATCCGCCGGAGTAAAATGAATAAATAAAACAAAGCCGGAGTGACGATGTCCTAATTACACGTCTCTCCTTACGTTCACGGGTGGTCAGCCGTGAAACAAGGAAAACAATCACCCGCAAGAAAAAAAGGGGGCTGTACTGCACGGTAAGCAAATCCACGAGGTCGAGAACAGAGGCAAACGGAAGGAGAGGAAAATGAGAAGTGAGAGTGAGTAGCACAGGCACACAGGGCGGTGATACACAGGGGTGTATGACGAGCCAAGCAGTGCGCCACCACGGATTGCTTCATCATTGCGACGTGGTGGATCCGCTTTCGCCATGGTGCTGTAAGGGACAACAGTGGCACACTTCACTCGCCTCCAGTGAGGTTTCTATTTTTTATTTATTCTACCTTCAGTGATCAGTGGTGAAGCATCAACGCCATTGGACGAGAGAAGGGGGAGAGAAAAAAGGGGCCTTGTTAATACATCGATGAACAACCAGAAGACGGACAACAGACACTGGTGACACACGTAGCGAGCAGACCAGCACCTGCACCGGCGGCCAACCAAGACTCGCCAACACTTCTCAGTCCGAGACGTTAAACAAACAAAAAAAGAACGGAGAGAGGGGGGGGGGCAGGAGGCACAGACTTGGAAATACCAAAAGTCCAACTCCCCCTCCCTTTCCATCCTTTTTTTTTTCACCTCCGGCGTCTCGGTGTCAGGAAGCTTTCTCAAACATTTGGTCGAAGATGCGTGACATGCGCATCGCATCGCGCGCCCGTTCTTGTGGGTCCATGAGAAGTCGCCCCATTCGATCTGCTTGCTCGCTCCAACTCAGCGCGGTGCCGACGGGTTCCTTCCGGCTATTGACGATGCTGGAAAGCAGTCGTGGCACCTGCTCAATGATGAGTGTGCTCTTGAACTTCTCTTCGGTGCCGGAAGGAGGCTCCATAAATGAGAGCTCCTCAAGTGCGCGCTGCACGTGTTCAAGTGCAGGGATCTGGTCCACAAGCGTGTCGTTCAGGAAGCGACGAACGCGGAGGATAAGCTCCTTCCTGTGCACTGTGTAGCCGTATTTGCGACGGCAGTCAGGGTCGCATAGCAGCTTGTGGAGACAAAACCATGTGTGCGCTTCCGGCACGCACACGCGCATCACATCGTCTCCCTTCACGTTCACGAACTGGCCACTCATGAACTTCTGCGCACCCGACGACCCACGCCGCACCCACGGCTGCAGGGTCAGCACCTCTGCGAGACCGACTGGAAGATCATTTTTCTGGAGAATAGAGTTGGTCGCTGAAATGGGCAGTGCCGTCAGGCGATCAATGATAAACCACAAAATAGAAAGGCACGCCAAGGCGCGTGACACCATCATTTCGCGCAGCTGTTTTTCCAGGCGTGCCTGCGCCGTCTCGCTGGCGAGGTCGGCGGCAGAGGGAGCCGGCTGCACCTCGTTCACCCCAGGAAGGGAAAACAGCCGGTACACTTGGCGCCAACAGTAGTCAATGAGCTCGAGAACATCGTCTTGGAGCGCGACCACCACCTCTTCATGAAAGCAGATGCACTCGAACAGGTTGACGAGTATGGACTCGTAGTAACCGTACATGTACGCCGCTGTCGGGTTCTCGGCGACCGGCTGCATCACGGCTGGGAGAACCTGCTGCCGCCAAACCTCGATGAGTAGCAGCTCGTGAAGGAGGCAGGGCAGCTTTTCATGGTCAATCAGGTAAGTCTTCACGTAGTCATCCACCTTCTGCACGGCGTTGCTGTGCGTGCACATGTTCAGGCGCTCCACGTTTTCGCGCTGTGCCTTCCAGTCCTCCTTGCCGATTTCATCCAGAGCGAAAAACTTGAGCTGCCGCACAAGCGCCTCTGCCTCGTTGGGCAGCATCACGGAGCCCGAGAACTCCATAGCGACTGGAGAGTGAGTGTGTGTGTGTGTGTGAAAGTAGCGAAGAGCAACAGACGAAATCTTTCAATGTTTCTGAAATGACAACAACTGGCTTTGGCACACTTGTGCGCGTCGTGGAGGGTTTCGTCGTGAGGCACGTCGCGTGTAAGAGGAGGCATGAGGAAGAGCAGAGAGTAGCCATCAAACAAAGTCGAGCGAGTTCATGTGTGTGGGTGTGGATGTAATTAGGTGCGCTGGTGCGCTGAGTCTGCCTGTGCGGCAGGCGAACACGCGTGGCGCATCGGTAGCCTAGTTGGGTTCGGTACTCAGCAGCGCCACGCGGTGCTTCAGAGAAAGAAAATAAAGGCAGCAGGCACGTGAGCGCTCTAGCAGTAACAGTACCACGGTGAAAAGGACGGTAGCTGTGAGGAGTCGAGCTCTGTGTGGGGAAGCCGGTACGTGCTATTTGTCTACTTGCCCAGTCGCTTTTGAGCGCAACGGCAAGCATATGAAAGAGAAGTCAACACAACAAGAGGAAAAAATGTGGAAGGGGGGTGCGTCTATCTAAACAACGAAGACAACAAAAAGGAAAAAAGAGCAAAACAACGTTCCAGCCACATCGAGTGAAGGGGCACCGCCTCGCCCTGGCATGGGAAATGCGATCTGTGTCCGTGTGTACCGTCAACTCGCGGGCAGGCCGTCGTGTGTACTTCACTAAGCGCGGGGGCGCTTACCCGTTGGAGGGGTCATGTTGTTCGGTGTGTAGTAGTACTTCATGAGGAACGGGTGGGACAGGACACGATGCAGAGGCATGCGCTTGCGGCCCTCGCGCACGAGGAGGTTCGTGATGAGGTCCTTCGCTTCGGGGGGCACCGTGTCAGGGATGGTGTACTGCATGGCGTGAATCTTCTGGTAGATCTGCTTGTGCTCGGCGCTAAAGAACGGTGTGCGGCCGACGAGAAGTTCGTAGCAGAAGATGCCTAAGCACCACAGGTCCGCGCTCATGTCGTACGGGTGGCGGCCAACGATTTCTGGGGGGAAGTACTCTGGTGTGCCGCACGATGTCTTGCGGCGGTTGTTCGGGTCGTGCACCGACCAGCCAAAGTCAGCGAGCTTGATGTTGTTGTGGTGATCAAGCAGAATGTTCTCCGGTTTGATGTCGCGGTGGAGAATGTGGTGCTGGTGCAAATACAAGAGCGCCTCGCCAAGTTGGGCCACGTAACGTGCGGCGGTCGGCACCGGGAACACCTTCACACGATTCAACTCACTGTACAGCATGCCGTTGCTGCACGGCTCCAACACAAGGTAGATGTCATTGTCATCGAAAAAGTAGGCGTAGGTCCGCAGCAGGTACTTGTGACGCGTGTTGAAGGCAATCTCAATCTCACGTCTCAGCTGGCTAACAATGTCGAACTCCGCCAGCTTCTTGATCGACAGCTTCTTGATGGCCACCAGGTAGTTGCTCTTGCGAGCCGAGGCGAGAAACACATCGCCGTAGTTGCCCCCGCCTAGTTTGTGGAGCAGCTGGAAGTCGTCAATGGTCCACTTGTTAGACGGCGCGGGTGGGGCAATAATGTAGTCCGCCAGCACGCGATCGTCAGGACCGACCTCAGTCGTCATTGTGCAGCGCGAGCGGCGTGGTGGGACGAGACGTGCGTTGGAAGAGAGAAGAGGAGGCAGAGGGCTATGCGCACGCGTGGGGTGGTACGCAGGGGGCTAATCTAAAGAGAAAAAGATCTAGAATGAACGGAGGAAAAAAAAAAGAGAGATCTGAAAGCGGAGCTAAGATGGATGTTAGGCAAACGTCACGAACGATTCTTGGGAGTCTGCTCTGGACAGTGTCGTATAGAGAAAGCGAGGGAGGGGGAGAGACCGTGAGTGAGTGATGAGCGAAGAGAGAACGACGCGCAAGCTAAGCGCCTCCAGACTGCTGTGCACGGGTTCTTCGTGCTCGGGGGTGTCATCCGGCAAACAAGTGGGCCTCCGCCGGCCACGCAACCTTCAAGCGTAGCAGTGGAAGTGCCAGCCGCCACGCACGCAGCACGCGCGGCTAACGGCAAATCTGTGGGCTGATCACTCAGCATACAGGCTCCCATGCAGGAGGCAGCGCTAGAGCACGTGTCCAATGAGAAAATGGTGCCGTTTGTTAGAGAAAGAGACGCGGTAGTGCTTATCGGGCTTCTATAGGGTAATCTGACAGTATCATCGAGGTTGATCGTGCCACTAACGAAGAGGCTGGACCACGAATAAAAAAAAAAGAACAAACAGCAGCCAAACAACCAACAACGACACCCGCTCTCTCTCTCTCTCTCTTTTCTAAAGCAAAAAAAAACACAAAAGCAGGTGGGTGCGAAGGGTGTGGGTGTTCTAGGCAAATAACTGGTCAAAGGTGCGCTCCTCGATGACGGAGAAGGCACCTTCGCGGTCCTTGTGCACGTAGTAAAAGCGCTCGAGCGTGTGTCCACCCAACGCTCGCACGAACTGTTCATCGTGTGTGATGACAACGAGCTGGAAGTGCTTGATGGTGCGGCGCGCCTCAATGAGCGCACGCAGCGCCTCGGCAAGCGACCGTGCATTGTCCTCGTCCAAGTTGGTGGTGGGTTCGTCTAGGGCGAGAATGCCACAGTCGCAGCAGAAGGCCTCGCTGAGAGCCAGTCGGATAATGACCGAGGCCAGCACCTTCTGACCCGCACTGCAACGGCCGCGCATGTCCAGCTCACTGCTCCCACGCTTCATCACCACGCGGTAGCTGTAGCTGCGCCGGGACGCCGCCGTCGCGGTGCTCTCGCTTTCAGAGTGGATCTCCACCGTGTCAATGTCGCTGCCGCGATAGGTCTGCCTCCACAGCTCGGAGATAATTTGGTTGATCTGGGCAATCTTCTCTTGGTGGTAGGACTGCACGGCCTTCTCCAGCGCACCGTGATACTTCTCAATGTCCTTCACTGCGATCTCCGTCGTCTGCACCTTGAGGAACGTGGAGCGGTATCGTTTTTCAATGTTCTGGTACTTTTCGCTCGCCAGCTGTTGCTTGCGGTTGTCCACGTCCTGCACCATGGCCTCGACACTGCCCTCCTGCTGTGCTTGAATTTTGCCCAACTTCGTGATCTCCGCCCGAATGCGTTCGTGAAGCTGGTGCAGTGGCTCTTGTGCGGCGTCGTCTCCCAACAAGCGCTCCACGCCCCGGATGCGGCTGCCCTTCAGCTCGGCGAGGCTTTTCTTCACATCTGCCAGGCGTCGCTCATCGGCGGTGACCTCTGCCTCAAGCCGAAGTACCTCCACGTGCCGCATGAGGTCGTGCTCGCGCTGCCGCTGTCCGTCAATCGCCGCCTTGGCCGCGTCGATGCCGTGACCGAGCTTTTCCATTGTAGCCTCGCCCTCCTTGCACGCGGTCTCGAGCTGCTGACTCCGCTTGCGCTGTTCCTCTAGCTGGTGAGCGGCGTTGGCACGGATGTGGTCCATGACCGGTGGCACCAGCCGATGAAGCACGTCGAGGTGCCGTACGGCCGCATCGACCTTTTGTTGTGCGGCATCGCGTGTGGCGCGCTGCGACTCTTGTAGCTGTTGAAGCTGCTGCTCAACCTGCCTCAGCTCCTCCGTCTTGGCGCGGTGTGCCTTGGCAATCGCGTCAAGCCTGCGCTGGTGCTCACTCAGCTCGCGCTCGAAGCCCTCAAGTGAGGCCACAAGGTCCGTCACCTTGGACACCGCAAGCTCGGCCTGGTACAACGCCATTTGCTTCTCCTGCCGTTCCGTCTCCAGGCGAGTAGCCTCGGAGACGACGCCAGACGCATCCTCCGCACGCTGCGTCTCTTGCAGCCGCACGCTCAGCTGGTGATGGCGTTCCTGAGCCTCGTCGTGCGCACGAGCCAGGTCTTCGTATGTCGTCGTAGCGGCACCGCCACCGCCCTCACGGTCCAGCTCCGCCTTCACGCGCTGAAGCTCTGCCTCCCGCAGCGCCAGGCGCCGCGCGTCATCGGCAATGCGGCTCTCCAGAAGAACGAGTCCGCTGAGAGTGCTCGCCACATCGTTCAAGCGCTGGGAGAGGGTTCTGCACTCGTCGCGGTGAATGACCGCCCGTGCGCGTTGCTGTCTCTGCGACTCGAGTTCTGAATCAATTTGGCGAAGTGTGTCCTCCATTAAAGGCACCTTTGCCAGCAGTGCGTGGAGAGACTCCAACGGTTGCCGCAGCGCTTCTAGTGCGCGCACGTGCGCCTCGGCGCTGTTCAGCTCGGATCGCAGTGCCGCCATCTCCTCCGGTGACGCGCGTCGCTTCGCCTCGTTGGCCTCGACAAACTTGTGCGCCTCGTCGGCGGAGTGAAAGTCACGGCCACAAACGGCGCACTTGCTGGCCGCCTTGGCGACCTCCAAAAACTCGTCGTAGCACGTCGCCAACGCCTCAAGAGACTGGATTTTCTGAGTGAGCGAGAGGACACGATCGCGGGCGTCTTGGACTTGCTTCTGATAGTGAAGGACCGTCGGCAGTTCCTTTTCGTCACCAACAGCAGGCGCGCACTGCTGCTGCAACTGCCTTACCTGCGCTGTCGTGTCGGCGTGGTCCTCGGCAATCATGGCGCGCCGCTGCTCAGACGCGGCGATCGACCGATCAAGCGTCTCCAGGTGCTGTTGCGCCACGCGCAGCGCCTCCTCCCGTTGGCGCTGCGCGCGTGTGAGGTCGGCGGCCAGATCGGCGGCCGCGTGGCCGCGAGTGATGGGCACACCGAGGGTTGGGAACGAGGACAGCACCGAGGACTCAATTTCGCGCTGCAGGGACGCCGTGTGCTCCTGGACCTGCGCGCGCAAGCCAGCTAGCTCTGTCTCGCCTCCCGCGTAGTGCTTGAGTTTCGCCATCTCTTGGCGCAGGCGCGACAACGTGGTGTTCTCAGCGTTGATCTGGTCGAGGAGCTCGCGGCGTTGTTGGCCGAGGTCGGCTTGCTGGCGGAGTTCCTTGTTCGCCGCCACGCGTGTATCGAGTGCGGTGAGCTCCTGCTGAAGACGCGTGAGCCGTGCACGACAGCCAGCGCTGCCGCCAAGAGACTCCACGGATGCCTTCGCGTCTGCCACGCGCTGCGTTGTGGTCGTGAGAAGCGCCTTGAGCATCTCCTCCTCCTTGGCGCCAGTGTCCATGTCGCGCAGCAAAGCGTGTCGGCTCGCCTCCGTGGTGCGAACACGCTCGTCCGCCACATCCACAGTGCTTTTCAGTTCCTTCTTCGCCTCCTCGACACTGCTTTCGGCTTTTTCCAAAACGCGCATGACACTGCGCTCGTCTACGCTGTCCTCGGAGATGACAAACTCATCCGAGACGCTGCTAAGTGCGGTGCGCAGCTCAGCACATCGCGCCCTGTGCTGCTGTTGCGCGAGCTCGAGGCTTTGCACCGTAGCGCGGCAACTGTACAGCTCCTCGGTCAGGCGGCGAACGGTGTCTCGGGTGGTCTGCAGCTGCGCGCTCTTGCTGTCACGGTCCTGCTCTGCCTGAGCTGTTTCGCTGGTGAGGCGCCGTTTCATCTCCTCCAACTGCTCCAGTGAGTGTGTGGAAGCAGGCAACCCCGCGCGGCGCTGCTCGACGGCACGGCGCTTCTCCTCCATCGCACCCTCGATGACCGCTGCCTCACGGTTGAGGCTGTGAATATGCTGCCCGACATTGTCAAGTGCGGCGGCGGCCTCCTCCAGCTCGCGCAGGTCGGGCTCGATGCTTTTGCTACGCGCCTGAAACGCCCGAATCTGCTCTTCCTTCAGCTGGATTTCCTTTTCAAGTTGGTTGGCCTGCTCGCGGTGCTCACGCAGCGCCATGAGGTTCACCTCGTGCTCCTTCTGCTGCTTCCGCAACTCTTTGCTGTTCTCGCGCAAGCGATCCAAGGCGAGCACATACCGCGTCGCAGCGAAAATGTCGTCGAAGATGAGCTTCAGGTCCTTGGGAGGCGCCAGCGGCCAGTTTGCGTTCTCCTGGTGGCAGAACACGACGTGCTCAAGCACGGCAGGAGACACGCCGAGCATCTCCGGCACCACGCGATCAACGTCCATCGCCCGGTACGTGCTTGAAACGATTTTGCCGGTCGCCTTGTCCTGATACGCAACGGTGTTGTCGAGCGTTGTGAAGGTCACCCGTTTGCGGTTCCGTGCCGCTTGAAACGAGCGAATAACCTGCATGACCTGGCCACCCTTGCCTGTGAAGACGAGGCGAATCTGCGCCTTTACCTCCGACTCCCCCATCGTCTTGGGATCGTAGACGAAGGAGCTCTTGTCGACGCCGCTGCCTGGTGGCATGGACCCGGTGCAGGCATTGAGCAAGGCCTCGATTATTGTCGTCTTGCCGGCGCCGTTCTTGCCCAGAATCACTGTCAGCGGCTTCTGGAACGTCACCGTTTGGCGATTTGACGGATTGGGGTCGAAGCTGCGAATGCCGCAGACCTGCAACTGCTCGATGCTGGTCATGCTCGTGTTACGTGTGCGGGCAACTAACTGTCAAGTGCAGTTCTACGAGTGACCTCGTGTCAGTCTGTCTGTATGTACGTACGTGTTGTGAATGGCTATGTGGAAGCACGACGATGGTGGTGCCGTACCTGTGAGGCAGTAATAGTCGTTGTCTGAGCGTGGATGACCTTCAGCAATGTCACGGCGCTGAATGTATTCCCTTTCTATATATGTCAGTGCGTCGCACGAGAGTTTTTTCAAGCACCGTCGCTGTCGGTGACTCCTTCGTCCGAGCTGAACAGCAAGATGGTAAGGAAGAGGAGTACCCATAAGGCGCACACACACACACATAGGTGCGCGTGGTGGTCAAGGCCGTGTTGGTCAGGAGATGTGAAAACGAGAAAGAGAAGAAGAGAGAGAGAGATGAAGTAGACAAGGCGGGGCTAGTGCCACGAAAAGACGGACGCGCAGAGGCACATTGAGCGTTTGAGTCGACGGCACGCACATACACACAAGCACTGGCGGCGAGCGGAAGGAGGTGCTTGTGATGACCGTTCACAAGTGCCCTGCAACACGTTGGACGTGCGCCGTGAGGCCCGTCGGTGGTCTTCCACCGTCGGGGATGCTTCCGTCATCGTGGACACGTTGTCACGAACCTCGGTGCCTTTCTCTTCTTGCTTGGGAGACCACAGGTGTCGTGGTCCGGTTTCTGCAGCGTGTGAGCCGAATTTGTGATTTTTTTTTTTTGAAATAAAGGAAAAAAGAGGAGAGAAGACTGGCTATCTCATTTGAGCACCGTCAACACAGAAAAAGAGACGAGCAACGTGCATGGCTTCCTCGCTTTTACTTCTTGCCCGGACGGAAGGGCACCTTAGAAGTGTAGCGGATCTTGCGGTTCTTCACGGGGCGGGCACGCACGGTGCGGCTGTGAATGGCGCAAGCGATGCAGAAGCGCTGCTTCATGTACAGCTTGGGCATGGGGAACTCCTTGCTGTACACGGGGGACGCCTCCGCCACATCGCGGGCAGAAGCGGCATCCAGCATGCGGCGGACGACGAAGCGACCGACAGCCTTGTCTTTGGGGGTCAGGCGACCGCAGTTGAAGCAGTGCACCGGCTTGACGCGGCCGCGGCTGCTCGGGGGCTTGGAACGTCCGTGATTGCGGCGCTTGGTCGTCATTTTCTCAAAAAGAGTTTTCCGGTTGGGCACTTGAGTGATGAGGTGATGTCAACGCATAGCAGAGGGAGAGAAACAGTGTTTCGCAGGGACACACGAAGTCGCCACGACAACCGGTAGCAGAAGATGAATCGTAGAGGAGAAAGGTTGTTGGGAGTGTGATACGTGCAAGGGGGGGACGGCGCACAGAGGAGAGAGAGAGAGGGGGGGGCAGTCACCTTGTCAGCGGCCACGGTTCGTCTCCTGGGTGCGGCCGTCGTGCAGTGACCGATAGCAACGGAGTCACAGCTTCTTCAGTGGAGGGAGAAGTGGGTGCGGAGTCACCAAGCACGACGACGGCGGGGCTGTTACTGCCTCATGAGGTCACTCCGTATTGACTGTGGTGGTTGTTGGGGGTGTGGTGTGTGCGTATTTTGCTGCACTGTCGGTCCGGTGCGCAAGGGTCGCACCGCCGTTTTTCTTCCGTCATTTCCAGTCCATGGTTGAGCACCGAGGCTGAACAACTTCGTTTGCGCTTTTGCGCCTGGCCACGCATCACTCTTCTGTTGTTGTTGTTGCCTGTCCGCGCAAGTGTATAATGTGCGGATGCAGAGATGAGTGGTCTCGCGGCATGCCAAAGCGGAAAAGGGGAAGACGAAAAAGCTCTGTGTCTACTGTTTGTACTGTAGTTTTTTAAAAAAAACAAGCCAAGTCTGTCTCCACCGGCCTCCCCTCCCACTCCCACGCGCGCACTAAAGCTCAAACCGTGTAGAGTTACACGCTGGCGC
Organism: Wallacemonas sp. TrypX; assembly: GCA_030849625.1. Taxonomy (NCBI): domain Eukaryota; phylum Euglenozoa; class Kinetoplastea; order Trypanosomatida; family Trypanosomatidae; genus Wallacemonas; species Wallacemonas sp. TrypX. The sequence goes on along the minus strand of JASANP010001161.1, from coordinate 183,727 downwards.
TGGGTGCTCACGGTGCACAGGCAGACGGCATCACATGCCTTGACTTGCCCCAGAGGACGTGCAGAAAGGGGGAAGGGGAAGACGCGATGAAACTGGAAAATGAGTCCGAACAATAACAAAAAAAAAGAAAGAAAGAGAGAGAGATCGAAAAGAGGAGGAAACAAGGGCACAGCATGATGAAGACAGCGCTAGGCACGGTGACCTGTCCACGAGAAGAGAGAGGGAGGTGTTGTCGCTGTCGCAGCTCGCATCCGCACCCTCCTTGCGCAGGGCACAGGTCTCGTCAGCGCGCACCACACGATAGAACGCCTTCAACGCAGCAAAAACAAAAACACGAATAAGCACAATAACAATCGCTTGTCTATAGCAAGTCAAAAGAATATGAAGGAGGTAGAGAGGAGAAGAAAGAAATGAGGCCGGGTTGCGTTCCCCATCAGGGATTGATGCGGCACGCACACGCTGTCGTCGGCTGCGCAATAATGCCGAGCGTCAGCCACCTCCCCCCTTTCCCCAGCCCGGTGGTCACCGGTGGCGGTTCGAAGATGCTGAACGGGCGCGGGCGAGTGTTCTGGGTGACCGGCTTTGCTTCTCCACTAAAACTGCCTACCGCGCGTGTTAGTCCCGCGCGTCACCAACGCCGTCCTCGTAAATGCCGAAGATGGCCTCGCCCTCCGCCAGGCAGGGAGAGTCGTAGACTTTGATGATGCGCTGCTCGCCACGTCCTTTGCGCAGGCTGAGACGGGTCGTAGAGGCGTGCGCCATGATGTGCCCGCCAATGGGCTTCTTCGCATCGGCCTGGAACATCTGTGCGGAGCCGTCCACGTTGGCCACCACTTGGTTCGTCACGACGACAGCGACACCGTACTCTTCGGCGAGGTTGTGCAGGGAGCGCAGAAACTTGCCCAGGTGCATCTGACGCGCGGCGAGCTCGTTACGGCCACTGTAGTCCGTGCGGTAGAGGGCGGTCGCAGAGTCAACAATGATGAGTGCAAAGCGGTTTTCGGCCATCATGGCAGATGCCTGAATGAGCAATTGTTGCTGGTGGTCTGTGTTGAACGCACGTGCGCACGCCACGTTGGCGAGCACATCCTGCGGATCGAGCTTGTACCTCTCCGCGACCGCTACCAGGCGCTCCGGGCGGAAGGTGCCCTCCGTGTCCACGTACAGCGCCATCCCCTCGGCACCGCCTTGTGAGATGGGCAGCTGGCAAGTGACGCACAGGGTGTGGCACAACTGTGTTTTGCCGGTACGGAACTCACCAAAGAGCTCGGTGATGCTGCCCGTCTCCACGCCGCCGCCAAGCAGCTTGTCGACCTCACGACTGCCCGTGGTGACCATGATGATCTCCTTGCGCGCCTCGTGGTACGCGACCGCAGAGGTGAAGCCCATGGGCACCAGCTTGGCGCATTCAGACATGATCTTCTCGGCCTTGTTCTCGCTGATGCCTTTGACCTCCAGCACCTTCTTCTTTGGTGCATAAGCCACAGACTCCACGGTGTGAAAGCCGTACTCCATCAGCTTCTTGATGTCCGACGTCGCCACGCCATAGTTTTCCAAGACTTGAATCACACGAAACCCACCTGCCGCGTCCGCCTGAGCCACCTGCTCGACCTCCTCGGCCTGTTGTTCAGCCTGATCCTGCTGGCTCTCCACCTCGACCTCTTCCACGGCGGCTGCCCTCCCGCGTTTCTTAGCACGTGAGCGAGTCTGCATGAGTACTGCCGTGACAAAGATGTAAATATCACAGTAGAGAGAAGAAGGGCGAAAAAAAAAAGAGCAAGAACGGTTCGTCACTTCACTGCTGCCCCTGTAGATAGAGAGGTAAGGGCACAGAAGCTGTGCTTGTTGCTTCTCAGTGGTGGTGAAGCCAACACTCAACGGTGTGTTCCGTGTGAACTCTTGTGCAATGACGATGGTAAAGCATGGCGGGTTATTATTATTATTATTTAACAAGGTTTTGGAGGGGTAAGCGTGAGTACGATATATATGCAGTATTGAGACAAGAGAGCGGCGGGGGGAATACAAGTGGGCATTGCCTGACAATCGCAGGGGCATTCATGCCAACGGAAAGGTCACGGAAGAGACGCACACCAGCACGGTCAACTTCAGCTGGCGAGAGGGGCCAAAAAAAAAAGCGCTCTTTTTTTTTTTTTTTTGAGGGCCTGCTTTGATGGGGCTCACTCGACAGCCGCAACAGAAAGAGACAACATGGAGGCAAGAAGAACACAAAAAGAAATAAAACAAAGCAAAGAGAGGGAACGGAAGAAGCAAGCCTCGGGTAAGCGGCCACAGCGAAAAGAAAAAACAACGTGATGCAAGGATGAATGCGTGCGCGCGGGACGAACAAAGACGAGGCTGAGGGAAGACAAGTGGCGGCATCGTCCACTCGTCGTGCTCGATCAGCGCTTGAGTTCCGCGCGCGACAGGGTGGGGGAACAAGGGAAACCTGAAAAATAAAGTCATTAAATGTGTTTGAATGAGCGATAGAATTCCCCGCAAACAAGGCAGTACCCACCGGACGCAAACTTCATTGCGCACTCCCGGCAGAATACGGGGCAGCGGCAGGAATCTGTGACGAAAGCAATCGGCTTCCTCCGGCACTTGAGACAGACGGTGTCTTCTCGCTGTGTGTCCCTCGTCTCTGCAGTGCCACCTGCGCCTTCGTGGTCGCTGCTGTCAGAGGAGGTGTCGGAGGAAGAGCTGCTGTCCGTCTCCGAGCCCGGTAGGTACGACAAGTCGACGTCGGACATGGCGAGATGATGTGTGTGTGTGTGTGTGAGGGGGGAATGCGTGCGCGTCGAACTGGCGGGTTTACACACCACCCAGAAATAACGGTAACATGGCAAAAAGACGAGAAGAGGGAAGAGTGACGTGAGAGTGATGGTATGCCATGCAGCACACCAAGAGCACGGTAGGCTTCGAACTCGCTCACATGCACACACAGACAGGCGTGTGCGCAAGCGGCAGCGCAGAATCCGGACAACGGACTGTCATGAGATCCAGCCACGTTTTGATGATGCAATCTGGTGTTCGATAGTAAGACGAGAGAAGTCAATAAAATAAACGGCCACAATAGGGAAAAAGAAGAAGAAGTGGGTCAGCGAAGAAGTGGAGAGAACTGTCCGACGTGTGCGTAATGACAAGTGCCCGTGTGTGGGTTCGCCGATAGACCACTTTCGCTGAGCCACCACCCTCTCTGCGTTTTTTCTTTCTTTTTGGTCTTTTGTTGTACTCAGTCGCGCAGCCTCTGCAGGTTGCCGTACATCTCACCGCAGACTTTGCACTTGCCGCCAGAGGCACACTTCATCGCGCAGGCGCGGCAGAACACGTGGTGGTGGCACGAGTTTGTTTCGTACTCGATCGGCTTCTTCCCGCACTTGAGGCACAACTGCGGCGTCGTCTGCGGTTCACCCCGCGCGGAGGAGTTGGAGGACGACGAAGTGGAGGGAGAAGCGGGCATCTCAGCTGCCACGCCGTCACCAAAAGTTCAAGTACGATAAAGGAAAGGATTAGAAGAAAGGTGTGGGGGGAGAATAACTGGCTGCTGGGCACAGGTAGGGAGAATGGACCAGCGAGCCGGGTAAAAGAAAACGAGGCGAAGACAGGAAGGAAAAGTAACGGATGAGTGTGAGTGTGCGTGTGTGTGTGGGTGGGTAGGTGGGTGAAGAGTGAAGTGTGAAGTAGGTACACTGACAGACCTATGAACGCTGCTTTCTCACTCGCTGGGTCAGGTGTGGGGCAAGAGAGCGGAACGTGACGTGCGCCGTACAACAGCAAAACGTGCCGGTGAGTGCTACCTTGTTGTGTGTGGCTGCTCACCAGTGGTTCACGTACGTTGAACTACGAGCGGAGCCCTGATGAATCGCGTCAGGTAGCATTTTCTTTTTTTCTTTTTTCATGCCTGAACAAAGAACAGAACTGAAGAGACATAGTGAATGGTATGTTGAGCAGGTGCGCAGCGAAGGAAGGAGGCAGCAACAATCGGCTGACAACTCTCTCTCTCTCTCCTGTTCTCCTCATCGGCGCGTAGTTGAACCAGAAAAAAAACGGCACATGTCATTTGAGAAACGAGGAGGGCGAAGGAGTGAGGACAAGTGGGTCGAGCAATATCAAAGGCTAGTCGTGTCCTTCACACGGCAAGAGCCGTAAGCAAAGAAGCACATAAGGCAAGCCATAAATCCGGTGAAGATTCTGCTGAGCGTGCCAGGCAGAAAAAAGAAAAAGAAAAACGTCGCTGGCCCGCACCGTTCTTACGAGGCAGGTCACAGAGTCACCGCAGTCACGTTCTACTGGAGTTGAGTGCGATAGGCCCGGCGCTTCAGATCGATAGTGTGCATCAACTTAGCGCGTGCCCGGTACTCGTCAAGGGTGGACTGGAATGATTTGCGATCTGTCGCGTACGCGTTGAGCGCCTTGGTGCCCAGCTGGCTGCACTCATTGGACAACCTGTTGACATCATTGTCGAGCGTCTTGAGAAGTGCGTCGGTGGAGGCGACAGAGACGAGCAGCGAGTTGCTCCCAACGGCCTGCAGCTTCTCTACCTCGCGTGAGAGTTGTTGCTGCATGCTACGCACTTCCTTCTCAAGCCTCTCCACATCCGGGCGCAGTTTGACGTTCTCGTTCGCCACACGCTCCACCTCCGCGATGGTTTGCCTGCTGGCGTCGCGCATGGCCTTGATAATCGGCATCTGGTAGCAGTACGCGTCCAGGCAGTTAGGGTTGGTGGCGATGTCTTCGAGAAGGCGATCCGTCTCGGAGGACAGCTGCACCGCCACAGCCGGCATGGCAGGTGGCGCAATGGGGCCCCACCGATCAGCCGCATGCTGGAAGGCGTTGCGCACCGCTTCCACCAGTGTTGAGCCCTTGGGATCCCACTGGTAGGCCGGCAGCTCCGTCGGGTTGATGTTCGGCGGGGTGATGGGCACCTGGTGAAAACAGTACGGCATTGTCGCGACGGGTGCGGTCTTGGGGAACGAAGCGGGGAGCTTGACGAACAGGGTGAGGTCGTACACGGTTGATGCGCTAAGCCGGATGCTGTGGTCGACCTTCAAGACCAGCTCCGACGATGTTTCCTGGACGGTCGTGCACGACGGGAACGCCGCGCGCAGATTGTTCAGCTGCACATTGCGATCCTGAGACATGTCCAGAGAACCGTTTAGCAACCTAGTGTAGAACAAAAGAAAAGGAAAGTGGGAAACGACGTAGAGCGACGCAACGTGCGTTTTTTGGAAAAGGACGCGCACCTCACAGGGAGAAAACAAAAACTGACGGGGAGAGAGAGACCAAATATCAGTCAGTAGACGGTGTGTTTGTGCGACTGTCCTTCCTCAGCTGAGACGAAAAAAACGAACCGAAAAAGAAAAGAGTGAGCAAGCAAACCAGTCAAGAAAGCCTTGGTATTCTCAAGTCAAAGAACAAGGTGGGGCGAAGTGTAAGTAGCGAGACAAATGGAGAAGAAGAATGGGGAAGGAGGGGGACATCGAAGTTACCTTGATGTGGCCACGTTGCTGTTCTTGACGTGGTGGTGGTTGCCGTTGGGCACGAAGCGCACCCGTGTCTCGCCGTCGACGGTCACCACGGGCGCACCACCACATGGGGATAGACGGCCACGTCACCTCACACAACAAGGGACGATCACGGCAAACGAGGCAGCTTGGCGACACACACACGCACAACAGCTGAGGGAGGCATCTTGCTTCGTTTTATTGTGGCGGAGGGGCGAGGAAGTCTACGAAGAAAAAAAAAGGAAAAAGAGTGAGTTGTTGCGGACCCATTGAGGGGAGCGGCTTCGCAGAGCCCCTCTCACATCCTTCGCTGCGCTGACGGGCAGCCACGGGCATTGCGCTAGCGAAGGACAGAGCCAAGTGCACGCTACACAGACTCAGAGAAACGAGAAGGAAAAACAAACAAACACGGGAGCAAAGGTAAAAGAAATGTTGATTCTACAGCAAACAGCCGAGAGTTCTCAGAGCCTTGTTGACGTGCTTCCCGGCGAGCTCCTCATTGAGGGGGAGCTTCGGGCGTGTTGGCAGGAGTTGTCAAGGCAAGGCGCGTCTTCTTCCGGCTACCGCTGAGCTGCTGCTGCTGAAAGCGCACGACGGAGTTCATTGTCACGCCGGCAACGGGTGAGACGACGGAGTTGCTACCGTGCGAAAGCATGGGCGAGGCGCGTGGGAAAGGGTCACTGGGGCGCGTCATGGCCACAGGTTGCAGGCTCCGCAGACGCTTGCTAGTGTTCGGCTCGAGGATGTGCAACGGAGCCGCACCATTGGCGTCATTTGCGCTGAGGTTGAGCGCGGTGGGTTCTGTCCTTGGGGTGTTAGTCCGTGAGCGTGTGAGTAGTACAGCGTCATCGAGCACAGCTGATGAGGCTCGGTGATGCCGTGCGTCAGGGCTCCGTGCCGGGCTCGAGCCGTGGGATTGCGTCAGAGCAGGCAATATCGGGTGTTCAGCAATGACACCACCACCATCCTCGTTGTCATCATCACTCTCACCGACACACAGCACCGATGCGAGCGCCACTGGAGAGAGCGTCGGCGCGTCCATCGCAGACAACGAGTGCCGCTGTGACGGTGGCTGGGCGAGGGGCGGAGGACGTCGCAGCACCGGCTGGGGTCGACGCGGTAGATGCGTAGGCGAATGGGCCCGCATTGGGCCGCCATCCGCACCGGTCCCGATGTCCGCGTCCGGGAGTGCAGAAGTCGCGAGTCCGGCACTTCCTAGCGGTGCCACCGCCTCACTGATGCGCTGCGTGTTCAGCGGAGATGGTCGGCGGGCACGCAGCACCATCGGGTACCCCATGCCGCCCTGCATGGAGGAAGCTCGCCCAGCGCGCACACTGCCGTTCGCGCTCGTGCCAGCAATGCTTCCGCCACCACCGGTGTCCAGTCCATGGCTGGCGGCCGAACTCGCCACTTCGCACCGCGATGGCGCGTGACTCGGCGATCCCACATGTGACACGATAGGCAAAGGAAGATTCACACTAGACCCGCCGCTCGCGCCGAGTCCTCGTAGCGAATCAGTGGAACGCAAAACGCTGCGGTGACCACCTCCTGTGCTATCGAGTGTGTCTTCGCTTGGCGTCGTGAGATGCGAGCGTTGAGCGGCACGAGTGCTGGGCAACGAGAGCATGTAACCGGCGTGCTCGTCACTGTCCGCCTTGCTTGAGTGACGGCGATCTACAGGGGCGTCCTCGGCGCTATCACACGAAATCGGCGTCACTGGAGCGCGATTCTGGTCGGTGCCTCCGCTGCCGCGTCTCCTTTCCGTCGCAGACGCGGCGAGTCGGCGAGCACTGTCCTTGGGTGGTGAAGTGGTCCGTGTGCCCTGGCTGGCCTGCACCGCGTGCGCGCGGCGTGCGCTGGTGGTCGGGGATGGGATAGGGAGGAGCGATTCCAAGGACTCCACAGGTGCCATGGCGCAGGTGAGGCTTTCAATCTCGCGCAAAAGTCGCGGTTTCTCTTCGTGCGACGGACGCGTGGCTTTCATGGTTGTGCGCCGCACATTCGGCGATGCGTATCGGCCTGTTGAGCTGCCGCCGGTGCGTGTACCGCGTCCTGACACCGGCTGGTGTGATCCACGACTCGTGCTCACCGCGCCAGTCGCACCACTGCTGTTGGTGGTGCTCACCCGTTTCTGGCCGCGTGGCTTAGAGGTTGTGGCGCTGACAACGCTGCTGTTGTTGTTGTTTGTGCTGCTCTCCCGTGGCACAAGGGGCGGACCATCGCCGGGCGGTGCCGCTGTGGCGAGGCGCTGACGGGGCTCTTTGCCCTTCCCAGAACGGTCGGTCTTCTTGTTGGTCGCAGGCACCTCTCTGCGTGACGCCCAGGTGCTGTGCGGAAGCGAATCGGTGCGGCCTGGTTGACGCACGCGCGAGGCGGAGGCGTATCGAGACAAGCGGTGCGACTCGCCAGCGTCTCGCGTCTGGCTCACTTCGAGACCCGCAGTGTGCGCCAGGTCCATGACACTGTGAGTGAGACGCATCGCATCGTCCTCCTCGGACGCTCTAGAGGGTGAGTTCGTGGAGGCATTGAACCGTTGCGAGCCGCGCACGGGTGCGGGCTGGGCTAGCTGTGCGGTGGGGGTACGCTTATCGGCGTTGCCCTCGCGCGGCCGCGTCATGGTCGTATCACTGAGAAACCGGTTGAAGGTGGAGCGCTGGCGCACGTTGTCGAGGGCATGCTCGTCTGGGGTAACAGGCACCGCCTCACGACACGCGTCATGGTCTTCTGTAGTGAGGCTCATGCGCCTGAAGCGCGGTCTGGTCGGTGAGGCGGTCTTGCGCTCCGGTGGAGGGTGGCCACAGAGCGAACTATGCGCTGAGTTATACTGTCCTCCGCAGCTGGCGGCGTCTTTCGCGGCGGTGTGCTGCGGAGACCGCCTCGCGACGGCCGAGTAGGCTGCCATCGTTGCCTCGATGCGGGGGTTGGGGGATTCATCGGGTGGGAAGTCGGTCTGCGCGCGCGTGGGGGTCAGGAGACTCGACGAGGACGACGGCGAGGCGGGTGCACTCGTGGTGCTCGCGAGCTTGCGCAGTGGTGGCACCCCGGTGGCATCCCAGTCCTTGAGGCCTGTGTCGTCCGTTTCTGCCTGGGTATCTGAGCTTTGTTGGTACGTGTAAGAACTGACCTCGCGCGAGACGGGGCTCACAAAGCGTTCGGCCAAGCCAGTGAAGAAAGGGTGCGCTAGTGCCTCGCCAACAGACGCGCGGTGCTTGGCGCCTGGCGACAGCAGTCTCTCGAGCAAGTCGACGCCATCGTTGCCGAGTCGGTCACCGAATCGGTCACGAAGATAACTTGAGTGGCGCCGTGAGGACGAGGTCGTGGGCCGCAGTGGGTTTTTGTTCTTGCTCACCCTCAGCTGCGCAGGCAACACCCCACCGCAGCGCTTCCGGACAAGTGATTGGTACTGCTTCGGGAAAGGACCGATGCGCGTCTGAATCAAGGATAACTGCTCGATCTCGGTGTTTCCGGGCAACAGAGGCTGCCCGTCTGCCGCCTCTGCCATGATGGCCCCTACTGCCCAGGCGTCCACGGCGAAGTCATACTGCTGCATGCCCAGCAGCATCTCCGGGCTGCGGTACCAACGTGTCGCGACATAGTCAGTCATGCAATCCTGATGCTGCGTTAGCACAAGCTCGTCTAGTGTGGGCATTGGGTGGCCACGACGCGAAGTGGAGCGCGGTACGTCTGAGTCGTCTGACTCGCTTTCAGCGCCCGCCTTGCCGGATGCGCGCGGCTTCGACCACCGCTGCAGCGCGGGTGAGGTGGAGCGACTGCTCTGCGTGATCGTGATAGGCCTTGAGAAGCCAAAGTCGCAGAGGGTGGCGGAGCCGTCGTCCTTGATGAGGATGTTCTCTGGTTTCACATCGCGATGGACAATGCCGTTCGAATGGCAGGAACGCAAGCCTAAAAGGAGAGTGAAGATGAGCACGCGCAGTGCGTCAACGGTGAGACCACTTGGTTGGCGGTCAAGGACATCCAGCAGGTTGCACGGCACGTTTTCCATCACGAGGAAGAGAGTGCCCTTTTCCTGAAACGCCTCCAGCAGCTGGACAACGTGCGGCTCACCCTTCAGCAACTGCTGGACGCGAAGCTCGCGCAGCATCGTGCAACGAATGTACTCGTTCCCGTTGCCCTCTTTGAAGCGTTTCACAGCCACGACACGTCCTGAGCGCTTGTGTTGGCACTTGAAGACGACGCCGTACGTTCCTTCGCCAATCGTGCCAATCAATTCATAGTTCTCCATCGGCCTGCAACATGAAAGGAAGGAAGGTGAAGGGTGGTTGAGCGTGGCTGTGTGAACTCACGCAAACAAAAAAAAAAATGAATGAAACGCAATGGTGAACGAAAAGGCGTTATTCCGGCAAAAATGTTTTTTTTTTTTAAGTCAGGCACGGCGGGTCAACGACGAAAAGGGCCAGTCTCGGTCTCCTCTATTTGTATATAAATGTGTGGGTGTGGGTGTGCCGGAAGCCAAACCGTGTTGACACGCGCGTGCGTGGCTAGCGGGTACCGCTTTACTGTCTGATAGATGGTGTTGAAGCCCTTGTTTTTATGCACAGCGCCCGCAATGATGCACTCTACTCTAAGAAAAAAAAAGTGCGCAGGGGAAGTGGGCAAACACAAGCCTATCAGCTGGTTTTTAAAAACGGGCGGACTTTCTCAAGCTCCTTTCTGACACAGGCAGCTAGTCCGACGATCGGGTGAGAGAAATGCAAAAGCAAAATCAGCGTGCTGGCTATAACGTGCAGCTAGCCACCGCTGGTAACCGGATGAAAGGAAAGAAAAAACGGGGAGGATAAAAAGCACGAAAAAGTACAGCGAGGACAGTGCAGCCAAGAGCGGCGCGGAGTAGCCTCTAAGCGACCACGTGCAAAAAGCAAGAGTGATGCTAGCAACTGAGGAGAGCGAGAGCAAAAGCGGGACAGAAAGCCGTGCACGTTTCGTAGAGGGACTCTCACACACTGTCTCGCCCTCGCTCGCGCACCCACTCGGAGTTCAGCCTTTAGTTGTGCGTACGTTCGGCGCGTTGTTCTTGGCCCTCACACCGTGGTGTTGAGGTTCACGAAGTGGCGGGCGCGTGGAGTGCAACGTGAAGAAGAGGCGTGTAGATGGGGGGAGGCGGGCAGAAATGTGTTGAGTGCGAACAGAGTGCGCCAAGCCACGTGTGTGTGTCCGTGAGTGCATGTGGTCGTCTGTGCGTTTGTGGAGAGGAAGACACACAGGCAAACGCAACCCGTGCATTCCATGGTGGTCAATGACCATCAACAACGAGTGCTCGCGGCGCGGCCAGTGGGTGAGGAGGCCACGGTGCGCAGGCACACGTCTTCGTGCCACCCGCGGATGAAGAAGGCAGCTGTTATTGTGCTGTTTGTTGAGAGAAAACATCAAAAAAAACAGACGGCACCTGCCACAGAAGACGTACAAGACGATTCATGGCAGGGTGACCTTGACAGTCGAGCGGGTCAACAATCTTCCCACAGTCACGTGTGGATCTAATGGCAAAAGAAAAAAAGAAGAGAGAAACAAGTGGTGGGCTTCTGCATCCGAAAGCCGGGTTAGCAAGATCTAAAAAAAAAAGCCGACCCACCTTGAGCCAGAGGTGCGATGTGGGGGGTCGTGAGAACAAGGATCTAATGGTGTAGAGCCACAGGTGAGCTCCAAACGAAGTCACGAACGAAACGAATGATCACCAACAGAACAAACAAATCGGTGCGTTCACCGTCGCCACGGGGGGAGAAAATCAGGCAAGGCCAATTTCAACGGCACAGGTGCCGTTGACAACGTGAACGTCTTCACTCACACGCGCGGCAAGGTTGGCGTCTGTTCAACTAACGGGGAGTTGTGGTCGCTGGACGGCTCCTCCAGATCACCGAAGCTGACCTCGCAGCCTGATAGCTTCGACAGCAGCACGGCGCGACGGGGTGGAGGTGTGGCGGTGCTATTCATCGTCGCCTCTTCATCCTCGTCGAGGTCCGCAAACGCCATCTGCAGTTTTGACGCGGCGTCTTGGACAGCCAGCGACATGCGACTGCTGCCCGCTGCGGTGGAGCGCAGGCTGGCGACGTCCGACTGCTGTCGTTGGTGCCATCCACCTCGCACGGCCTTCCCAGTGAACGGGTCAAAGGAACAGCTGCCGACGACGGCCAGGGGGTCGAGCGTGGCGTAGCTCATGACGAACGGCTCTGCGTCCTCGTTGGTACCGCTCGTGTTCGTGCGCACGTGCTGAGGCGGTTGAGGTTCGGGTTCGTCCGTGGCGCCCGGTCGGCTCGGTGAACTGGAGCTAGAGAGCGGAGCGGGGCCACTGGCAAGACGCTGCGAGGGGTCAGACGGTTCCTTCGAGTCTGAGCCGGAGCGCGCCGTCAGGGCGGTTGGTGTGGTCGACTGTGCGTGTAGCCCAACATCCTCTCGGCACTCGGGAAGTGTGCAGCTCTTGCTCGTCTGTGTCAACAAGTTCGCTGGTGACGGGGAAACGGCCCAGTCCAGCTCGCCCTGGAGGGCCTTGATGATGTGCTGCTGGTGCAGAATCACTTCGCGCAGCTTTTGCAGTTCAGGGTTGATCGCCGGGGGTGAGCGCAGCTCCGAGCGCATCGATCGATCCATTGAAGATGGGCGGGGAAGGGAGTTGCGCTCACTCAGCTCACGAACAGCATGCCGCAGCTCGTTAATCTGCGCCTGTAGGTGGGCGGTGTCAGCGCCACGAGGAGCGGCGTTGTGCGTGGAGCCCAGGAGACTTGTTGCCGCCGAGGCGGAGTGCGCATCTGAGTTTCCGCGGGTCGTGGGGGCTGACTGGGCCAGCTGGGTCTCTTCAAGGGCGGCGCAACGGCACTCGGACTCGTTGAGGCGCCGTTCCAAGGACTGAATCCGCGTGAGAAAGTACGCCTTTTCTGCCTCGAGCTCGTCAACACGAAGCTGCAACTCGTTCACATCACGTGCGTGCGAATGGGTTCGGTTCGTGCTGCTGTGCTCGAGAGACGGGCCTTTGGGTAAGCCGAGCTCCGAAGAGGACGGGATGTTCGTCGAGTGACGTTGCTGAAGCGCACCAGCGAGCATGGGGGAGTGAAGGGAGAGAAAGGTAAAGCCGGAAAAAGTGTCTGCCGATGTGAAAACGAGTGAGTGTGAGTGGAGGACTTTGGACGGAAGAAGGCGGGAGGGACAACGATGGCACCGTGCGAAAACAGAAGCCAAAAGAAAAAGGCACAGGAGGCTGCAGGCCTTCACACAAAGGTCAATGCCACACAGCAGCAGCAGCAAAGAGCACACAGGCCATGACAGGGGAAGAGGGGGCAAAAACAATCGAGCAAAGATCGGGGGAACAGGTGGGAGTGCAGCATGTGCGTGTCAAGTGCAAGGGAGAGGGATCAACGGCGACAGCACGAGAACGTGAGTCCGGTGACATCAGCCCGTTGAGGTTTTTACCACAAAAGTACGCAAGATGCGAATGCAAGTGCGCTCGCTGAGAGCCTCCTTTTTTTTTCTCTTCTGTTTTGTTCTTTGGCTCTTGACAGGATACTCATCGTACTGTGTCTTCGGCGCGGCACCAAAACCCCATGCCGTTTGCATCACGAAGAACAAAAGTGAACCGGTCAGCTCGACGAGTCGAATAACGTGCAGCCGATTCGGTGAAAAGTGGTTGTCACATCCATTAATTTTTCTTTCTCTCCCTCTATCTCTTGCCACCGCACATCTACTTGCGCTTGCGGCCGCGGGTGAGAGGCTTCTTCATGTGCTTCTTCTTCGTCAAGGGTCCCGAAGCGGTCACGATGGTGAGCTTAGAGCGCTGGTCCGACGGCACACGTGACGCCATGGCCGTTTCCACAGCGCTGCTGTAGTTTGCCCGCGCCTTGTTCTCGGTCGTGTGCTTCTTCTTGGTGAACGTTGACTTCTTCTTTGCTTCGCCCTGATGCTTGCGAATCGCGCCAGAGCTCTTCACTTTGGACTTGCTTCGCAGAGACTTTTGCGCCATGGCGTCTGTCAGGAAAAAAAGAGAGAGGTGGGGAGATGCCCGCGTGTGTGAGGAAGAAGCTGCGCTCGGCAATATAACCGACGGGCAAGGAAACGCTGACGCCGCCATGAACGCAGGGAGAGAGGAGAGTGGAGAGACGGTGGTGGAGAGGGGGTGTGGATGAGGTCGGTCATGAATGTCGGTGACAACGCAGTCGGCAGTGGATACACGTCTATTGCCGCACTCAGGAGTATCAACGTGTGGTCGCTCGGCGCCGTTGTACCGCCAGGAACACTAGCAGCACAGCCCAGTCGACGGTGCCAGGCAGCGGCACGAGGCCACAAACTTCAGAGGAAGAACGCACAGCACACGTCAAGCACAGCCACAGCTACACCTGTTGGCCTGAGAAGCACCCACCCGTGGGGCACACACGCGCACACGAAGGCGTGTGTTTTCTTTTCAAAATCGACTGGCTTGGCAATCGTGTTCGTCGGCCACTCAAAGGTCTTGATCGCGCTGCTTTCAGCCACGTTGCAAGTGAGAAGACGGCAAACAGTCTATGTACATCCGCAGCAACAGCTCAACTGCTGCGCATCGGGCAAGCTGCGCAAGCCCAACAATAATGGAACAAAAAGAGAGAGAAACGCGCCGACGCCCATCACGCCCGTTGGCAAAGGAAAACGTGCATGGCTCGGAGGGCGGCCAGTGGCAAACAACGCCAACAACAACAGATGATTATTTTCCCCCCTGCCCATACACACACACATTCTTTCATGACAAGCAGGCTGTACACGCAAAGCACACACGCAGAGAGGTGTAACTGGTGTGTATGTGTGTGCAGCGGCAAACAAATAAACAAAGGGAGCCCGTGGCCCCCCTCCCTCTCGTTTAATAGTTCAAGGAGACAATGCACGCCACGCCGCGCTCGATCCAGTGCGCCGCGTCTACCTCGGTAGGTATCTCGATCGGCAACACAAAGTTGGTGGAGTGGCCTGTCGTGCTGAGCGTGCCAGCGCGTGTGAGGGTCTTGTACACCGGGCACACGTAGTCCTTCGGGTTGCGTGTGCGGTTCGCCACAGGGTCGAGGTGGACCACTGGCATCTCCACGTACAGCTCCTTCGGTCGAGACTCCGCGAGGGAGTGCTTTGTGTCGTCCCATCGCGCGCCCTCCATGAAAAGTCCGTACACCAACGCACCCTTGTCTGGCTTGGCCACTGTTGAGAGGTCGAGTCCGACCGGTTGCAGGTGGAAGCCGAAGGAGATGGTATCGATGGCCTTCTGCACCTGGCGTGCATAGTTCTGCAGCGTACCTGTGAGGAACGCCTGAGGGAAGAAGAACCCACCCATCCAGTACGCACTCGGCGCGCCGTTGTCGTACCAGCTCTGAATGAACTGAGTGCGTCGAACAAGATCGTCCACCCAGCTCGACAGCGGCTTCAGCGAAGGGTAGGCAAGGCTGGCCCAGGCTGCGGGGACGCCGTTGACGTAAAAGCTGGAGCCCACAGCCTCCAGCTCAGCGGACATCACCACTTCACCGCGCACCGCCTTGGAGAACTCCGTCAGGTTGGCGTGGATGTAGCGCAGGAGTCGGTTGTAGCGGCCGGCTTCCTGCACCAGGACAGTGTTCATGGACTCCTCGTAGCGAGTCGGGTACTTGGTCGTGAACGCTTGCTCATCGAACAGCTGTGGTAGCTTTGCTTGGATCTCCTTGGCCGTGTCCATCAGCATCTGCTCTCGCGCACTCGTAGAGACACCAGCGCCACCGCGTGATACCAGAGTGAGCACAGTCGAGAGAATACTTTGGGTGGTGTTCTGCGCGCACGTGATGTCCGCATTCTCGTGCAACCCGAACACCTCCGGCTCCGGGTTCAGAGGCCACTCGTTCAAGTAGGCGAGGTAGTGAGCGCGGTTGCCAGGCTCAATCGTCCGGTAGACGCCAGAGGGTGAGAAGTGGTAGCCCTCCTCGAGCACATCGGGGCACATGTAGTGTCGGATCATCGTCATGAGGCAGCGGCGATCCCAGTCATCCGTGACGCGCCCGCCGTAGTTGATCTCGCCAGTCAGGAAGGTGAGTACATCATACGGAATGTCGTCGTACATGCTGAGAAACTTGCGCAGCTGCAGGAGGCACACGTTCCGGTCGGAGTCGTTGAACTCGTACGCAATGTTGAACCCGAGAGACCCAAATTTGCGCCGCTCCTGAATGACACCGTGGAAGAGGCACAGCGAGAACACCATCTTGGGGAAGTCCATTGGCTTGTCAGGGTGCTCGAGGTCCTCGTTGGTGAAGCCGTAGTAGGAGCGCGTCACGTTCGCGCGCAGGCCCATCGGTGGCTCGTTCGTCATCTTTACCGCCGTCTGCAAGACCGCCACGGGGAATGATGCGGATGGCATGGACGTCAACCACAGACGGAACTCCTTCTTGACCGTCTCGGGGGTGAAGCTCTCCACGATGGCCTCCAGCGTCGGCATCCAAGAGGTGGCCAGGTGGCAGTTCTGTAGAAGCACCCACTGTCCACGCTCACGTGCGCTGCGAATGAGCTCCTCCGCTTTCTTGCCCTGGCCCTGACCGAGCGACACCTTGTCCAGCTTCTTGGTCATGCGCATCGTTTCCGCGAAGCGCAGGAGGTCGTTCATCGGGTCTGAGCCTGGGGAGTTGATGAAGATGAGGGGCGTCATGGCATCGCTATCCTTGAAGGCATCCATGAGATCGAACTGCGGAACCACAATGTAGCGCTCGCCGATGTAGTGCTTGACAAAGTCTTGAATGGCAGGCGCTACCTTGTCCTTCCGCAGGCACCGTGTGACGATGAGCCGCTGCATCGGTGTCTCTTTGCCCTCGTACTCTCCGGCGAGCGGATACGTCTGCGCCTCGTTGCTGTCGAACAGCGCCTTGTAGTGAGAGAGGTGCTGCGTCACGTGCGCGGTGAACCCCTTGAATCCTGGCAGATAGTCAGAGACAAACACGATTTCGTTCCAACTGCTCTCCGTGAGCCAATCCGGCGCAGGGTTCGCCTCGGTGCGTCCGCTGCCGGTGGGGCCAGTGAGCAGATACCGGTACTCTGCCTCATTGATGTCGCCCTGATGCTGAATGACGCTCGCACAGAGGTAGAAGGAAAAGGTGAGCTTGTGCTTCTCGAACAGCGAGCGGCACACGTTGCTGTAGAAGGAGTACGTGAAGCCATCCATGAGGTTGACGACACGCTGCTCGACGTCCTCCGCTGGTTCAGCGTTGTCCACAGCGTTCAAGAAGAGGTTGAAGAACCACTGCAGAGAGAACTGATACATGGGATCAACGGTGGACAGCTGCGCGACGCAGAAGAAGAGCAGTGAACCGCGCTCGGCGTGCGGACGATACTTGTTACGGGTCTCGTCGATGGTCTTCTCCGTGTCCTTGGCGCGCTTCAAGTCTTCGTTGATTTCCGTCGACTTGGTTTTGCTCTTCTCCAGGGTCAGAATGAGCTCCTCCTGCTCGAGAATGTCGCCCTCGGCTTCTTGCAGCATGCGCAGAATGTTGTCCTGCAGCGTCTTCAGCTCGCGGTTCTTCTCGGCGCTGTCCTTTGTGAGGCGCTGCTTCTCCATCTCCAAGTCGGCGCGCTCCTTCTCCACCGTCTTGCCAAGCAGCTGGTCCTCGAGGCCGCTGGGCGTGATGAAGAAGTTAAGCAACGAGACCATGACGATCGTCTCGGGCGTGTAGGACGGGTTCGGCAGCTTGGTGGTCATGTAGAGCTTGAAGTTGCGATCGTACGGAATCGCGCTGTCACCGATGCGGACGTGTGGGGTGCTGCCGATCATGAAGATGTTCTTCAACAGCACTGGCTCGAGGGCAGCGTCGAGCGTCTCGCCCACATTCTCGAGCAAGCATGGCAAGCCGAGACGAATGGCGTTCTCGATCGTCTTCATGAACTTGTCGTACGAGGCTTTGCAAACTTGCAGGTTGTCGTTTTTGTGAACGTTGCGAATCCACGCGTTTGCCTGACCCTGAGGGTCAATGAGCAGCGGCCACGTGCGCGCGTTGGCCATGATGATGGCGTTTTCGGTCGACAAGGAGTCAGTCGGGAGGCCACAGAGCTGCCACTCCTGAATCTGCACCGGCTCACCCGTGGTGGCGACCAGGTCTGCCTTGTCGCTGGTGGCAATGCTCGCGCCTGAAAGCTTCTCTGTCCACGCCGTCAGGAGGTCCTTGCGGTACGGACCGGTCAGCGGGCCGCAGTAGGCCACCGTTGCCGCGGCCACGAGCATGTCACCCACGACACACTCCTCTTGGGCCTTGTACTGCGCCACGAGGTCGACCCAGCGGATTTTCTCACCGCCGAGACCGTCGATCAAGCGCGCGGCACGCTGCAGTTTGAGCTCGGTTTTCTCCATTTCGACTTCAAGGGCGGTTTGCGTCTCGATGGCCTCGGCGTACTCCTTCTCGAGCGCGGCGACGGCGGCGACAACGTGGTCGAGTTTCGCACGGGTGTCACGGAGGGTGGCCGTCACCTCAGCCAGCTCCTGTTCGGCAGAGGACAGCTTCACACGCAACGGCTGGATCTCGCGGTTCACGAAGAACCAGTCGTACATAGCACGCACCCACAGGCACATGGCCATGCACGGCACCGACACCGCCTTCACCTTGTCGGGCTGGAACTCCTCGTTGTCGTAGTACGTCTTGACTTTCTCAATCAGTGGTGTGTCCATCGCCTCGCGGTTAAAGCCGCCCTTCTCGGGTGGCTGCACCATCATGTCCAGCAGGCGATTGGCGTCCTTCATGTACGACTTGGCGCAGAGCCACCAGTCCGGCGTCTTCTTCCCTCCAGGTGGGCCTGCGTAAAACTCCTTGGGGCAGTTGCCGAACGTGAGCAGCAAGGCCACCGCCTCCATCACGTACTGCACGCCCTTGGGCGGGTTTTGGTACTTGTTCAGCTCGGAAATCTCGGAAGCCTTGATCTTGGACAGCACCTTGACGGCCTCTGCCAGGGCTGGTTCGGCCTCTGCAAGGCGGTCCGCGCACTCGCGGCGCATCTTGGCGCACTCCTCCGCCTTGATCGTCGCCGCGTTTTCCTCGCGGCGCGCGTCGGCCTCCTTGGCTGCCGCCTCCGTGCGGTCCACGGCAAGTCGCTCCATCAGCGCCTTGATCTCCTCCTTCTTCGCCTCCAGCACCGGTTGCTGCTCCTTGAGCTTCACCTCAAGCTCCGCGACACGCTCCTCCGTGTCCTTGAGCTTCGACAGACCGTTCTCGAGCCGGCTCCGCTGAGCCTGAAGATACCCACGCTTGGTCCCCATCATGGAGGAGAAGTTGTTGAGCAGAGTCAGGTACGAGGTCGGTGTCACGTAGGAGCGGCGGCGCGTCTCAGTGAAGAAGCGCTCCGTCACGTCCACGGCGGTCTGGTGAAAGAACTTGGCGCAGTCCGACAACACCTCGACCGCCTTGGCACCGCCGACCGTCTCCACGTCCACCTGTGCCTGTGCGACCGAGAGAAGTGCCTCTGCCGGCCACTCTGCAAACCAGTCAATGGTACAGCACGCGATGAGCGAGGGGAACATGCGCATGCGGGTGCGAAAGGCCTCGCCGATGGGGGAGAAGGCCAGCACAATGTGCAGGTTCGACCGTACCTCCTTCACGAACCGCGCGTACACAGAGACCTTCGTCGTCGGCAGGTTCTCGCTCGCGCAGATGCCGCGGAACTTCTCGTTGATGAGCTCAATGTCCTGCTCTTCGAACAGGTTCGGCACGTCACCCGAGGTGAGCAGACCGGCCACATCCTCCATGAAGGTCGGGTGCACCAGCTGCGTGTCCGAGAAGAGGAAGGTGCGCTTCTTGTCGTCTTTGCCGCACTCCAAGAGCAGACGAGCGAGGTTTTCATGCCACTCCTTCACGCCGTAGCTCTTGGTGATCTCCACGGTGAACACCTCCATATCCGTAATTGTGTAGCACGCCAGTCGAGTGAGTGATTTGCGACCGGAGCCACCCACGCCCAGGAGCAGGCAACTGCCGTTCGGCATGTTCAACACACGCGCAATGCGACAAATGTGCTCAATCGCATCCAGGAACAACACCAGGTTCATGCGCGTCTCGTTCTCGTTGTTGTACGACGCCAGCATCTCGTTGAAGCGCGTCGACAACTCGCCGAGGTCGGTCACCTGCTGGTAGCTGTTGGTGGTGCTCGTGACGCTGCTAAACACAAGTCGCTCTGCCTGCGCCATCTGCTCATAGGTGGTGTCAAAGCCGAGCTTGTGCAGCTCCTCCGTCATGAAGCCGATAAAGACAGACTTGTCCGTCTCGTTGACGAGGCGGTCGTAGAAGACACGCTGTGTCTCGTGCATCCACAGCCGCACGAGCGACGGCTCGTCGGGGATCGTTTTGGCGTCGGCGGCGTAGATCATGGGAAAGATGCGCATGATGTCGCGCATGTTGAACGTGTAGTGCACGTGGGCTGGGGTGGGAAGAAACGTCTTTGCGCACTGCTTGAAGATGCTGATCGAGCTGTCCACCAGCGCGCCACCGAGGCGGCGCAGGTTTTCAGAGATGCCGCGCTGTGCAAAGCCGCCAATGAGAATCGTGTTCAGGATATCCCGTTTCGACACGTCAGACATTTCGGGGAAAGCCACGTAGTTGAAGAAACGCATGAATCGGTTTGTGATGCGGGAGCGGCCACCACCAGGGGGCCCCATTGCCAGCGCCAGAGAGGTGTCGATGATGGAGGTCCACTTGATGCCGCCCGTGAGCGTGTAGAACCCACCCTGCCCGAGGAGCTGGCGCAGCAGTTCCAGTGGCGGCTGCGCGCCGTACTTCTCCTGCTGAGGCAGATTGGCGTCGTCGATGAAGATGAGGAAATGCTTGCCAGCGGGTGCCCCGTAAATGTGGGAGCGGCGCTTATCGAATTTCTCCATGAGCCCGTCTTGCAGAACGCCGGCTTTGGTCTGTGCCGAAAAGGTGAAGTGGAGGCCAAGGAACTGACCTGGCATGCCCCCTCCCAACACCAGCTTCGCGACGGAAACGGATTTGCCCGTACCCGTTGGGCCCACGGCGGCGACGTGCACCTTCTCGGAGAGCAGGTGCTTGAGGATGTAGTTCTGTCGGGTGTTATCGATTGTCGGGACAATAATGTCGTCGTACCGCATGCCACGGCTCACCTCAAAGGCCGTGCGTGTGTCGCGCCAGTGGACCCACTCACACGTCTCGCCCTCCTCCTGCGGGTATGGGAAGTAACGGTAGCAGTAGTCGTACAGCGTCTGCATCTCGCCCGCCTGGTCTGACTCGAGCGTCGGCAGAAAGTGCGCGTGGCCGTGTGCGGCGGCCATGTCGCACAGCTTGCTGCTCAGCAGCTGGCGCCCATTCTCGTCGCACGTCGCACCAACGCTCCAGAGGAGCGAAAAGAAAAAGAGCGGGCTCACGCATGTCTCCAGTGTGGACGTGACAGGCTGGTTTCCGGCACCCACTGCGCCACCGGCAGCCGACTTGGGAGGTGCGAAAGCGCTCACGAACCCTTGCATCATGCGGAAGAAGGAGTAGATGAGTCCACTGTCCGTCGACGGCACGTACTCGCGCAGGTTGGCGCGCACAAAACGCACAAGCTCGCCTAGGTAGGTCGAGGCCAGCTGGGTCAACGTGTCCAAGACCGGCGCCATGTGAGCTGGCAAGGTGGCAGTCCAGGTTGCGATCGACGCGGTGACAGGCACGCACGTGTCCGGATGCAGGTAAATCATGCCGCACCGAGATACCGTCGCCGGCGAGGCCACCGCCAAGTCTTCTACCTCAAACATCATCGTCATGTCACGGTTCATCTGAATGATTTCGCCGGACACGAGGCAGAGCTTCTTGTTCTCGTCGAGTACGGTGTTCATGGACTCGATCCACAACGCATCCACCGGACCGTCGAACATCACCCAGTGCTTGCCCTTGAGGTTGCCCTCCTCGCCGTACTTGGCCGCCGTGCGGAACAACACACAGAGCAGGCCGTCTGACCACTCGCCGTTTTCGTCGTAGGCGCCGTAGAGCTGATCCATCGTGACGGACTTGGGGTTGCAGATGTGCGTGTAGACCTTCATGAACTCACGTGGGCCAACGTCGATGCCCTTTGACTGGCGCGTGGCGCACTCGCTCAGCGCCGTCTGGAGAGATTGGTAAGCTGTTGTCTTGCCACCACCCGTCGGGCCGACAAGCATGAGCCCGTGGCGCAGTGTCGTGACGTCGTACAGCTGCAGGCACTTGTCAATGAAGGCGGGCACAGGCTGCAGATTCTGCGCCGTCACGGCATCTTCAAGGAGCTTCACCATCAGCCCATACTCCGTCTGGGGCAGGTCGGTGCCAGGGAACAGATCCGAAATGATGCCTTCAAAGAGGATAATGTCGTCCGCCAAAAACTTGGGCACGTTGGAGTCACGCAGCGCGCGCAGCAACAGGACATCCTCGTCGCCATCGGGGTTTTCGCGCTTGTTGAGGCCGGCAGCAGAAATGACGGTGTTGACCGCACGCATACCAAAGTCGTAGTGGTCCTGCGAGGAGAGCTGCTCGGAGCTCAGCTTGAATGTCATCACCATCTTTTGAGCCAGGCTACGCGCCTTCTTGTAGCCGTACGAGAAGAGGCGGATTTCGCCAATCATGGCGTAGTCCGGCACCATGCAGGCGACCGGGCGGAAGAGCACCTTCAGGTTGTCAGGCAGCTCCGTGCGGCCGGCGTAGCCAGGGTTCATGGTGATGAACACAGCGTGAGTAGGATCCACGATGAGGTCGCTCTCCTCGAAGACAATGCGGTACTGCTTCGTCAAGCACGCCTGCTGCAAGTCCGTCACCTGCTGCGCCACGACAGACAGCACCTCCACGTCGATACGGTTGAACTCATCGAAGCAGGCCCACGCACCTGTCCAGGCGAGACCCTTGAAGAACTTGGCCATCGACAAGTATGTCATACCCTCCTGACAGTTGAACACGACACACTGTTTCGACAAGGCCTTGGCGAGGTCCTTGGTGGTTTCCGTTTTGCCTGTGCCGGCAGGGCCGGCGGGGGCGCCGCCGAGGCACAGTGCGAGCGCGCCTGTCAGTGTCAGGTAAATGCGATCGGTCAACGGCGTCACGACCAGCCTGCCCGTGTTGCCAAGGTACTCGCCGCCGTAGACAAAGTGCGCGTCGACTTGGCGAATGTGGCACAGACTGTCGGCGGGGTCAAAGTAGAAGCGAAGCTGCTTGATCCACTCGAACGAGGTGACCTTGGAGACCTTCTGCTGGCACATGCTGTCTACCGTGTCCTTGGCGTGCACCTCAATGGTGATGAGCGCACCCATGTTGATGCGCTGCATCGCCGACAGGGGGGACTGCACCACCTCCACCAACTCATCCAGCTGCTTACCGAGAAGGTCGAAAAAGGCGTCCACGTTACCCTTCTGCGCCAGCGACTCTTCGCAGCCCTGTGTCCAGAAGACCTGCGCCACGGCAATGACGGCCTGCGCCGGCCACTGAAGAACCCACTTCGCGCGCGGTGTAGACAGGTAGCTCGCAAAGGCCAGCTCCACCTGCTTGTGCACGGAGGCCTTCATCATCGTCTCGACCGACTTGAGCCACGTCTCCACGTTCCCTTCCGGCGTCACCGGCTCCACCGCGGGTATGTGTTCGCCCTCGCCGCTGTAGAAGCCCACAATCTGGTCCGTCTCGCTCCATTCCAAGTGGCTAATGCACTCGAACAGCTTGGAGATGTTGCCATCAATGCGCCGTACTTCCTTGGACTGCGACAGAATCTCAAGCAGTTCCTCGTCGGAGAGAAAGTAGAAGCGCGGGAAGGTCTGGCGCTTGTCGGCGAGGTAGTCATTGAGGCCTCGCTGCACCTCCTCGAGAAGGCGGTTGGCCTCGCGCAGGTGTTCGAGTAACTTGGTTGTGTTGATGCAGTAATCGAGCACGTTGGGCTGGTGAGTGGCGCCGGCCATGGTACGACGCCACGTTTTGTCGACCTTTTCGAAGAGCTTGGTCAGCTTGGGCAGCTGCATGGCAATGTCGTCGGAGCTGAAAATCGGCTCCAGGTAGCGCCACGCTCGCTGACACTCGGTCCATTGCTCGAGCACGTCAGAGATGAGGTTGAGAGAGCGCTCCCAGTCTGTAATGGCCTCCTCAAAGTACGCCTTGAAGGGTGAGAACTGCAGCTGCTGGGTCAGGTTCAAATGCTCATCCAGCAACTCCACGATCTCCGATGTGTCCTTCAGGATCGACGTGCCAGTCGCCTTGTAGTCTTCGATGGAGAAGTTCTTGTGCTCCCACTTGGCACGCATCTCCTTGAGACTCTTCTCGATCTGCGACTCCTTTGCCGCGACTTCGCAAAAGCTGACAATAGCCTCCGTGTGTTCGAGCAGGGGTGCGCAGTCTTCGAGCAGCATGATCGTCTCGCCGGGCTGCAGCTTCATGCCGAGTTTCTCGGAGAGGCCTTTCCAGTGTCGCTCCTTCATGCCAGGGTGGCGCAGGGAGGTGACAATGGGAACCCACGGCTTGAACGTGTCGACCTTGCCGCGCGTCTCCTCCACGATTTTGAGCGTCACCGTCTTGTCCTTGAAGGTCTTGGCCAGGCTGACAAGAGTCTTGTAGGCGGTGGCGACCGTGTTCTCAATCTCGTCCGCATCGAGCGTGTCGAAGGCATCGGTGTGCCACCGGCGGTACGATTCCTGCCAATCCGCCGTCGTCAGCCAGAGATCACTGTACGGCTTGAACTCCTTGTCAAGCTCGAACACGTTTCGGTAGTCGGTCGGCTTGTCGCCAAAGAGCCGCTGGTCGCTGTTGATGTTGCGCGCGGTCTCAATGCACTGGCGGAGCTCGATGTTGTGCGTCTTGACCTCTGCTGCCACTTTTTCTGCCTCGGCGGAGTCCGTGTATTTGGAAAACGTCGCCACGACACGCTGGAGCTGCTCGACACGCTTCGAGAACTCCTCCTGCTCCTTCTGCAGGCGGGTGTGCAGCTCTTCCTGGATGGTCTCCAGCTCCTTCTTGGCGGCGGTAGTGCGCTGAGCCAGCTGCCGCGGCCAGCCAATCGACTCCCACTTCTGCTTCGATTCGTCGTCCGTGAGTTCGTATTGAAAGCTCTCCAGAAGGGCGTACGACTGACGCATCTCATCGATGACTTGCACCAGCTCCGCCACCGGCTCACCCATGTTATCGATGAAGCCGTGCAGCTCGAACAGTTTCTCCGGAGACTGCGGCTGCTTTTCCACCTGTCGAGCAATTTTGCTAAAGTCCTCACGAATCTGGGCGGACTGCTTCTTGGCACGCTTCGCGATCAGTTGCATGACAAGCTTCGCGAGGTCTTCCTCCTTCTTGGACATGACGTAGCTGAAACCCTGGCAGTCGACGACGTAGTTGCCGACGGTCAAGTACGGGGGGATGCGCTCCGCCACTTCCTTCTTGGCCTTGAGGTGGCGCACGATTTCCTCCTTCATCTCCTCCATGGTGTGTTCTTCCTCTGCGTAGTTCCGAATGAAGTCGTTCTTGTCCAGGCGGACTAGAGGGAGGAGATCGTCGTACGTGTGCAGGTACGCCTCCAGCGGGGCCATCGAGGCACGTAGCGCAGTGCGCACACGCTCGCGCAACGCGCGCACGTGTTCCTCCTCCTTCTTGGCGGAGTCCAGGTACGGGCCGTCATCGTCGCGGCGCCAAAAGTACTGATCCATGACGTACCGCTCCACCTGTGGGATGGACTCCGTGCACTTGATGGCGGTGTTGAAGAGGTCCACGACCGTCTTCTCAAAGTCACTGGCGGAGATGGAGTAGACGAAAGAGCCGTTCTCTTCGACCAAGTTGATGGTGAAAAGCGGCTGCTTCTCGATGCAGTCTTCGGCGTCACTGCCCGGCCAGGCGTTGTCCACGTGATTCATGTTCACCACCGTGACGGAGAAGTCGCACACCTCCTCGAAGAACTCCGTGAAGGACTGCAGAGACGTGTAGACGAGTTCGAAAAGTGTATCCTCCATCATAAACTTGACGGTGTTGAAGAGCTTCTTCAGCTTGGACATCTCGTACACATCTTGCTTCGATTCGTTCAGGTTCAGCCACCCCTTGCCGGCGGACTGGAAGCTTGAGATGATGGCAGTGCGAATGCTCTCTAGCCATACCTCTTTCAGATAGGTGGACACCTTCTGCATGTGTTCCTGCTGGCGTCGCTGGAACGTCTCCAGCGGCATCTGCCGCTCTTTGGGTAGATCGAACAAGCAATCCTCGAGCACCTTGTTGCACTCACGGCGCACGCCGTTGAGTGCGGCGACCACCTCTGGTTGAGTAAAGTAGGTGGAGAAGGTGAAGGCCTGCTCGCGTTCGGCAAAGTCAAAGTCGTCGGTAGCGACCTCGATGACGGTCGACGAGTCACCGAGCTCTGTGCGGCTTATGGCGACGTTGGGGCCTTCCATCAGCTCCTCCAGGTTCATGTGCGTGGTGCGCGCGACCATGCGAAGCACCGCGTCATCACGTCGCATCTTGTCCTGCAACAGCAGCCGGTTGTGGCTTCGCTGCCACTCAAGCTGCACTTCCTCCACCAACTTCTGTGCGTGTTCGCGGACCTCGGGGAACGCCTCCTCACTCAGCTGCGGAATCTCAGTTCCTAGGCGGTTGAGGCGGCTCGCCAGGCCGGCGTCGAACAGCTGCACGCCCTCGACCGGCATGGCATCGCAGCACAGACGGTAGAGAATCCAAGCTGTGGCCTTTTGCCGCTGGTGCTGCGCGGTGGCCAGGCGCCGGACGTACTGCACAGGGTCTTCTGCGAGCAGCCGGACAAAGATGCGTGGGAGCGTGACGGGCACCTCTTGGGCATCGGCGGTGCTAGCGACGGAGCCCCACAGAACCTGCGCCGTGTTGGTCTCGCCATCAATTTCTAGTACGCGACACGGCCTCATCTCGTAGACGTCCTGTTCCGCATCAACGAAGATGCCCTCAGCCGGTAGGAAACGGCCGCGCGCGTTGGGGTTGCTCCGCGCAATCTCGTTCCACTCCTCGGGGTTGCGGCTATCGTAGGAGGTGTCGTCGAACAGCTCAATGGGTATCCGTTGGTTGCTGTGTCGGGCAAGGTCGCGCAGCGTCCACCCACTCACGTCGATTAGTTGTGATACATTCTGTGAGTCGTAGAGACGACGGCGGCGCTCGACCTCGACTTCACGTGGGATGGCCCCACGGACGTGCGTGAACGGCACCTGCACTTTTGGCTCGAAGGCCTCCGTGTGGGCGTCGGGGAACTGCAATGACGTTTCCTTGTAGGTGCTGCTAATGGGAATGCCTCCCTGCTGAAGCATGGCGCGCGCAACATCACCCGGCGCCGCGGGAGACTCGCCGGCCGCATCGCCGCGCTGGTTCATCGCAGTGGCGGCAGCCGTTGCCTCCGTATCGCCAGCTTTCTGCGTCGGGTCCTTCCGCAGAAAGCTGTGAAGCATCTTGTTTCGGAAGGTGGGTGTGGGTGGGTGTGGGTGTGGTTTCCTTGTGCGAGCACAACGCCCTTGAGCGATGAGCCGGCCTTTTCAGAGGTTTCTGTCGTGGTTGCACACAAAGAGAAGAAAAACAAAGTCGAGGGTGAGAAGAGGATGAGACAATGAGGGGAGAGAGAGAAAAACACACGTTTCGGGTCACCGAGGTGTTTTGGTGCGCACGGTGACGGTTCAACTCACTTTTCCCCCATAGACGCTTACGCCTTTGAGAGAATGGAAAAGGGACAGAACAGCCTTGTGATGAATGAAGACGACCAGCTGATGGAATCACGCGCACTAGTCTTGTAGCAGTGGAGCTGCTTCTACTGTTGCGGCTGAAGATCTCTTACATGAATATGGCACGTACACAATGTGAATGGATGACGGGGAGGAGAGAGAGAATGATGCTCAGTGAGTCTTCGCGGATGGAACCTAAAGAACGACACAGGACGGCAAAGAGGAGACTGAGAACGACGGAGGGAGCGCGCCATGAATACGTGGTGCTCACAGCGCGAGAGATTCAACGGGAAAGCGGAAGAACGAAGCACTCGGGTCAATCGCGGTCAATAAGAGCACAGCAATGGTCAACGTGGTTCTCACGGGTCCGTGCGAAGGCATCTATCGAACACCCACACGTGGGTGCGCAGGACGGCAAGAAGGAAAAAAATAAAACGATGACCATAAGCCAGTGGGGCGAGGAGGAGGGAGGTGGGAAAGAGGGAGAGGGGCATTGATGTGTACATGTCCCGTCACGGCAGCGTTCTCCCCTTCGCCTTCACTGTTTTTCAGCGAGGTGCCGACATCTCTGGAATCGGCGAAACCCAAAAAAAAAAAAGGTTGACATGAAAACAAAAACAAAACAAAAGAAAAAAGGGAGGAGTTGGTTGCCACTCCTGCAACTGCCTTTCACCAGGCCCTCGCACGGATGCGCAAACCTTTTCGTTCCCGTGTTTTTCTATTTGCCCCGTTTTCTCTAACCGACAGCCGCTCGTGCTGCGACGCACACGTGTGCCCAGTCTTTCGCTTCTCTCTCAGGGTCTGAGCTGCTTCTGGATACGAGTGGCCTCGGAGGAGACGCTGCGTGAGAGTGTGGTGGTGGTGAGTGACTTGATCAGCACACCCAGCGTGGCGTCTTGCGACAATCTCTGCAGGTCTGCCTTGCGGCAATTATCACATGTGTAGCGCAAGGCCGTCAGTAGGCACTCAAGCACAGCTCGCGTGCATTCGGGAGCGGTGCTGTTGTCGCGGTTCACCTTGAGGGCTTCCTTGAGTTCGGTCAGTCCGTCGTCGGAGACGAGATCGTTCTGGGCATTCGAAGAGAGGTGGCACAGCTCGTTCACCACAGCCGCCGCGCTCACCGCAGCCACGTTGCAGCCCGTGCACAGCGGAAGGAGTACTTGGCTCATACTCGCCTTCTCAGCAAACGGAAGGCACTGTGTCGCGAGCCGGGACGAGGGGTCCTCGGCTGCTTTGCCAAGGACAAACGCCGCGAGTGTGCACGACACCTCTTGAAGATCGTCCAGCTGGTCCACGGCGCTGTTCACCACGATGGTCGCGAGGAGCGAGGGGAGTCCCTTGGCAACTGCGTGCGCGACGAGGTCCCCGCTGCTCGTCGTCGCCTGCTGCATGCACAACTGGAGCAACTCCAACGCGTTCTGCGTGTCTACTTCGGGGGAGCCTGTGAGAAATCCCATGAGCGACTCCACGGTGCTCTTTGATGCGAGTGGTGCCAGAGAGGCCGGGCGTGCGCGACCGCACAAGGTGAGTAGGTGCAACGTGCGCGAAGGGACGGGAGGCGACTCGGTCAGGAGACTCGATAAGGAGGTGCTCAGCGTGTCGATGATGTGGCTAATGGCTTCGTTAATGGAGACTGTCTCGCGCCGGCCCGTGATCGACTTCTTGTCGGCGGTGACCGAGGCGACAAAGGCACCGAGAATGCGCACAGCCGTGAAGCGACGGTGGCTTTGCCGACGAGTCACCATCTGCAGGTACGCGGCGACGATGTGCGCGCAAACAAGCGGCGCGTAGCGCAGCGACAGCTCCGCATCCAACACAAGGCACTCGGATAAGGCGTTGAAGGCGCCTTCGTGTGCGGCGTAAAGCGTGCTGTTGAGGCACTTCTCAACGCACTCACCCAGATTTGAGAAGAAATCGGGTTGCAGGCTCAGGCGTGACCGCACCGTCGACGTGCTCAACAGTTGTTGCAACGCGTCCAGAAGCAGCGGTGTCGCCGTGGACACCCGCCTCACCGTCGCCGCCAGCTTCTCCGAGACGAACTGGCTCAGTACGGCGCACACAACGTTGCCGCAATCCACCACGTACGGGTCGGTATCACGCAACAGGCGGTCCACGGAACTGAGAATGTGCGATGTGCACAGGCGAGGCAGCGGTGAGACCTTGAGGCAGTTCATCAAGACAAAGAAGAGCAGCGTCTTGCCGTGCGTGGGTGCCGTGGCGTGCTCGTGACCCTCGGCGAGTGCAAGCAAGATGTCGTCGCTCATGTCGCTGAGATCCCCAAGAATGGCGTCCGCCTCCGTCGCGCTCAATTCCGACGTGGTGAACACCTGAGCAAAGGCGCTGGCCTTATCTGTGTACTTGCTCCACATGACGGTGAAATCTGATCGGACCGTCACGAGCGCCTTAACCAGGGCGAAGTTCAGGAATGTCAGTAAAATCTGAGATGTGTGGGGGACTGGTGCGGACTGCAGCACAGATGCGTACGCGCTGATGTGGAAGCTGTCTGCGCGCAGCACCACTGGCATGAGGCTCTCCTTGGCTATGGCGAGCTTCAAGGCGGCGCAGATGGCGGTGGAGCGCATGTGCTCCGTGCACGTCGGCGTGACGGGCGAAGCGCCAAGACCGAGAAGCAGTTCCACAAAACGCGGTGTGCAGAACAAGCTGTTTGCCATGAATCGGTCACGTACGGAGGCGAGGTTTTCCACTGTTTTGGCGGCGTAGTGCTTGAGGATGTCGTCGCCGCCCTCCAGCGTGGACAGGTACGCGCGCTGCACGTTCTCCGGCGTGAAGACCCACGCTGAGCGCTCAGGTTCTGACTGGACGGAGATGTAGAACAGGAACTCCCCAAGGCACGCGATGAGCTTCCGCTTCACACGTGTGCTCGACTCGGTCTCGAGCAGCGCCTGCACGTCGCCGACAATGCCACTCTTTGCGAGGTCAGTGTGGATGAACGTGGTGTGGCGCACGAGCAAGCCCATGATTGAAGCCGCCGTTGCCCGAAAGGATGGTGAGGCTTGTTTTGTGCCGGCCAGCTTCAGGCAAAGCGTCATCATGGAGCTGTTGACAAGGATGTTCGCCGTGGCGGCGTCCACGCAGATCGTCTCGAAGTAGTTGAGAATGTTCTGCTTCTGTTCAAAACTGCTAGAGGATGAGGAGATGCTGCGGTAGGCCGTCGTGACGTACTTTGTCAGCTCGTCCGGACTCCACGTCTTCAACTCGGACAGCGTGACCTGGCGAAAGCCCAGCGACTTGGCGTCGAAGGTGGGCTTCACATAACGCTCGATGCGATTGTTCATGCACAGCGGCCGAATATGGGGATCTAATGTGTGCCAGAGCAAGTTCTCAATGCCCAGCGAGCGCAGCGAGCCCTTGTTGAACGCCTCGAGCTGTGCCAGTGTGTAGCGGTCGTCTCCGGCCGCCGCGGCTGCCGCCATGCGGCTGCCTTCACTGTCCTTGTCACTATCGCGCCTGCCGGTGCTGCGGCTCCGGTATTGCGTGGGTGGCTTCGCGTTCCGCGACCGTCCGACACTTCGTCGGTTCGGCCCAGAGGCCTCCCCACGCGTGAGGTCGACAGTCGGCGTCGTTGTCGCTGTACTGTTGCGCCGCGACGCTGCGAGCTTCGTGCGGCTCTCGGGGAGAGAGCTGTTTGTTTGGGCAACGGAGTCTCTGCTACTGCCGCGCCGTGCGATCGCAGCGTGATCGGCCGACACAGCCGTGTGAAGCGGAACACTCGCCGACAGCAGTTCGGGCGAGGGGGTGAAGTCCACTTCCTTGTCTACAGGCGGCTCGTCGAGATCGACGTCATCCCCGACCTGGGTGGTGTTTGCCAGATTCTGTCTGGCCGCCTCGCTGGTCTGTTTGATGGCTGCCTCGATCTCGCTCCCCGTGGCCCACACCTTGCCACGGCGTTGCTTGTACGCGGCAAAGGCGGGCTCGGTTGCGAATCCCTTCTGCGGAAGGGTTGGTGGCTCTTCCCAGAACGGACAAGCCACCACGTCGGCCCACGTCGCGCGCTGCAGCGGGTCTTTCGTCAGCAAAGAGGCAACGAGGGTGTTGAAGCTCTCCGGCATGTCGCGCACGGCGGGCACATCACTCGTCATAATGGCCCGCACCACGTCCTCGATGTGCTTGCCGGTAAATGGCGCGCTGCCGCTGGCCATCTCGTACAAGAGACAGCCCAGTGCCCACAGATCGGACGCAGTGGACGCCACACCGCGACCACAGAGGAACAACTCAGGGGCCATGTACAGCGCCGTCCCAACAACAGCACGTTCAGCCGCGTTGGCAAATGTGCAGACGATGCTGAAGTCGTAGAAACGGATGGAGGCTCCAGCGTCCATAAGCAGGTTGCTCGGTTTGAGACCGTTGCAGAGAAAGCCCTTGGAGTGTAGGTGCATGAGTCCGTTGGCGATGTCACGCCCAAAGGCCTGCACAGCAGCCGGGCTGAGCCTCTTCTCAACCGCCAGGACGGAGCGGAGGTCGCCGCCGATGCACAGCTCGGTAATCACCCACAGATGGTTGTTCGTCTCGTACCAGTTGTGAAACGACACGACGTTTGGGTGGTTGAGCAGGCGCAGTGTTTGAACAGAGTTCAGCACCGCCGGTCGACGCACCTTCTCAATGGAGGCGATAGCGTAGTAGTCTGTTGATCGGCGCTGGCGACCTTTGTAAACGATGCTGTATGATCCCCGGCCAATCTCATCGTTCAGCTGGTAGTTGTTCATCCTTAGAAAACGATGGAAGGGGAAACACGCAAGCTCAGCGAGAACGAGAGCACGGGGTGGCACCGGAAAGAAGTGATTGAGTATGCACAATGTAAGTGTTAACCTGTCGTGCCTTGCGCGCACACACCAAGAGGAAGAAGGGGGAAAAACAAGCAGTCGAGAACCAAAAAAAAAGGACAAGAAAGGGGAAAGCGAAAAAAGAGGAGCGCTGTTGTGTCGTAAACAACGCCGATAGATGTACGATTCGTGGATTTTACCTTTCGGTTGAGGGAAGTGCACAGAAGGGTCAGGTAGGTGAGGTAGGTGAGGTAGGGGGGAGAAAAGGATAACAGGAGGGCAAAAGAGAGAGAGAACAAGGTGTACAAAACAATTTGCCGAAGCACGGAGACGGTGTTCGAAAACAACGCAGGCGAGCAAGAAGAAGTCTTGCGCTGTTTTGTGTGACTCCATGTTTATCAATGGCCGTGTGTGACGGCATCTCTACGCGAAGCCTGTGGGCAAGTTACTCACCAGCGCATAAGTGCCCGGTGCCAACGGCAGTCAAGAGTTGCACACGGTCGCCCATCCTTTTTTCTCGTCTGCCTCCATTCCTTTCGAGCTCGATGGGAGGGAGGTGTTGAGTGCTAGTGTGTCTGTGTGTGTCACGTTGTGATTTAAGCTTGCATGGCTTCAGCACTTGTCCGTATGTGGATGAAACAGCACAAAAAAAGTCTAACATACAGCAGCGGCACTTGATGTTGTCATTGTCGTCCCCCTGCGCGAGGACTGTTCGGTTGCCTTACCGTGGTTTGGCACCCTCGTGTGCCCGCGCACGCGTACGTACCTAGCGGCCAAGGTTGTACCGTTGCTTCGCCTTGCGCACCACCTGCGTCACATAGTGGTACAAAAAATCGCTGTACAGTAATGTCTGAACGATACCGGCAATGACGGAAATGGTGTTAAACTTGCCGTAGCGGGTGTAGCGCACCACCCAGTGTACCAGATACAGCATGCGGTACATGCCGAGGCAAAAAAGGTAGTGCGAGGTCAACGCATCGTAGCGCTCCGTGTACTCCAGAAGGAAGATCTGGGGAAGGATTGCCACGGACTCGAGGTACTGAGAGAACGCCCACAGAATCTCAAGCACCAGACCGACACGTGGACGTCCGTGGAAGATCAACGCCAACACGGCGCAGGGCACCACTAGGTAGCGAATGCGGAATGTGTCGTTCTCACGGTCGTATGTGGCCTTCCACGGGTTGCGGAATTTGATGAGAAAGCAGATGTACGCACAGATACTGATGAACAAAATTTTCATCACCGAATTGTACGGTGAAATGAAGATGAAAAACAGGTTTAGGTACCGGGTGACGAACACCAGAGTAAAAAGAAACATCGACTTGAGAGAGATGCCGGCCGCTGTTCTCTCCCGAAGCATCTTAGAGAGAAGCACGATCAAAGCTGCCAAGTGCAGCATGTCAGCACAGACGCGGATGAGGTTCATTTTTCAGTCACTCAGTCTCTCGAAGTGTCTGTGAACGTGTGTGTGTGTGTGTGTGAATATATGAGCAAAGATCAGGCTCGTGCACTGAATGAACGAAAACAGACTGAGCAACCGCGCAACGATTCGCACAGTGCCTACCAATGAGGCAAAGGAAGAAAGCCGCCGGAGAGACCTGCAGAGGTCGCAGAAGAGAAAAGAAAGCTCAGCGTGTGTGTATGTGCGCGCGCGTGAGGCGGAAAAGAACGGTTTGCAGACGAGAAATCGCAGCACCTGCTCCTTCTCTTAGCTCTGTGGGTGTGTGTTTCGGAGAGAAAGGACTGCACAGCGCGAAGAAAAACAACGAACACAAAAACAAGAAAAAAAGAGGAGGCAGCAAGGGAGGCGGATACGTGCGGAAGGAGTGTGAGGGGAGGAAGATGGAGGTGCATTGCCAGACCTGAGCTCAGCCAGTGATCGCGTTCGTCGAGTACACGCTCAAGGCACGAAAAGAAGTGCGTCAGATTCGCGCTTTGCGCCCGCAAGCCCAACCTGTGCACATCTGATGCACTCATGTGCAAGCGAGCGCAGCAGAAGGCCGACCTCTCCTGCGGCGTCTCAGTGAGAGACGGAAAGCAGAGAGGAAGTGAAGGCATGGGAAGATTCCCGAAGTCACACACGTACAGCCAAGACACTTGTCTGTGTGGCATGTAGTCCATTTTTGATGTTTGTGCTGCTTTGCGTTCGGCTTGTGTCATCGAAGACTCATTCCCGCAACACACTTGATCGTCCTTGCAAGGCACCCATCGGCACACAGACACAGAGAGGGTGAAGAAAGCAATCAAGCTGGCAACGCACAGGTTTCGACCGTAGCGAAACGAAAAGAACAACACAAGTCACAACCACATCAGGAACACGCCTACACCGGAAAGCCACACAGCACACAACAAAGAAACGATACAAGAAGGGATGGAAAAAGGGGGACGCACTTGCTTGTCATCGATCGCTTGCAACTCACACGCAAGGCGACGACCGCGCATACGCACCAGTGCTTGTACGCCGGCATGGAGCACTACTCAGCCTTGAAGCTCCGCGTGGGCAGGAGGAGAGGGTTCATCTGTGCCATGTAAATGAGGACCCACGACATCCAGCAGCAGAACGTGCACACCATCACAAGCACACGCACCAGCTCGACCTGGCTCTTCGCCCACAGGGGTGCGCTCACAACGCCCAGCACAGCGATGATGATAAAAACAAGAGTGCCTAGGAGTACGCCCATGGTGGTTTTCGGGGTGACACGAAAAGCACAAGGATGGGAGGAGTAAAGGGAGAGGGAGGGAGGTGGCCTACCACAAAGTGTCGGTCGTCGTTCCTTGTCGCGACTGTCGGTGTGGGGGCGTTACGCTGACGTTGAATATACAAGCGCCGTGTCGTGGATGTTCCGCGGAGAGAGATGCTCTACGCGAGTGGACGAGAACAGAGAGAGAGAGAGAGAGGTTCAGTTTGTGGGAGAAGATGGGAAGGAAAAGGAGAGTGTGGTGCGGTGAAGGAAAAAGGAGACGGCATGGGCACTCCGCGGGCCAGCACGCGCGTTCGGAAAAACTGGACAGTGCGAAGTGATGAAAAGATAATGAGAAAGGCGACGAAGAACAACAGCTCCGTTGTCGTGGGCCGTCAAGGGGTGCGGCTGCGCTTCACGTCACCGGCACCGCACACTAGCAGTTACTGTCAGCATCGCGACAGAGCCGTTCGCCCCTCGGCCCTTTTCGTTCCGGGTTTTTTTTTTAACTTGACTTCAGCGTTGTTGTTGTTTGAGTCATTCACTGTTCACAGGTGTTTCTCATCCGGTGCATGTCACGCCTACTCGGGCAGCGGTTTGCGCAGCTCGCTTGCCAACTCCCACTCCCCGCTCGTTGTTTCTTTCCACAGCGAGGCGGTACCGTCGGCTGTTGAGACGAGCAAGAAGCTTCCCGCTTGTGACCACGAGAGCTTCGTGACGCTGTCTGCGAACGTGGGTAGCACGGTGCACTGCCAGCTGGTCGAGGGCTGACCGTCCTGTCGCCACACAGCGACAACGCCCTCCTCCGAGCCGGCGGCGACGTACGTGAAGGGCAGACCCACGTTCGGTGCCCACGCCACACACGTCCAGCTCGGCGTGATGTCGTCGTGCGGAAGCGTGTACAGCAGCGGGGACGGCGTCCACGTCGACTCCGGGGCGGTGTTGTCACCCTCGTGCACCGCGCCGAACGAGTGCGTCCACACGTGTAGCGCCGCGGTGCCGTCGCAGCTCACCAATCGCGGCGGTGGCACCGGCACCGGTGGGGGCTGAGCCCCTTGCGGCACCTCGGACTCCAGCGGGGCCATGAGCAACACCCCAGGGGGGAAGAATGGGGCGAACGCGACACTGCAGCAGCCGCTGTGGCCCGTGGAGAGGGTCTGCACCTCCCACGTCATGTCAGGGTGTCCCGTGAAGAGCACCAGGCTCCCATCTGTGCAGCCCACCGCGAACAACTTGCCGTACTGGCACGGTGCCCAGGCGACACACAGCCCCGGGCACGGCAGCGTGTGCGAGTAGACGCTCTCAAAGCGGTGCTGGCCTGCCACGTCACTCCAGATTGTGGCCTGACAGTCCCCTTCAGTGCACACAGTAAAGGCCAACGGGTAGAACACAGCTGGTGCCCAGGCCACGCACAGCGCAGCTCCGTTAGAGGCGGACGGAGGCGGCGACGCACTCACCACGCCGTCCTCCTCCGCGGCTGCGCGGCCATCGGGCACGGTGGCGATCAGCGACCACGTGTTGTCAGGCTCATGACTACCTTCGTCCGCGCCAGGGCCCATGTCGTGGGCGGGCTTCACAGGCACAGACACAAAAACGCACACGATGCCGCTCTCGTGCGCGGTGGCGAGGTGCTTTCCCATGGTATCGACAGCCACGTCAAGGACGGGGCTACTCTGCTCCGTGTCAAGCAAGGCGTTTTCAGTGGACATACTTCCTTCTGTATATATTTTGTTGTCAAGACGGATGAGTTGCTTGCACACCCAACAGTTTGCTCACTGTCCACAAGACGACGACGACGACGGTAGCGGTGCGCAGGGAGGCAGTCTCTCTAAAGGAGATGCGCACCAAAAGAAGAAGGAAAGAGAGCAGTGAGGAGAGACGAGTGTTCAGTCGGTGCACTCGGAAAAACTACGTGCCGCCGATTCGCGAAGAGACAGAGAGTAAGAACAAGTGAGAGTGAGGATCAAAGTGGACGGGGCCCGGCTTCGCCCATGTGAACGGGTAAGAGGGGAGGGGTAGAAAAGAGGAAAACGAGCACAATGTGGCCGTCCAGCTGCTTGTCGTGGGTCAAGTGTCGGCGTTGTGTCTCTCGCACATTACTGTTGTTGTTGTTGTTTTTTGTTTTGCTGAGCGAAACAAGGTTGGAAAGCTGACGTGGGTTCTTGAGGCCGATGTTCCCACGTTGTTGACGTCGCAGTGCTGATTGAAAAGGGGCCAATTCCTATTGCTTTGAGTGTGTGGGGGGGGGGACGCTCAACGCGGTACGTGCTGAGCTACACGAGTGGAAGGGGTTGAAGCGAAGGTTGGCGACAGCTCAAGCCTTTGTGATGGCGCGTTGGTTCACGTTCATAATGATGTCAACCCTTCGCTTCGCGAAAATGAAGTACTTGTGAAGATGCACCCAGGCGCGGCCGCGGTGACGCCACCCGATCATGTCAGCGGCAACGAGAACCACAAACGTCCCGATGAAGCTCATGACGCTCCAGAAGAGCACATACGCGTCGCTCAGCCGCCCGAGGGTGAGGTTCCCGACCATCCTGTACACCGCGTAGCAGGGAAGAAGGAGGAAAGCCAGAAAGATGCCGTAGTGCAGAATGACAAAATCGCACGAGAAGGGCACCAGCGCCACGTTGTGTTTGCAGCGTGAGTACTGGGTGGCCGTGTACCAGTCCGCCAGATAGAGGCGGTGAGACTTGACGGCGCGTAGTTTGGGGTGCATCTCAATGAGCGTTGTCAGTGCCTGTACGTTGAGCTCGCTCCTCCACTCACGCGGAGGGTCATCAAGGCTGAACGTGTCAAGGACGTCCGCCTGCTTACACGCCATCATGATGCGGTGGATAGCCACCGCGTCGTTCCACCCCTCAAGAGTCACGAGCTTCAGGTGATGGCACCGTGCGAGGTACGGCGCAAGGTGCGCGGCCATCGGCTGGCAGTACTGTGACAAGTACACATACTCGAGACCGGGGTTCCACCGAAAGAGCGGCTCAATGAGCTTTGCATCCATTGCGTCAAAGCTCTCTCGGTTGCACGAGGCCGGCACGATGACACTCTTGCACCCCCGCTCCGTGCCAAAAGCCCAGACACCGCGGAGGCGACTGCGCAATGACGGCAAAAAGTAGGCTGTGTTCACAATGCACGTCGGCTGGTCAGGGAAGCCGAAGAGGGACGGGTTGTAAGCGGCGAAGCCCAGCATTTTTTCAATATCACGAACACCCCACCGGTGCATTGGCATGACCCGAAAGAAACCCATGTACAGGGGGACGTAGACACTCCGCCTCTTTCGATCAGTGAACGGGTTAAAGTACTTTGGACGCCATCGTCTCGGCTCCATGAAGTGAGCCGGGTGGCGGAGAGGACCGCTTGAAGTCTCAAACTCGACTTGTGGACGTGCAAGAAGCTCGCAAAAAAAAAAAAGAATCAAGAAGGGAGAAAGGAGAAAGGGCGAGCCTTCCTTTCCTCGTTCTCGCGACCCGCCACGCACTCGCGGGTTGTGTGTCAAAGAGAGCCTGCGACACGCACCTGGTCGGCATCATGAGAGAGAGAGCACAGAGGTGGCGAGCAGACGGACAAACCCGAGAGAAAGAGAGAGGGGAAGAGCATGCGTTCGTGTGTGAAGGCAGTGGGAGTCGAAAGCGCAGTCGCTGTGGTGTTTGCCC
This sequence comes from Wallacemonas sp. TrypX, assembly GCA_030849625.1. Lineage (NCBI taxonomy): Eukaryota > Euglenozoa > Kinetoplastea > Trypanosomatida > Trypanosomatidae > Wallacemonas > Wallacemonas sp. TrypX. Next base: position 145,522 of record JASANP010001161.1, on the reverse strand, counting down.
ACGGTGAGCGGCCCACTCTGTCTGCGAAAGAGAAGTATCTTCGCAGCGTGGGTGGAGAATGGAGACAGTGCGAGGGAGAATGGACTGCTGGCCTGGCTGTGTAGGGTGCCGGCTTCGACACCACCTCCGCCCGTGAAGCCCTGTTGCGTGACTGTCCACGTACATCGCTCACAGTTCTCACAAAAATGACACTTACTTTTTCTTTCCTCGCTGGTTGAGGTTGGTGGTTTGCTTGCAAGATTAGATCACTTTGTTTTTTAAACGAATACAAGAGCGCCAATGGTGCTCACCGTGGCTCACGAGCCTGTTCAGTGGCCAGGCTGGACCGCCACGCTGTCGCCTCCTTTCCGTCCTCATTCGATGCCGTCGACATCGGCAGAGCCCAGCATCTCCGCACTGGTTGTGTTATCCACGCGCGGCTGTTTGGCGGGGGTGGGGGACGCAGCCGTTGCCGATGTCGTCGCGGCGGGGGAGCGGCCAGGCCCTGTCACCTCGACATTATCCACGTAAACAGCCGCCCCATCTGGAACCTCGTAGTCATCAAGACTCGCGTCGTGCTCCAGGAGCAGTGTCTCCATCTCCTCAAACTCCTTGTCGTGGATAAGTTGAATGGGAGTTTGGGAGAACGCATTCATCGCTGTCACGCTCCAGCCTTTCTCGATCAAACGGCGCGCCGCCTCGACGCGGTTGTTGAGCGCTGCAAAGTGAAGAGCCGTGTTCCCTTCGAAGTTGGGCACGTCTGGCTGTGGGTTGAAGCTGAAGAGCATCTCCAAGATTGGCATGTGGCCGTTCGCCGCCGCCATGTGCACCGCTGTCCGGCCCTGTGCGTCTTGTGCATTGACGTCACTGGGGTGGCCGGACAAGTACTGTCTCAATTCTTCGTCATCGCCTTGGTCATTGTACCGTGCACAATCCAGAAACGCCTCGCGGTCAGTGACGCTGGATGACGTGAACTCAGCCGCGAGTTGATCGAACATGTCGCTGGCCTTCTCACTCATGGTGTATGTGTGTGTGTGTGTGTGTGTGTCTGTGTTTAAGTATCGCCAACAAGAGCAGACGCGTGTGTTGCGTCAGTCTGTCCACACAACAAAAGAAGAAAAGAGAGTGCACGCAGGATAGGGAGATGAGCACGTAGCCATTGAGAACAACAACAGAGAAAGGGAGGAGGAGTCGAGACAGTTCCTAGCAGCGTGCGTGGCGGCTGAGGCGTAGAGTGTGTGTGGGCGTGCAAATCAGACGCGAGCTCAGCGCCTCACTGTGCATACTGCGGCGCCGTCTCGACGACGGAGACGCGCGGACAAAAAGAAGAAAGAAGCACCGTTAGCACGCACGCGCAGCATACTGTCCAACTGCCGGATATCTAGCACGGACAGTGAGCTGACAAGAGAGGCTGTACATCTATCTTTGGAGGCCGCAGCACGATCAGGTGAACGGTCTTCACACTGCAGAGAATGTGCTGCTGAGCACGTGTTCCGCATTTACGCGGATTGTGTGCTCCGCTGTTTGCCCTTGTCTGTTTGTGTGTATGCGTTTGTGTGTGTGTGTGTGTGTTTTTCCACTAGCTTCTGCTGCTGTATTAGCGTTTTCTGCGCCAAGGCAACGAATCACAAATATGGATCACAAATCCCTGGCACCGAACGCACAGTGCGGCACTGCGCTCTTCTTTCTTTCATCTGTCCTTGTTCGACAAGCCCCACCCACAATGGTCCTCGAAACCGGAAGGCACAGTCAAAAAAAAAAAGCAAGAAGATTTATTCACCCCCAGATGAGCTGCACTCCGCCGCACCGCTGCCCAGTCCGGCTGAGCGTGACGCGGGTCATGGCGCGGAAAGAGACAGGGACATGGAGCCGTAACTGTACGACGAACGAGCAGGACGACAGAAAAGGCAGGTTATAGGAGAGGGACGGTCGCCCTGGCCACACGTAAGCGGTAACACTGCACGCGCGCGCACGGGTGTGAGTGTGCGTGCGTGTGTGTCTGTGTGGGCGCCACGAAGCCCTGCGCGAACAAAGAGGAGCGAATTAAACAATCAATAGTACAACCAGACAAACGCGGAGAAGAAGCAAGCAATGCTCTAGCATTCGCACAAGGTAGATAAACCGTCCAGCAAGGGAAGACAGGAAGAACGACTTGACTTCAGAGCATTCTCGCAGCGAGGAAGCTGCACTTGGAAGTCGCAATTCTCAAAAAAAAAAGTGGAAAGGCGCGAGAAACGGAGCGCAAGAGAACAAAGGAAACACGACGAAAACGAGGGAGAAGATGTGAGCATCACACGCTTTGTCGCACATGTGCTGTGCGATTTGTCTGCGTACTTGCTTCGTCATCCAGTCTTTCTTTTTCATTGTTTTATTTGCGCGTTTACTGTTGTTCCCTATTCTAGTTGCCGCACCACCGATTCAAGCTTGTTCCTCCGCAGCCGCACAGGCGCTACGATGAGTGACGCGGCTGCAACATGATGCTCCTGTCTTCGTTCAGTGACGCACGACGCTATGGACGGTACCCTGTCAGGCAGCAGCCCATTTCGGTCCAGGTTGTACAGCGTCGCGCACACACTGTCGGCAAGTTGAGCGGGAGGCACTCAGAGCCGTTCTGTGCTTTTTTTCTTTCAAGTGTGTACATTCGCTTTCCCTTCTTGGCTAATTCGTTCCGGTCCACCCACACCACTAATGCCACACCATCATTCGCCTCAGCCACTTCAAATGAACACAAGGTGTTGAGACCCGACAGATGGCTTTTTTTTTTTTAAGGAAGAAAGGAGAAAGCCACCAGGCGGTGATGTACATCCTTACTGGTAGAACTTGGGCTTCTTCGCTGCAGGCTTCAAAATCTGGAAGGAGCACATGAGCTCGCTGTCCACCGACATGACCGCACCGCTGTTGTCGAACTCATTGCAGTAGTTCGGGGCGGAGAAGATAGTGATAAGGCGGCGCTTAGCGAAAAACTGGTAGCCGTCCTCTACTACTTGGTGCGCACGGCAGATGAGATCAAAGTCGTGCTTGCGCAGAAACTTCTCCACGATATCTTGGCCAAAGGTGAACGACACACCGCGGTCGTTCTCGCCCCAGCCTGTGAGGGACTCCTCCGGGTCAGACCACAGCAGGTCGCAGATGAGACCAGTGTCGGCCACGTCACACGGCCGCGTGATCTGCTTGATCTGCTCCATCGACTGGAGCTCGGGGGACAGCCCACCGTGGCAGCAGAAGATCTTGTCGTCGATGATGCACGCCACCGGGAGGCAGTTGAACGTGTCCGTGAACGTTTTCCACAGGCGGATGTTGTAGCGGCGCTTGCACTCGTCAAAGAAGCCGTAGATACGGTTAATGCTGGCGCACTCGTGGTTGCCGCGGAGGATGAAGAAATTCTCGGGAAACTTGAGCTTGAACGCGAGGATGAGACACAGCGTCTCGAGGCCTTGCTTGCCACGGTCAACGTAGTCGCCGAGGAACAGGTAGTTTGCGGTAGGAGGGAAGCCACCGTTCTCGAAGAGGCGGATGAGGTCGTAGTACTGGCCGTGAATGTCTCCACAAATCTTGATTGGTGCCTCTAGTTCGAGCAGCGCCGGCTGAGCAAGGAGAACCTCTCGGCTCTTCATGGCGAGGTTCTTCACGTCATTCTCGGACAGCTGCACCTGCTTGCCGGGCTTGGAGCCGCGGACCTCAAGCAGCTTGTCAATGATGGCGTCAACGTCCAGTGACATGTTTACTTCCTTCCTCTACGCAAACAACAAAAAAATAAAACGAGGCCTGGTTGCACTGTGCAGCGGTGGGCAAGCTTTGTGAGCAGCACCCGTGTTTACGTCTCACTCGCAACGCAGAGATGACGAAGGAGAGGAGGGGGAGAGAGGAGGGCAGCAGAGGGCAGGTAGAGGAGCCCTGAACGCCGGCAACAAAGAAAAAAAAAGTCTAACGGCGAGTGGGTGACCAGGGTCGGTTGAAGCACCGTTCAGCAGCTGAAAGGTGAGAGGGATTGACAAGAAACAAAAGAAGAAAAGAGGAGAGAAGGAAAGGAAAAGGGAGAAAGAGGTGACGTGGGTTACACTAAGAGCAATACAAAAAGGGAGTCCACACGCAGCTGCAAAGATTGCCACGAAAGAGCAAAAAAAAAAAACGAGTTGCGAAAAAATGTGGGGAAGAGAGTGTGTGAGGGAAGAACGAGGGAGGGAAGGAAGGCGGCAAAGCAGTAGACGATGAGAACCAAGCGGGAAGCATTGGCATGGAGGAGTATCAGTGGCTGCCAAGCAGGCAGTCAACCTCACGCGCCACGCCTCCTCGACGTCAGGAGTACGGCCGGCGCCGGATAAGCGTGGGAAAAGCTTCCCGTGCTTGTGGGCTTGGGGATTCCCTCACCGCAGCTGCGGTGGGGGAGAGGTGCTTGTGACAAGCGGATTTCGATGGTCGTTTAGCATTTTTCTGGAGGAAAGGGAGAGAGAGAGGTGCAAAACGAATGAACAGCACGCGACGAAAAGAAGGTGATGGACAGAAACAACAGGGAGAGAAAAAAGTGGGAAGCGTGAAGAAGGCATTTCTCTTTCTTTCTTTCTTTTTTTTCCCATCGCGGCTGCGCCGTTGTTTCTGAGGGTGTGCAGCCCTCATCGTTCCCATCCTTCTCTTTCCATGGTTCGTCCTTCACTGCTACGTGGTCTTGGCTGTTCAGCCTTCAAAAACGACACGCCGACGGGACCCCACCGGCGGAGGGAGGCGCATAGGTGGGGCGCTTGGCGGCGGCCCGCCAGCTTGCGCCATGGCCGGGGTTTCACGGCTGGGGAGGTTGTTTGCGAACGTGCCGCTCCCGGCGGTGACGGCGCCGAAGGGGGAGGCCAGCGGTGCGGCATCGCCACCCGCCTCGAGCAGCGTCACGGACGAGGAGCCCTGCATGCTGATCGCGTAGTGGAGAGGCGGCACTGGGTGTGGCCAGTGCACCACGAACTCAACACGACCGGCCTTGATGATCGTGATGACGGCACCGATGGGAACGCTCTCGCCGCTGGTGTTGTCGTAGGCAGTCACGCCTCCTGAGCGGTTGTGGCTGAGTGAGGAGTAGGCGTGGGAGAGCGACGGTGAAGGCCCGACATACACGGGCAGGACCGACTCGGCGTCAACGTTCGTGACTGGTGCCGACGCCGCCGCGAAGCTGGGGCTGCGTACCGTTTGCACCGGAGGCGGCGGTGCCTGCGCCGGTGCGTCGTCAGCGTCGGTTGTTGCCGTGGTGCCCACTGCTGTGGTGGTGGTCTGTTGATAAGGAGGGGGAAGGGTGACTGAGGTGACCTGAGCCTGTCCACTGGCGTCTAGGTACGGTGCGAAGAGTGCGCGCGACGTCATCGGGCCATCGGACTCGTCAGGGAACTCCACGCGAATTTCGATGATGTCTTGAGCCTTGAATCCCGACCCTGTTGTGTACAGCTTGTCAGCGTACCAGTAGTGAATGAGTTCGCCCGTGCTGCAGTATGAAACGGTCATCTTCTGATCGTGCAGCTGCTGATCGGTGCGGATCGACCCCACGTCGGTGGCGCCAATGAGCCCAATCGCCACGCGCTCGCAGCGGTCGATGCGGAAGAATCGTGTGTGGGTCTCGCCGTGTGCCAGTGGCTCTGTGCCACACACACCAAGGATGTTCGAGGTGCCGAACTCCATCCCGTCGGCCGACACGCCAGGGCCCGGGTTGAAACGCCAGGCTAAGGGTTGGTCCATGCCGATCTCTCTGCGAAGTGCCTCCACCTCGTAGAACACGGCGTCCTCAGCGAGCAAGACCAGGTCAGCCGACTTGTTTGGCAGGCCGTACCCACGCATGTAGTTGACAATGTGCTTGAAGTTGGCGGCATCGCGGTCAATGAAAGGGTGTCCCTCTTCATCTCTGGGGAACTCCTTAAAGTCGTGGCGAATCCATTCGCTGAACCGAGAGGGTTGTGAGCATAGCGTGGACTTGAGTGTTGTGACGAGGGTGCCACCCACGTTGAGCACGACAGTGGTGTCCTCAAAAGTAACGCTGGACGCCGCCTCCACGTCGCCGTGTGTGACGGAGGCCGGTCCCGATTCCTCTGTCCGCACGCGCTTGTGCGACATCCGCTGCGGGGGTGTTGTTGGTAGCTACTGCCACGTGGAATTAAGACTATCAAAACAGAAGAACAAGAACAGAGAGAGGAGGGGAAGAAAAGAGGGTGTTTGGTAAAAGTAGTCCGGGGGGTGTGCACGGCGGTCTCAGAGAGAGCGCAATCAACGAGCCTTGCAGGGAGTGAGCGAGACAAAGGGAGAGCGTGACCCGACGGAACGGTGAGAAGAAGGGGAAAAAAGTGCGATGAACAGCGAAGGAATGGTTGCGGGGATTGCAGCAGTTGTCTGGGAAGCTCGAGCGTCAGCCCTCGTTGGCCGTCGTGAGAAAAGAGGCTCATACTCTGCCTTCACTCCAAGGAAAGGGGAAAAGGCAAAAAAAAAAATGCGCGTATCCCCCTCTGTCTGCGTCCCTCTGAACGACCATCTGTCTGGGTGTGGATGGGTGAGCGTGGACTGAAAGCCGCGTTTTGCCGTGCAAGGTGGTCTGTCACAGGTCATCGACCAGCTCGAGGCCATCCTCATCCTCACTGCTTGCGGCTGAGGTGCCTTCCAGTGCCTGTGCGAGCGTTGTCTTGCGGTCGACTCGAACAGGGGCGACGGCGGAAGGTGGTGCGATCGGAGGTGTGTCATCTGGTGCGCGGACGGGTGATTCGGCAGAGCTTTCAGTGGGCACACGATGGGCGTGCGCCTTTGCCACCGACTCGCCAACGGTGACGTCACTCGCGCGCACTGTGGACGAACCTCGCGGCGGATAGCCCGTGTCCTGCGGCAACGCGAGGCCAGCCAAGTTCTCCGTGCACACGATGAGAAGCGGTGCCACGGCGCTGGACAGAATCAGCGCTGTGACGTTCGTGAAGAGGAGTAACGCACCAGGGGTGAGCACATCAGGGTATCGGCTCGTGACGTCCCCGTGGAGCGCACAGTAGCACATGCTGTGCGGACCGTCTTGGATCGCGACGGTCGAGTCAGACGAACTCTCCGTGACGACGCGCACAACGCTCCCACCACAGCACGCCACCTTGTCTGATTGAGACATCCGTAGGATGTGCGACAAGGGCGTGAAGGAGAGTCCGCGCTGTTTGGCTTGCTCTGCCAGGATAGGCACGTAGTCCATCGTCACCGCGCACGCGGTGCGGGTCAGCGGCGTGGGGGAAGGGGGGTTGTGGGGCCAAGGAAAGCAAAGACACGCTTGTGTGGACAGGCACCCACCTCACAAGACACACGCCGTCACACGCGTGGAGGAGAAAACGACTTTGCACAACCACGCAATAGCCTCGTCTTTCCAGGGATCACAAGACAGTAAAAAGAGAAGACGTAGAAAAGAAAAAGTGCCGAGGTCAGTAGGACGGTTGGGGAGAAGGGGAAGCCTGTGTGGAGATGGGAGGAGGCTCCGTTGCGGTGCTCTAGCGTTCTGCACAAGAACCGCCACACAAGATGTGCTGCTCAACGGGAAAGCGCACCTTCGTGTATGTCGAATGCGATTTGTGCTCGTTGTACAGAAGGTGTGCGCCGAGGCAGGAAGAGGCACACGGTGGTGAAGACCGTGGTGGGCGTGCCGTGAGACGTGGGCCTGTGCCATGCTTCTTTTTCCTTTTGTTTGTTTGTTTGTTTGTTTCAGGTGGCTGCTTCTTTCTCTTCTGTTTCTCTCTCTGTGTCAGAGGTGGCTGAGTGGCCGAGCAGCACATGTGCACAGAGTAACGCGGCTCCAGTTAGGCACACCATCCCTCACGACTGGTCGCTGAGAGTCCTCAACAGGCGTTTAGAATAAGTGCGGAGGGGGGAAACAAACAAAAAGAAAGGAAAGAGAAGCGATACCCATCCCGCGGCAAGTATCCATGTTGATGGAGAAGCCGCGTCGGTGGAAGCTGTTGCGACTGACTGCACGTGCCCACATTTCAGTCAACGAGGACTGAAGGAAGCCAATCTCCCGTGCCTGCTCTTGTTCGGCTCTCTGTTGTGTTCTCTCTTGCGCAGAAATGCCCGCAGCCGCGCTTCCTTGTTTTTTTTTTCACTCACTCTCTCTCCCTCTCTGCCTTTTGTTTGTTTGTGCTGCTCAGAGATTTGAGCACAGAGTGTAGACAACGGCGACAGCCATCAGTACACGCACAGTCCCCCGCTGCCACGTGGGCATGGACAAGTTGCTTGACATGTGGTGAAACAAAAAGTGGTGAAACAACAGATTCGCTGCCAGAACCACAAGCCAGGTGCGACGGGTGGCGAGGCCGACCGCAACCAGCCCAAGCAGGACACCCACTTCCGCGCGCTGTCGGAGCCTCCGGGACAGCCCCGCCGAGGCGCGTCGGCCGCCACACGTGCTCAATCTCCCGATTCGTCGTGAGACGCTATGCGTGGCACCCGAATCATCCAGGCGAACCCGCCGAATTAGTTGGCTCAGCTCACCACGGCCCAGCTGCGTTCGACCGTCACCCTCCTCGGCAAGGACAGCAGCGAGGGCCTCCACGACGCCCTCATCACGCTTCTCTTGCTCGCTCTGCGCGAAGGTGTCCACGATGGATTTGGCAAACCACAGCACGGCGAGGGTCACTATCCATTGCATCAGGGTCATGAGGACCGAGTCGGACTCATTGGCAGAGGAAGCAGAGCCGGCGGAAGACCCCGTGGCACGCGCACGGATGCTGTTGCGGGCAGAGCCAATCGCTGCGACGGCCTTCTGCACGCCGGACTCCGCGTCCAGTCGTGACGGCAGATGCGACGCCACGGCAAGGCTCACATGCCGCACGACGCGCTCGACGTTGTCGCCAGAAAAAAGCACGACAAAGAAAACGGCCTGCAAGTTCACCTTGATGAGCGCTTTGCCAATGAACGTCGCACCAAAGAATGTCCAGAACGGCATCATAAACTGACCGCACGCCATGCCGCAGAGGTCAAACGCCATGTTCGGCCACGCCGCGAGCAAGAGAATCGCCCAGAACCCATACCGTTCAATCTTGTTCAGGGTCCACTGCTTCATGCTCTGCATGACATTAAACGGTGAAGACTCCTCAGTGGGCTCAAGGTCCAGCTGCCGCTTGCCCTGAGACGCGGCGGCGTAGCTGAGCGCGTAGGGAGGCACCTCACCGATAGCTGTTCCCGAGCCCCACAAGACGCAGGCAGGCATCACCTTGAGAAGGCACTGCCAGAACGCCACGTTGCCACCAGAGGCAGTTGCACGTGAAAGGCACACGAACCGTCGATCACGTGGACCGTAAAAAGGGTTTGACGGGTACGTCCAGAAGTCGGTGTTCCCGCAGGTGGTCGCGGCGGCACAGGTCAGATAAATGTGGGGGAAGAGAAACAGCACGCCCGAGTGCATGCCAGTGCCAAGGCCGATCGACGAAAGAATCCCTAGCACCAGCCAGAACAGGCCATCAGCGAGGATGTACTCACACTCGCGCCAGATACCGTCGTCTGCCACAACAAACCGAGAAATGAACAGAGCGACCAGCGTGAGGGGCACCACAACCTGGCGGACAGCTGGTCTGCGGGCAACGGCCGCCGTCTCCGCCCGGACCCAGCGAGCAGCCGCGGTGCAAAACAGCGCGACGGTGCGCACTGGCTGGTGCCCCAGTGTGATCGACGACCGCTCTTCTGCCAACATTGCACGCGCCTCCTCCACATTGGCGGTCATAGACGATGATGATGACGGCGAGGGCATGTTGTCGATTCTTGATTTCTTTCTGGGTGGCGTCGCGTCTTCGTGGAGGCAACACAGGCCGATGGGAAGAATGAAGCTCACTGGGCAGCACCGGGGATGGGGATAAATGACAAAACAACGACACACAATAGGGGGCGGTCTTTGCACTTCACGTCTACAGCCGACGAAAGCTGCGATAGTGCGTCTGTAAAGAGCAAGCTGTGCACGAACGTGACAACGAAAGAGCAAAAGAAAAAAAGAGACGTGCAAAAAGCGGTACCGTTAACGCGGGGAAAGATGAGTGAAAGAGAGCCTCACTTTCCGCTTCCGTGGTGTAGTGAGCGCTGCTGCCCGTGCGGTGGGAGTCGATACCGTCCGTACCAAAGCAGGTCGGTGCATGTGTGGGCGGGACGAGAGGAGCGGCGGGGTGGAGGCACAGAGAGGGAGACGGGCAGTGGTCGTACGCACCAATGCGCAGGAAAGAGTGCACATGCGCGAGACTCATCACATCTCAGACACGCAAGTAAATGAAAGTGGAGTAATCGACGGTGGCATGTTTGTGTGTTTGAGTGCACACGCCTTAATCTTCTCTCTCTCTCTCTCTCTGCGTTTACTTCGCTTCTGAGAAGACGCCTAGTGATGCGACAGCCACTCACCGATGATGCTCGTGCTGAGTGCATGTCAAAACACTTCACAGAGGACATCAATGGGAGACGTCGAGGTTTGCTCAGCGAGGGCACGTAGCAGAGCGTGGACTCCTGTATATATGTTATTCGGTTGTTGCAGTGTTAGACGGTCGTCGCCGGGCGCCAGAGAGGTGCTCGGACACTCTTAGCACGCTACGTTATGACTTGCCAAAAAAAAAAAAATGGAGACACACAGTAAAAATCTCAAGCGGCGCAGTGTTGTTTTCCAGCAAAAGCACACACAAAAAAAAAATCATCTTTTTAATCGAGTTAGTTGTGAAGCACAGCTGAGTCTGTGTATCATGAGCAGCACAGTTCGACGCGGCGACGAGGGGGGAAGGGAGAAAAGGAGGCCGAGGCACAGTACAGGAGGCGGGTGGAGAAGATGCTAGGTGTTCTTTCTCGCACTCGTGTCATCCCTTGCCCACGGCTTCGGGTCACCTGTTCATCATCACACTTCCCGTGTGATGTACCTTTACAGCTTGCGGCTGCGCACCACACCAGGCTTGATGGACTGCACGCCCACGAAGCCGCCTTCCGATTCGGGCTTGAATTGGCGCGACTGGGCCTTGTGGACACGGAGGCCGCGCTCGTACTTGCGGCGCTGAGCAAGGCGCGGTGTCTTGCGATCCTTCGGGCGCGTCCGCGTGAGACCACGGTGAAGTTCGATCCTCTTGCCAGCCTTGCGACGAGCGACCTCATCACGCGCCAGCGGTGCACGCGGCTCAGCGGCACGCTGTGCCTGCTCCTGCGCGCGGTCCCTTTCCGCCTCAACCAGTTCGTCGTAGTCTCCCTCGCTATCGCCGCCTTCTTCATCGTCATCGTCACCGGAGAGAGGCATGTCCTCATCCGCGCCGTCCTCCGTGCTGTCGTCGTACATGTCCATCGCATCACCATCGTCATCCTCATCATCGTCTCCCACGACAGCCGACGCCTTGCGCTTATCTTCTTGGGTCCGGCGAACAGCGTCCACAGCACGCTGACGCTTGCGAAGGGCATCCATCAGTGACAAGCCTTCCTCGCCGTCCTCGTCGTCGTCCTCACTCACGGCGCCAGTCAATTTTGAGAAGTACTGGTCTTCGTCCTCACGGTACTGCAGAGGAGCGATCGGTGCGTTCGTGTTGACGGCGTTCAGTGCCGACGCCTTCTTCGTACGCACGCGCGTCATGGCAGCCTGCTCCTCGCGCTCCAGCTCCTCAGCCTCTTGAATGTCGCGCATCTGCTGGCGCCTCTCCTTGGCGGCCGTATCGATTTGCGAGCGGGCCGAGGCATAGGTGCCACCGTTCGCGTTCTGAACAGGGCGCATGTCACCCAGGTGCACAGCAGAGGTACTCTTGCCGCTGAGAAGGCGGTTAAGGGAATACTGCAGCTTCTCCTCGAGCGGCCACATCTTCTCGAGGTACACACGGATTTCCACCAGGTTGTCAACAACGGGGTGCCCGGCGACCTTCTTTCCTTCGGACTTGAGAAGAAGGTAAAAAGTGACGTGCATGCAGTAGCTGAGCATCAGCTGCACCTTGGTCTCTAGAAAAGAGACGAGGTTGCGATCAGACTCAGAGAGTTTCCGGCTGTGAATGAGCTCGTTCAGTGGCTGCGCAAGCGATTTGACCTCCGTCAGGTACTTCTTGAGGTCATCAAGCATCTTGAGAAGCTCCGGTGATTCCTTCTTGAGCACGGCAAGTCGCTCGCTCGATGACAAGGACGCGAAGTCGCGCTCAACAGATTCAATCACGGGGGCAGCATCCAACGTACCGGCAGCGGCAGCCTTCTTCTGAGCCGCCTGAACAGCACCGAGTGAGAGTCCAGCCACGTCAAAGTCCTCCTCAGCCGCATGGCTGCGCATGCCGCGTTCAGCTGCCACTGCCAGCTCCTCCTCTTCCAGGTAGTTTCCTTGCTCGTCATCGCCGTACCCGTCGAGGCGATGTGCGTCCGCGGGGAGCACAGCCGTGACGTCAGCTTCCTCGCGCCGGCCCTTGGCGCGACGGTTGTGGACAACGTCATCTTCAAGCGTGTCCTCCGCGTGGTGAACAGACACGTCGAGGTCAAGGTCCTCGGTCATCTCGCGCCGCTCATCGCGGCTGCGCTTCTTTGCCGCACCCTTTTTGGCCATCGCGCCGGGAGTCAAGCGAGGTGGGGGAAGCGAGGGTAGAGGAGAGGAGAGAGGAGACAGGAGTGTACAGCCCTGTGTGGTGTGTGATTGTGTTGAGCCGGGCCCAAGTCCGCGTGGCAATCAAGGAAGGGGGGGGGGGCTTTTCAGACTATATGCGCAGCATGTTTGGGTGTTTGGTGCGATCAGTAAAGGGGGGGGGGAAGAGGAAGAAAATAAGAAGGTCATGAGGGAATGATATGGAGGCGAAGGAGTGAGCGAAAGAGGAGAGGCATTTTCACCTCGACGGCTAGCCCAATTTAAGCCAAAGAGTCAACGGATTACATGATTATGCTACCTGGGAGCGTGCTTTGCGTGCCTTGTCGGTGGTGAGAGCACGTCATGTGACTCACCAAAGCCTGTGGTGCGAGGGGGAAGTGGAGAATTCGCTTGTTTTTGCGTGTATTTGTCCTCCCCCAGTGCAGTGCCTGGAGAGGGGCACGGTGTGTGCGGGTTGTGGTGGGACAGAGGTGTTGTGATTGACGCACACTTTTGTTGATGTTGTTGTTTGTTTGTCAGTCGCCAGTAGCTGGCGACATATGCCACTAAAATCTTCACGTGCCACACGAGTCTTCCCTGTGTGCGCTCCGCCGAGTTGTGCCACCACGTGGACCGTCATCAACCCCACAGCTCCGCTGCATCAACCGCAGGACCGTACACACCTCGACTGGAAATGTCCTGCTCACGGCACCAGCGGCCACGCACACGTTGTAGCTTCATGTACCAACCCCAAAATTCCATCGTCTTGAGCTGCTCCACTTGCCGACGGTCACGACGCACCTTTTTGCCGAAATCGATGCGCTTCTCTTGAGCGTGCTCGAACACGACGCGTGGGGTCATGGGCATGACAGGCAGATGGCGGGACTCGCGTTGTGGCTTTGGGTGGTTTGCCAAGATCTTCTGCACATCGCTAAAGCCCTGGTACATACCAGGTGCAGGGGAAGACGGCACCTTGCCTTGATAGTCTGTGCCGTGTTTCATCAGGTACTTGTGACGAAAGTCGGACACCCAAAAAGAAGGTCTTGCGTGGTTCTCATCCATTGTCGTGCGCCAAAACATTCGGCCGTACGCATTTGTACGCGAGCTGCTCCAGCGGCGCTCGAAGTTCTTTGTCTTGGGAGAAACCGGGTACTGCTGAAGCGTTTTCCTCAGCAACGGGGTCGTGTGGGTAAGCATTGTGTGTGCTCCTCAATCCGGCACACCCACGGTTTACCTAGACTCGTGCCTGTTAGTGCAAGGATGCGCACTCTTTCAACGTTCCACACTTATCTGTGTATGCACGGGCACATGTGTGTATGTGTGCGTGTAGCAGAGAAAGAAAGAAATGGAGGAGGTTAGTCGAGCATGCGTCGGGGATCTTAGAAAGGGGTCGGATACAGCTAGGATGCGCCAGTACCGCGTGCACGCTTCAAGGGGTCCTGGGATGACTCGTTTCCCCGCGCATGCATAAGCCACTGTGTGGCACCGCAGTGAACAGAACGCCACAGTCCCTCTTGCAGGTATGGCGGCCTCCCCACTCGAGTTCGTCTAGTGAACCACCTGCGGTGAAAAGGCGACGAGGATAATGCAGAGAGGCCAGTGCATAAGAACAGAGTGCAGACAATGAGAAGAAAAAATGGGAAGGGTTTCCCTCCTGCTCTCTGGTTTTTCATTTTTCGCGTGTTATTGTTGTTCTCCGCCTGTTGAGGCCAACATAGTCCGTTTGAAAGTACATCAGAAAAGGCATCAACCCAGCAAGTGGCCCGGGCCACACACTGACCGGTCATCCTTGACAAACCCTTGCCGTGACCCAGAAAGAAAAAAAAGAAGAACGTGGCGTCAGTACAAGGCGCGTGCCCCTGCGCGTGTCGCAAGGATGTGCCTGAGTAAGTGTGGGAGTGCCTTCGAGTGCTCTGTCCCCAGCCTTCACTGGCGCGCTCTCCTTTTTGCTCCTTTGTCTGGCGTTCTCCGCACCCACACGTACGCTCGCTCTCTTCTCTCTCTGTGTGTACATGAATCAAAGTAAAGAGGAGTCGGTGTGAGAAATAAGTGGGTCAGGCATAACTAGAGCTCGTTGCGCGCGTGGAGTGGCTTCTGTGACATTGTGGTGTACTGTCCCGGGACGATCTGTGCTGGCGTGTAAGATTCACCCGTGCTTGTGTCGTCGCGGGGATGGTGATAACGGTGGTCGATGGTGTAGACGCCGTTGACAATGTCCCAGACGCCACGCGCCGCATGCGAGCGGTCCACCTCTGCCTGACTGAGTCGATCCTGGTAGGCGGCAGAGTTTGTTGTTTCCCACTGCCCCCGGTTGCGAGAGAGTTGACGGGTATCGTGCCTCGACACGCTCATCTCATGCTGTGGCGTGAGTTGGTAGTTGACATTGCGGATGGGCACAGTGGCATGTCGACCGTTCATTGTTGCGGCAGCGTCAACATCGTACCGGGCGTGTTCGCGGTGCGTTGTGCTCATCCAGTCGCTGGCCGACCACGGCTGGTAGCCGGAGGGAAGCGCGCCGTTGCGGCTGGCGTCGAGCGTCGAGCGCAGTGCCGCGGGGTCAGCGTCATGTTCACGCTTGAGCGTTTCGGTGGTACGCGCACGCCGCTTGGGGCCCTCTCGTTCAACATTGTTGTATCGTGTGCGATACACATCTAGGCGGCCATTGGGGTCCTCCGGGTCGCGTTCCCACACGCGCCACGACGAAGGGTCAATGTCTGTCATGTCGCAGTGGTCGTCCGAGGTGAGGCGGTACGGGTCAGGGTGCTGCGACGTGAGTGGCTCACGCTCCAGCTCGGCCACCCGGCGCGCCAAGTCATCCTCTAGCTGCTGTCCATCGCGAAGGACCTGCAATACGTTGTCATCCAGTTGTCCTGGCGCACGCTGGTTGGTTGTTTCCAGATACAGGAACTGTGGTTTCCGTCCGCCGGTCCCGACGCCTGCGCCATCGAGTCCGCGAGTCGCCATGAGTTGCCGCATCTGATGCTCGTTCATTGCGGGGACACTATCACCTGAGAATGCACCGTCCCGAAGTTTGTGGGTGCCAACCTGAGTCAGCTCCTCGGTGTGTGGGAAGCTAGTGGCTTGGTACGGAATGGGCACAAGCTTGCGGTTGATCTCATCCTTGAATCGAAAGCGGTTTTTGCCTACTACATCATCTGGCTCCCGTGGAGGCACCTCACCTGTGCAACCCCAGTACGCGCTCGAGGCGAAACCTTCGGCGGCGCGGTTTCGGAGAAGAGTTTGCATGGCCTCTTCGTCGTCACGTGGAGCGTCCGTGCTGCGAAGAGAGTACGCCAACGCGCCGTTTACAGGCGGCTGGCTTCGCTTCGCGGAGGTCATTGATGACAACGTCGGTGAGGACGCGCCGCGATGAGATCAAAAAAGGAAGACGAAAAAAAAAAAGCCGGCCGCAGAAGCCCTGTGAAAAGAGGACACAAGAAAAGAAAGAAAAACGTGCCAAGTGGGCTAGCAGAATGAGAGGGCACAAGCGTGCAAGAAAGAGTAAGAAGAATGTGAGATGGGAAAAGGTACGGGAACGAAGGGCCAGGATAACGCCAGGTCACACACTCAGATACACACGCACGCATACGCGCACACATCTCAGTGGATCTGACGAGTAGCAGATGCCCGTAGCACCGTTTTGGAGATACCTTTTTGCCTTGTTGTGGTTGTTGTATCGCATGCCGGTCGCACAAGTTTCACAGGGCAAGGGATTACCGCAGCGAGTCTCTACAAGTGCAGGTACGCGTGAACTGCCAGCTAGTGCATTTTTCTTTTTTCCTTATCCTTCGTGTGTATACATGCTCATCACCTCGTGGTTGACCAAAAGTGAGAGTCGTTGCACAGACAAGTGGAAGAGAGAGAGAGAGACACCGTCAGTGAAGGTAAAGGGATGCCCGCCTGTGAATACAACAGCGTCAAGGATCCTCAGCTATTTCGCCCTCACGACATCGCGGGGCGGGCGTCCGTCGAGGAATTTTTCTGCTCAAGAAACCTTGCTTGGTCATGATTCAACTCTGTAAGTAGCGCGATGAACTCATCTAGTCGGTCCATGTCCTGTGACTGCATCTGTCGCTCCATCTGCATTCGCTGGATCTCGCTTTCCAGAACGCGGTTGCTCTCCTTCACTGCGGCATACTGATCCTCCTCCCGATGCACCATGAACGAAACGGCGCTTACGATCTCATCCAGTGTGTGCGTTCCAGGTGCTGGGAGGTTGCTGCCGCTGAATGTTGGCCTGAAAGGAGGAGGTGGTGGCAGGAAACCATGCTCTGGTGAGTTCGCGTTTGATGGGTAAAAGGGTGGGGCGGTGGCGTGAAGCATCGGTGACGGTTTGGGTTTCCGAGCGTCACCTTCCCGCGGTGCTGCTTGATCTGGCTTTTGGTTTCCGACACTCACTGTGAAGGAGGGGCTACTTTTGTGCGGGACGCTCTCGTCGCCGGCGGACGGTTCGTGTGAGCTGGAGTGTAGGGCAGCACCTCCTGGCGGCCGAAACTGACCAGTGGAGGTTTGGCCACCCCACGGCGTCGTGGGCCGCAGGCTGGGAGACACGTAGGGCGATTTTGACATACCGACGTTGATGCCGTCAGTGTTGTTTTCGTTATTCTTGTTCTTCGCTTGCTCTGTACTGGTGGGCTTGTGTACGTGTCTTTGTGTGTGTGTGTGTGTGTGCGAACTGCCCAGTCACACTCTCAGAAACAAGAAGTGAGAGGGAGAGGTTCAAACAAGCGGCGCTGCAGGATGGCACCTGACTACGGCAAAGACACTACGTGATCGATACGTGAGTCTTGATTGAAGCACCAGGAAAGAAAAGGGAAGTGGCGAGGATAGAACGATATCAAAACAGAAGTCGTGAGAAGTGTAAGGAAGATGAGGAGCGCAGAATGTAAAGGGAAATAAGAGTACCACTGTGATGCTTGGGAAGTCCATGCGCACGCTCAGGAAGGTCGAAACAGCTCTTTGGACGAGTGAAAATCCTGCGCTCAGTCGCCCATCGCTGATAGAGCTCCCCATCTGGAAGAAGAGAGGCTTGTGGCAAAACTTATTCAGAGTGACAGTTGCTGCGAGTGACGGTGATGTTCAATCGTAACTGCTGTAGACCAAGATATCTGTAAAAAGTAACTGGGTGAAGAAAAAAAAAAAAGCAATACGCAGCGTTGACACACACGGCACACAAAACACGCGCGTTCACACGCCAATCGTTGGATGAAGTGGGGCGCGTGCAAAGAACTACTCGAGAGCTTCGCAGGTATATGTGTAGGCGGATGTGTGTGTGTGTGTGTGTGTGTGTGTGTGTGTGTGTGTGTGTGTGTGTGTGTGTGTGTGTGTGTGTGTGTGTGTGTGTGCCAACTTACCCCTTGCTCTTCACCGCGGGCGTCTCTACGCTGGTGTCTGCAGCCTTCTCCTGGTTGCCCACGAACTTGAGACGCGAAACTAACTCATGAAGCTTCGACGAGGCAGCACGTTCGCCAGCTTCACCGGATGTGGCGGCCTTCAGGACAGCATCACCGAACTCTTTCTTCCGCTGGCAGATCTCGAAACAATACTGCTCAATGCTGTCAGCAATGATAAAACGAGAGACGAAGACAGGTTTCTTTTGCCCAATGCGGTAGCAGCGGTGAATAGCTTGTTCCTCCACCGCGGGGTTCCACCAGGGGTCCACGACGAGGACATGATTGGCAGCGGTGAGATTGAGTCCGATACCAGTGGCAGTTTTACTGGCCAGGATAATCTTGATGCCTGGGTTGGTTTGGAAGTGACTGATGGTGGTGTTGCGGGCGGAAAGTGGCATGGTTCCATCAAGACGCAGGTAGGCAATTTTGTAGCGGTCCAGAGCAACGGCGATGACGTCCATGAACGAAGTGAACTGTGAGAAGATGATCATCTTGTCGTCAGGGTACTGCTGCTGCATATCTTGGATAGCCTTGAGAATCATCTTCAGCTTGGAGCTAAGCACAAATGGTTGCTGCTTATACTGAGCGATTCTCTCCGACGACGAAAGAGTGCGCTTCTTGAATGTGGTGTTGTACGGGATGGCATCACCACATGTCGGGCACGGCAAGCGAGTGGCCACATCGTCGCCGTCCACGGCCTCACGAAAGCGCAGCAGCAGGCATTCTTGGCAGAACGTATGCCCGCACTTTGCTGTGATGGCGCTCACTGCCTCGTTCCCACAAATACCACAGAGTGAGAGTTTCAACGCCCTGCCCTGACTAATCCAGGGGTGACAGCAGGCCTGGCGAAGGCGAGTCATCATAGCAAAGATGTGAAACGCGCCGTCTTTCCGCTCGGACGAGGCCAGAGCACTTCGCGACCGCGCCAAGATGCTGTTATACTCCTTTGACTCCTTTGGGGTGAAGGGCTGCTTCACAACGACCTCAGTCTTCGAAGGCAGCTGCACAAGCACTTCAAGGACA
Source organism: Wallacemonas sp. TrypX (assembly GCA_030849625.1). Classification (NCBI taxonomy): domain Eukaryota; phylum Euglenozoa; class Kinetoplastea; order Trypanosomatida; family Trypanosomatidae; genus Wallacemonas; species Wallacemonas sp. TrypX. The sequence goes on along the minus strand of JASANP010001161.1, from coordinate 126,613 downwards.
CCGTTGCGCACCATAACCGGGCCTCGACGGAGGAACGCCGGTTGCAGAGACTTGGCAATACTGCGCTGAAGCAGGGGATCCTTTAACAAGTCCTCAGGATTGCTTCCTGGGAGAACGGGTAGTCGTGGGAGTCCTGCGAACTGGAGCAGGTTCTGGATGTCGTTGATCGAGTTGTGCAACGGTGTTGCCGTGACCGCCCACCGGTGCAGCCCTTGGAGCTCCTGAACTGCGCGCCAGCGTTGTGTGCCACTGTGGCGGATCATATGTGCTTCGTCCAGAATAATTCGTTTCCACATGATGTGAAACAAAGGCCCAGCGAGTTTGCGGTTGAAGGCGTATGTTTTGCCGTCCACCGGGATAAAGCCTTCTTGTGAGGAGTTAGAAAGTGTGTCGTATGTTGTAATCACAAAATCATACGTTTCTAGCTCCATGCTGCTCACCCATTTGCTGTCGCCGTGGTAAAGATACACTGTGGCCTTGCGTTGAGGGTCGATTTTATTCTCTATTTCGCTTTTCCATTGCAGCATCAAGGATGCGGGCACAACAACCAGCGTTCGCAGCTCCTTGGAGTCAATGAGGTCGAAATTGCGCTGCTGCTCATCGTTCAGGAAAGCCGTTGCTCGCTTCTCATACGAGGGATGGAATTTCCCTGTGAATGAGAGCCACTTGTTGACCTCTGTTCGAATATCCTTCAAGTTGCCATGTCTTGTCGCCATGATCGTTTCTATCTGAGGAACCAACTCTGAGAGGCTTCTGCCAGGCTGGTTGATGCGCGAACAGTTGGCCACCACGCTGATGCGTTGCATTTGCATCACCACAGTCAAGAGACGGTGCCCATCAGCCAGAAAGGCCCGTTCGACTTTGTGCTTTGACACCAATAATCGCTGGATGGAGTCGGACACCAAGCACAACCCCATCATTTGTATCGTTTTGCCCATGCCCAAATGGTCAGCCATGATGCCCCCCACGTGCGCCACTTCGCGCTGTGCCATCCACGTGACACCTTCCTTTTGAAATGGTAAAAGAGGCACTGTCATGTGCGGCACGTCAAACGTTTTGTTGTCATTATCGTACTCGAACGAGGAGTAGAAACCTGTCACGGGAGCCGGGTCAGAAAGCGCGACTGAAGCTTGCCGTATCACCGCCAGGGCCGCTGTTTTTCTGAACAACAATCGTATGCAGTGGTGCATTCTTGCCAAATGGAGTTAAAAGGTATCCGACAGCTTTTGCGCGTTGCTTCCTTTTACTCCACCGGAGTTTTCCCCCAACACGCTGGTATGCTAAAAAAAAAAAAAAAGAGTGTGGAGGAGGGGAAAGGTTTATTTATTATTGCAGAAGGAAAGATGAAGGCAATGCGGAAGTCATTAAACAAAGAGTAGCAGAGAAGGTGTTTTCGGCAACTGCCTGATTAGGGAGGCTCCAGTCAGCACAGGTCAGAATACACGTTCACGAGTTAAATGACGTGCGGAGTGCAATAGCTCAGTATACTGTGTAGATGACAGTGTCCAAGTGCGAGAAAAAAAGGAGCTGGTATGTCGCAGCGACGTCGCTTGTGCCGAAATCAATAATTGTGCTGTCGTTTGGCAGGGTGTCTTTGGGTGGTAGTCTACACGTCTGCCAGGGGACAGAGACACGCGAATTGTCGTATTCGTTGCCTTTCCTGCCATTGGTGGCCGGTGTACCTTGCGTAAAGGACAATACTGTCGCATCGCAAAGATGACAAGCAAATATCTGTCACCACAGGCACCTCCGCACACACTCATAAAAAAAAGGAAGTGAAAAGTGGAGCCAGAGGTGAAAAACGCAGCAGGTACCGGGAGCGTTAGGCGGTCAGACAAGCAACATTGCGTTGCCACCTTAAGCGAAACGGAGGAGAGCCTTTCGTCTCTGGCGGTCTCTGTCGGAAAGCAGAAGTGACCGTACAACCTGATCGAGTTTGCTGTTGGGCGAGGACAGATCAACACACTCCCCACTCGGCTCTTCGGTGAGCAAGAAAACTGTGTCACGTGCACCGTTAGTTTCCCTTTCGTCGGGCGCGGCTGTCGACGATAATGGTAGTTCATCACCGGGCAAAATAACATCCCTGAAACGCTTCAGACTACCTGGACATTTCACCAGTGTGCAAGAGACTGCTGTCTCTCTCTCGGTTGGCGGAAAATGGCCGTCTCCGGCATGCGTGAACACGTACTTCACAGTGCCCTCGTGCGGGAACGTTTGTGAGTCTGATACGTCCAGTGACTGGCCATGTGGTACCATCTTTGTGGTGCCAAATAGTTCAAGCGGAAGCACTGCAGTGACGCGTTGTGGACGTTTAGGTGCCAGAACGGCGTTCACCGTGTCCAGAAGCCGCTCATCATGTGGGGACAGATGAGACAAGAAGCGCAGGTACGCTGCAACGTCAGCGTGAAATTGCGCGAGAAGAACGGCTGATTGACTAAGCGTGTCCTCCGTCACGAACTGTAGGCCGAAATAATTGCCGAGGACCTCCTGTGCGCCTGCCACAATGCATGCTATCGCGATGTCCGCCGATGTCGACATAAGCAGTTCCCGTTGGACATTCTGTGGTCGGGCATTTTCAGAGTAAGAGGATTTCACTGAAGAAAGCAGAGCTCGCGCAGTGCGTAGAGTGTCGCAGAGAAGTTGGCTGGGGTTACCTGTTGAGCTCACGACTTTGTGAACATACACCTGACAGGACAACCGTCTGAACAGCGACTGCCACACAAGCGCCAGGAAGTGATTAGGCTCACGGGAGATATGCTCCTGTAGCGCTTCGATAACTCGACAACCGTCGTCAAATGCATCGGAAGCTGTTTTCACCGCAAAAACGCGGATCAATTCGTGAGGCCCCAAGGCACCTACGGTGCCATTTGCTTTTTGCCACTTCACGGCCGCAGCTGTGTGCACACATTCCTTCGCAGTGAGCCACACACGCGAAATAGAAACACCACTCGGCTTTCGATGGATTGCAAAGCTGAACAACTCATCCAAAGCGATCACTGGGACACGAACTCCAGTAAAGTGCGAAACGACCACAGAAAGCACGTATCCGAGGGCCGCAGGGATCACCAATGGTTTTTCGAGAGGCCTTTGGTAACTCGTAGGCACGTGGCGCTCGTGAATGATGTCAAGAAGGTGGCAAACGGTGCCAACGAGATTGGCAAGGTTAGGCACCAGCTGCCCCAGAGAAGGCATGGCAAGGCCCGGATCGACAGCACTAGCGGCGCACTTGTCCGCCGACGTTGCCAAAAAGTAGTCGTCAGTGAGCCGCTCTACAAAACTGGCAACACTTCGTTTCTGTGATGTCCCAGCGGACAATTGGGGTTCATTGACCTCCATTGCGGTGCGGCTACGTGATGAGGTCTTGAGTGGTGGGTGGGTGTGGGTGTGGGTGTGGGTGTGGGTGTGGGTGTGGGCCTTGCCGGCGTGGGGCAGGCTGGCGGGGGGGGGGGGGGGGAAGAGCCCTTCCGCCAGACGACGCGGCCCGCCCAACACACACACACACATCCAACGCCCCACCCCACCAGCCCCCAAACCAAGGCCTCCTCAACAAGAAACAGTTGCTCACATTTGCATAAGTTGCGCACTCTGCTATCCATGCTAGCGGATCTATACTTCAAGGCGCGGCAGTCGCGAGACGGCGCAGTTGCCATGGCCGAGGGTGCACCGCCGCGAACGGCGGCCGAGAACCCCGCGCCGGAAACGCGCGGCCCGCCAGCGCCGCCGGAGCCGCCCTCACGTCAGTTTGTGACGTCAGCAGAACTATTCGGCCAAAGAGAACGTGTACTTGCTTCCTCGTCCACCACACGAATTCAACCGTCAACCCCACATCGGCCTCCTGCGCCGGCAGAGGCCTCCATCCGCGTGGCACCTTCGGTTGACACAGCGGTGGCCGTTGACAATATTCCTCTCCCTGCACCAGAGACTTTTTCGCCTGTAGAGCCGTCGTTTGCAGGTGAGGACAGCACATACGTAAGCGCTCGTGTGGCGGCCTTTAGCGGTAGTGATTCCTACAACACCGCTAACGGCGTTGTACACCGGTTGAAGGAAATCGCTGGTCCCCGAGCTCTTCAATCTACAGATGAGGAATTCGATGACATTGCCGCCGCGCGGCGCACTGCTTTTTTTCGCACGCTTTTCACTACTCAAAGTAGCAGCGTTAGCCCAGTACTCTCCGTCAGCAGCACCCCTCCTTGCGGAAACATCCTGTCAACGTACAACGGCGGCTACGGACAGACAATAGACACGCTTACTAGTATTCGCCAGATGCTACAGTGACGCGTGGGCAGTCAACACAGCCACAACCTTGAACGACGACACCAGCAAAAAACTTCAATTACACTGCTTTCATAGATAACAAACGAGCAATTGCTGTTGTTGTTCGCCTTTTTTAATTTCTCATTTCCGCAGGTGCACTCTTTCGCGACAGTTTGCCCGTTCGCTCCCTTCTTTTGCTTTTACGCGGTTCAGCTACGGATCGCCTTAGCTGCAAGCGTCCACCACCAAACAAATAGGGGGGAAATATGGCGATAGCGCTCGTTTGTGGGACTTCCACCACTGATGCCAATAAGGTCGAAGGCAGTCATACTGCTTGTCAAGTGTTGTACAGCAGAGTATTAGCACAGGCAAGACCGTTTCCTCTTTCTGTTGTGCGCACAAAAACAAAAATCAACTTCACTCTATCCGCCCATTTTCTCCTCTCGACTGTCGACGGTTTGCTCACCAATTAGGTGGCCGGATAAAGCGCAAAGCACGCACAACAGAAACACACAGTTGCCAAGCCGCTATTCACGTTGGAGTTTTGTTTTCGCTTACCCTAGGTCGTCACCTGCCTGAACAGTGTTTTTGCCTCTTGACTCTTTTTGGCGAGCGGCTTCGTTGACTTTTTCCTGTGGTTCATGCATTACAATGCGGAAACTTTACCGTGTTCGAGTCCCTCAGTTCGCTCGCGCGTTGGCGACTGTGCCTTGGAATTCGCAGCTACCTCAGTGTGGCGGGGGCTGTTGGGCAGGCATTGGCAAAGCTGTTGTGGACCAGGCCCTGTCTTGCGACACCGGGCGGGAGGCGTTTCAGGAGTGTTGTGTGGCACGCGAACAGCTGGAGTCTATTGTGCAGTCGCTCGGCTATGACATGAACGTGTACATTTTCGGTGGACTTGTTACTCTGCGGCTTCTCGAAGCCGGCGGTGACGTTGACTTTGTCGGAGTGGCGGATGTCGAGCCTACGTTTGAGGAAGCAGGAGACATCGTGAGTCGCACTTGTCGTGAGTTCCGCCGACTTGGGCTCCGCGCCTCATCGTTGCCGAAAGCACGCGTTCCGCTGGTGAAGGTGGATAGAGTGAGTAAAAGCTTGCCTGGGTCACCTTTCCATAATTTGTCGTGTGATGGCATTTTCCAATTTACGCGGCCTGTCAGCTTTGCCGAAGCGGAATCCTTCGAAAAGCGGGCGAAAGAGAACTATTCCGCCTTACAAGTCGACTGGAACAGCTCACACGAATTTGCCACTGTCCAATTCAGTTCAACGTCTGCACTCGTTTACGCTCTGTCTCGTATGAAGCGTCATGAGTCAGTGGAAATCCCGCTTCGACTTCCTGTGGATGCTCGACACGGCCCGGAATTGTACCGCTTTCCGTTTGACTTCTGTTTGTCCTCCACTGGGCTGCGAAATTCACACCTTCTCGCAGATGCGCTCGCCGAATACCCATACAGTCGACACTTGCTGCTCGTGCTGAAAAAGTGGGGGCGTGCGTGCGGAACGGTGAACTCTATTGACGGCTTGCTGGCAACGTACGCGTTGACGATCATGGTCGCGCACTTTCTTATCCGAGTAGGTGTCATAAACAGAATACCGCTGTCACGAATCACTACCGAGGCCAACGTGGTGCCTATGCACCCAGAGTATGTCCCTCTGGCACAGCATGATGGAAATCTAGAAGAGGTTGGAAAGCTGTTGGCGCTATTCTTCGAATACTACGGCTCAGTCTTTGACTACAAGAACAGTGTTGTGTGTACCACGAACACACTTTTGACAAAGGAGGCGATGGGCTGGACGCGTGACCGAGGCGGCACCAACAAGCCTCCTTTTTTTGAATTTGCCATTAAGGACCCTTACGGCTTGGACAACATTGCGCGAAATCTAGATGTGGAAGCCGCGACATATGTGCAGAATGCACATCAGACTGCACTAGGATCACTGCTGAAGGATATCAACGATCCTGCGTTTGCACTCAACACGCTCATCCGCTCACCACCCCGGCCGGTCCGTCGCGAGCGGACCCTGTCCGAACGCGGCATCCACTCAGACTCACTGTCAAGCGACCAACTGGAGGCGCGCCATATATTGAAGAAGGTCGAATTCAAGGAGCGCAAGAAGGAGATCGAGCGACTGGGACGGAAGACCGTGGCAAACAACCACAACCAAACAGTTGTCACGTCGGTGACCAAAAATGTCCTGGGCTGGATTCGGACAGACGAAACGCACTGAACACGCGTGGCGGTGAAAGCAGCCGCCTACTCATGGCAGCTGTGCACTCCTCTTGCGTTTCTCTGTGACGTCGGCACCCTGACGTTTTTATTTCCCTTGTTCTGCTCGGCCACTGCCGACAAACGTCAGCTGCGGATTTGCTTCATGTACGTGGTGAGACCCACGTTTTTCATCTTTTTTTTTTTTGATTGGCTCCCATTTCCACGGCTCTGATTGAGGACCATCGAAGAACACCAACTTGCGCTTTCGTCTGATACGCAGTTGCCAAGAAAGCGCAGCTGTGACTCCTCCCCTTCGCTGTTTTCACACAGTACTTTTTTTCCGCACCGTGCACATTGCTTACTCAGTGACACAATGTGGGAGGTTGTGAGAATAAGCAGATGACTTCACTCTCTCAACCTTTTTTTTTTGTACCCATTCTCTTCTCCGCTTCTGCTTCCCCCCGTCTCTTGTCTTCGTACTTGACGGCATCTATTATTCCCGTGCCTTCTCCCTACCACAAATACCGCCAACAATGAATCAACGCGTAGAGGTTGCCTAAGCACACACAATTTCAGGTTTGTGCCTTATCACTTATCACTTATTTTTTTTTTCATCACTTCACCCGGGGTATCAGAACACCGCGACTGGCGAGTTTGCCATTAGATTGGTATCTAACTTCGATAGTTTATCCTCTTGTGATTCCCTGCCTGCCTTAACACTTCATCGTTTTACAGCGCTCCCCTTCATTTCCCCTCTCTGCGGGCAGTCATCCTCATCCTGTGGCCGACGATGGAAATCATCCCTTGCTTTCGGAAAATACACTGGGGATCGACACAAGTCTTGTTCCCAGGTACACGCCACTCGCAACCCAGTGACATATTTCCGTGGCAGTGTGTGAGCGAAATTGTTCCTGGTCTGTTTCTCACATGCGAGGAACTGGCGAAAGACAGGGAACAGTGCCTGAAATGTGGTTATTCATTTGTCATGAACTTCTGTGCCGCTACGTACAGCCACCCGTACCGCGTGTGCTCATCAGTAGAGGGCACCTTGAACTGGATCAGCTTCGAAACAATTCAAGATTTTTGCGCGGCACTGGATGAGTACCTTTCCGCACCAGTACCGGCTGACATCAAGCAACGCAAAGTTTTTGTGTATAACGTGCCTGCACTGGATGTACCCACTTACGACATCAGCCAACACTTTCTGTTGTGCTCGACCCTGCTTGAACTAGTCATCTCCGCACGCGAGACACTCCGCAGTGGGGGTGCGGACCAAGACCAACTTCACAGTGTGGTCGTTCACTGCATGGTTGGGGTCAGCCGGTCAGCCTCTGTTGTAGCTGCGTACCTGATGAAACGGGCCCAGATTGGAGCAGAGGATGCGTTGGCGTTCATGCAAAGCACACGCCCCGTGGTGGGCCCAAACCCCGGGTTTCGTCGACAGCTGGGCATGTGGCAGAGTATGCTCATGCTTCACATTCAAGATGAACTCGCTGCAAAACTTGTTGTTGATGAGCTCAAGGAACGTCACAACCTTGTGGAAACAGTAACCGAGCTGCTCCCTGCTCTTCTCGAAAACAGCAAGTGCGCGATGGAGCGACAGTATTTTGGTTTCATCGTTGCCGGGGCGCTGGACTCCCCGGACCAGCTCACACTCATTCGCCGCGAGCTACTCTCTGCGATTGCCGCACTGGTGGATGCGGAAACGTACGTTGACACTCCCAAATTTTTCGCGCACATTTGCGAAATAGTGCGGAGTGTTGAGACGTACATTCCCGAGCTCCTTTTGTGCTTTGCGGACGGATCGACAGCGGAGGCGCGGCTAACAGTGGGCTGGACTGACAGCGTATACCGGTTCGTCTTCATGGATCTGGCTCGGTCTGGCTACGTCAAGGATACCTACGACACTGCACGGGCCTTCTCTTCCCTTATGGAAATGACTCAAGCGAAACACTTTGACGCCGTTGACCCTGCTGGCACCAAGCTTGTCCACGCTGATGGCTCAGTGGCCACCTCAACGCCTGCCTTTATTAAATTTTCGTTTCCGTTCTTACACTTCGTGGTGCCGTACGCCGAAGGGTTTGTACCGTACGTGGAGCTGTCAGATCTGCAGACAAACTACCCACTTTCTGGCGTCGTCTTTAGTAACGCTGAACTTGAGTCTCTCATAGTAGACGTGAGGAGGCTTTTTCTTTCACGGTTCCTCCTCTCTTCCTGTGGGGGTGCGACACTGGATGCCGAAAACAATGCTGCACAGTCGACGGGCAGGTGGCTGCCTGGGTCCCAACTAAAACACCTGGAAGAAGACGTTGAAGTCATCCTTTTCGAGCAGCTGGAAAAGAACATCAGTGCACTTGATGTGGTGAACCTGGCACAAGACAAGTACCTCACACCTGACCTTGGAAGCCCAGCACTTTTGGCGGCTGGAAGGAAAACTCTCGGTGCAATCGTGGCCTTCCGCATCCTCTTGGAAACTGCCGAACAGTTCGTGCTCAATTCATACAGCGGTCGCATCGACCATGAAATCACACCGCTGAAATATACTGAGGCCCTGTTGCCATTGGCCGATGTTGTGACAGCGGCGAAGACGATAGGTGGCCTATGCGCAGCGCGTTGCAGTGCCCCGGTGAACCTCACTTCGTATTTCCGATCTGCACTCGAGCCCGCCTTTCTGGCTGAGGTGGTTCACCAAGATGGTGTGTGGAAGGTACTAGACGCACCATGCTGTGATTGATTAGTTTTTCTTTGGCACCGGCGACTGAAACTTGTTTGTCCCCATGATCTCTTTCTCTCCTTGTCTGTCTCTGTAGTTGTTTGTTTTGCGCAACGAACTTTCTTCCTCATTCCATTCTGCCGCCACAACCTGAAGGCGGTGCAGCTCACGGCACAGCCGGCACACGACACTGTGGCTTGACTTGTCACCACAAACTGTACCGCTTTTTCTCTCTTTAATACGCATCACTCTTCGCATCGCGTCAGAGCTGGTACTCTCTTCACAACGCCTGCGTGTGGACGGGGACACCTTCCTCCTGACACTATTTTACTCCTTTACCCTCTCTCACTTCCCCTGATTTCCCACCCGTGCTGTTGACGTTCGTGCACTGCGACGTTACTACAGCTAGTGACCGCACCCCGTGCCATGACATCCTCTTTTAGTGAGTTGCAACTGGCGTACTTCAAAGAATTCTTCGACTTCTTTGATCACGACAAAATTGGACGTATTCAGACCGCTGATGTTCCCACTGTGATACGTGCCTGTGGTGCCGCGCCGCTTGAAGCAGATCTTGACACACTCAAAGCCACTGCCGACCCAGACAAGCGAGGAAGCTGCGATTTCAAGGGACTGTGCGCGGCTCTGCAGGCGGCGTTCTCATCCACACTCAGCCCTCATGACGTACAGGAGGCATTCCTTGGTTTCGACTCGCAGGGAAAAGGCACACTAGCTATGCACGAACTGCGGTACTTCCTGACAACGCTTGGCGACGCCTTGACGCCCGAGGAAATGAACGGCTTTGCGGAGAGTATGCAATCTGAACTCGACATGGAAGGCAACCTCGTTCTCATCGACGCTGTCGACAAGATGACCCCCGAGTTCCTTCGATAATGTACATTAGGACACTACGCCACCGCTTCTTGCCACACACAAGAATCAACAACAACAACAACAACAAAAAAGTCGAGAGTACCAACGTCATGTCTGAACGGCGACACATCGTGAGCAACGTGCTGAAGCGAAACAATACCGCACACACGCATTCACAGTTGTGTCGCTGTGCCCGCTTTTTTTTTTTCGCACTCTCCGTACCTAACTTCCCTCTGAAGGCGTCACCTGTTTGCTGTCAACCACAAGGGCGTGTTACAAGGCGTCGCTACACGGCAACAAGACTCATTCCTCTTAGTCACCTCCTTCCTCTCCCTCCCTTTCTCTGTCTTGAACAACCACGACAGTGAACAACTCAACACCGCACCTACCTCATCCTGTGCCTCGCGAGTTCTCAAGGCAACGACGCTTTCTTCACTGTGGTGTCAACCATAACCGTATCAGAAGAAACGTGGTAGAGTGGTAGCCATGAGCCGCAATCCGCTTATTCTGGAGGACACCTTCACTGTGACTGGCGTCAACCTGGACGGCCGCGTGTATCAGCGCGTGTCTCGGGTACTGTGCAAGAATGAAGACGATACGCTGACGGCGACGATGGACTTTAACACCGAGGAGTTCCCTGTCGCGCTAAACGAGCGTCTCATCGTGACGGTGGCCAACTCGCTCGAGCTTTCCGGTGCGGCTGACAGCAAGCACTACGACCACAGCATCTACCACCGCGAGACGCGCCTGGACGACTGTGATTATGCCATGCACGGCCGTGTCTACCACCACGGCGTCGACGAGGCAAGCCTTGAGGTGACGGTTTACATTAGCTGCGGTGGCCTCCTCACACAGATCAAGGGAAAGCCAGAGAGCCTGCGCGACATTCACTACAACAGTGATGTGTACCTTCTTGTGAAGCGTGTTGGCAATTAAACGCAGTGCACTACACGAGTGCTCTCCATTGGCGAAAAGATGTCGGTGCACTGTGGTGAGTGCGTGTGGGCAGCTCTCGATCGGAGCACGACAGCTTGTTTATGCAGCAGCAGTGTGCCCACCGTGCGCGCTTTTTTTTCTTTTCTGTCCCTTGGGGCCTTGTCCACTGCCGCCGTTCTGCGAGTAAGATTGTCGCGCACACACCGCGCGGAGACTATGCACGTGCTGACGTGCTGTAACCTTATCAATAATCAACAACGCAAGCCGCAGGACCAGGAAACACCAATCAAAAAAAAAACAATAACAACAACAGCAACATCACTGCGATGTTCCGGTTGCATTGCCCCCGACGTGACGACTCGTGGCACATGGTACGAGCCATTTCGGCTGATCACAAGGAGACACGCGCTGTGCCCCCATCTTCACCACTGGCTCTGTGCGATCAGAGCTCCCCGCAGAGGCGTCACTTCCAAATGGCCCGCTTCTCCCTCCTTTTCTGTAGGCTGGCATTCGCTTGCGCGATGTCGGTTCACCACGAATAGGCACGTTACGAGAAGGACACCATTTGCCGTGGCGGAGCCTCGGTTGTGTGATGTTTACAGTCTCGCCAAAACACTCGTTCTTCCTTATTCTTTCCTCCCTTTTTTTTTTTTTGCAAACACACTCCCTTGCCCACTCACGAGAAACACTGATCACGCTCCAGACTCACTGCCCTTTGACGTTTTGGCGTAGACACGTGCGGTTCAAAGGTTTACTCCGGAGCGAAAAGGAGTGCGAGAGGGAACGATGCGATTGCTCTCCTCTTGTCCCTGGCCGCGCCGCGTGTTGTGTTGCGTGGGGCAATGCCAACACCGTCACATTGGCCACCGCGCAAACATGGATGGAGAGGCAGATGAATTCCCTCAGGACGGGCGGACGGGCGGCGCGGATGGCCAAAGCACAACCACAAAAGCCCGGCGCCATTACCAGCGGCGCACGTCTGATCCTCAAACCCTGCGGCAACGCGGCGACTTCCAGCGTGACCTCAAGTTTGGCAAGCGACGCCCGCTTCCCGACGCTCCTTGGCGACAGATAAAGGCGAAAACGTACCTTGATGATGCAGAGCGGCTGTACGGCCGGAAGGAACAGTGGCACCTCGTCGAGGACGACGTGCTGCGCGAAAAGCTCGTAACCATTCTACAGGACTATCTACGCGACACCATTAGTGCCGTCCGCCTGGACGCGTGTGATGCCACCAAGTACCGGCACCTGTGTGACATGGCCGCGAAGGAGTACCGCGCGCACGTCATCGCCGGCGCATACTCGTCCCCAGCCATGCTTCGTGCGTGGGCACAAGGCATACTCACACCTTCTGCGTCCACCGCACACAACGATAGCATCTCCACGGGGCAACGAGGTGCGCCTCTGCTAAATGCCGCACAGGACGAGCTCCGCCACGGTCCGTCAGGCGCGGCGGAGGCCGAACATGCGAACGCACCTCACGGTGCCACACCTGAACCGGAGGACGCCGCGTGGCTTGAGGCGCGCCTGCGCCGCGGTCGCGAGGCTGTTGTGCAGGGAACACCTGCCATGTCAGACCTACCCAACGCCGATGGACAGGCGCCGTCGCCGTCCGCATTTCCGTTTTTGCGGCAGCGGGCAGTGGAGAACGAGCGCTCCCTCGACCCTTCTCTCGTGGATTGGACCGCCAAGTTCTTCCCACATGACACCGCCTCGACGTTCGCGACGCCGCCAAAGCTACGGCAGCGCGCCTCCCCCACCGTGCCTGGCGACCTTGCACAGGACAGTGGTGACGCGGCTGGGGCCGCGGACGACACCCGCGATGACCCGACTGAAGCAGAGAAACAACGAGAGCAGAGCGAAGGGGGCCACTCGTTTCCAAAGCGCGCTCGCGGATATGCTCGCCTCCGTCTGCAGAGCAGTCTCCGCGTACACAACGACCGAAATCGTGCGACGTTCGACGCTGAGGGAGCCTTCTTCCACGTCCGCCGTCAAACCGAGGAGAGCGAGCGCGCGCCGAAGCCGAAACCTGTCCGTGGCTCTGACGAAAGCTTTGCCGAGAATGCCCGTGATGTTGTCAAGGTACCGTGGAGTGTGGTGTCGGCGGCAAAACGCCGTGGCTATTCCACAGAGACCTTGCGTGCCAAGGAGCGACTGGTCCGCCTTTCCCGTGGCGAAGACCCAGAAACGATCCCGTAGCGATCGTACCGTTTCTTTTTTTGTTCCTCTCGTTTTAAGCCCATGGACACTCTCACGACATGCGCTTTTTTTTTTTCCGTATTCCCGAGCTACGCCATCTTCACACAAACACATACAAACATACACAAACTGCCAACACCCAGTCGACGCTGCTGAAAACGAACCAGAAGTCGCCGTCTCACCCATGAGTCTTCGACACCGTCTTCCCAACTGCGTCTCCATCCCCTTCTCCGTCGTCACCTCGTGAGGAGGCCGAAGGCGAAGGCAAACCTAACTACTCCCACCCAATCCGGCGGCGGCGTGCACACCGAAGCGATGTTACCACAACCGCATTTCGAGCACTCCCGCCGTACTCCCTCTCGCCGCATTCCTCTGTCACTTCACACGTACACCCTGCTGCCGTCCTCACTGTCTCCTTTCCGTTTCCTTGCGTGTTTTCTTCTGCGCGCACCTCAGGCCTTGTGCTTTTTTCTTTTTCATCGCCTCCCTTCACGTCTTTCTCTCTTTTTTTTTTTTGCTCACTCTTGTGACTTCCAGCCATGTTCCGCAGCTCCGTGGTTGCTCGCTTCCTCCCAACCCTGGCTCTCTTCAACGCCGGCACCGTCGTCACGTGGCGTGGCCCCCAGGGCTACGGCTTCGTGGAGGACGACGGCGACAAGAAGCAGCACTTTGTGCATTTCTCTGACGTGCAGACGGAGACTGGTGGCTTCCGTGCCCTCACTGTGGGACAGAAGGTCGAGTTCGAGGTAGCCACAGCGGACGGCCGCACTCGCGCGGTGAACGTGACCGGCCCCGACGGCGCCAAGCTGCCCTCGGGACCCCGTCCCAACAACCAAGGCCGTGGCTTTGGTGGCGGCCGCGGTGGCAACCGTGGCGGCAACCGCAACCGCGACGGCAACTTCAATCGCGATCGCGACAACAACCGCGATGGCAACTTCAACCGCAACCGCGACAACAACCGCGGGCAGGACGGCAACAACAACACCAACAACTTCAGCGATGACTTCTAAAGTAGGATAACTCTGTGCACGCCTCCTTGCTTCACCACCCGTGTCGTGTAAGCGCTTGATATGGCGGGGCATATATATGCGAACTTCCCCTCCCTTTTCCTGTTTCACCGACCGTTCCCACAACGGCACGGGACCACAAGAAATTGAAGAGGGAGAGACGCTGATTTTTTTTTTTTTGAGCATACTTGGGACTGAAGAAGGGGAAAAGAGAAGGAGATAGCTGAAGAGAAGGAAACCACGTTTGTTTGTGCACCCGTACGTTGTTGGCGTTGTTCACAACTGTCTACACAAGCGGAGAGCGCAATCGAGTACAACAAGAACAAAAAAAAAAAAACAGTCAGAGAAAACCATTAAGGGAGGCGCGCACGCACATGGCGGCTGATTTTTGTTTTGCCCCTTTTCGAACTTTCCGGCACTTGGGCGTTCTCTTCTTCTTTACGCCGCGCTTTGTTCTCTCACTCACGACTGCCTGTAGCCAGACGAGTAGGCGTGCCACAAAACCACCAACCACTCCGTTACACAGAACAACTGCTGGTTCACACCCGTGTAGTTTCCTCCTCTATTTCTTTCTTTGTGGTGTGATTACCCCCCCCACTGTGTTGGATTTCTCTGATTTGCTTGAGCACACCGGGGCGTGCGGGCAGGCAATTTGTTTTCTTTCCCTTCTTGTGAGGTGTGTGAGCGCACGATGAAAACAAGACCGACAACACTGGCGTGTTCTCCCCGGGCTGATGGAGTCTTTTTTTTTTTTTCGGCCACCACAGCAAGTAATCGGTACACACACACACACACACACACAGACGCTCATATCCTTTACACACACACACACCCACAATTGACAACAAGAGTGAGCGAACAAGAAAACAAAACGAAAAGCACAAGTAGTGACTGCGCGGATCTAGACAGGTGCCGGTTCGGTATGACAGCTCGTGGCACGCAGTTTGCCTAACCGAGCCGCTTCCTTACCGCCGACCGGTGGGCTGATGGGAGTGCCCCCGTCGGCACATAGCTCAGACTACAGCGGCACCCCCCGTGGTTACTAGGCGGGGTTGGGCGTTTGCGCGCCGACCCTCTTTTCCTTTGTTCCACTGCTTCCGACTCTCTGCGAGTGTCCACTGCGCAGCGTACTCCAGCTTGCCTTCTCTGTGCCACCTCCCCCAATTCTGTCTATCACAATCGGCTTCCCCACCTCACCACTCTTTTTTTCTCGCTTTTGCTGCGACCCCTTTTTGCATTGCCGCCGCTAACGCACACACGCACACACACGCACACACGCACACAACCCTGTTCGCACGAACGCTCATACCCAACTGTGCAGAAGAAGAGTTAACACAACAGAACCGAAAGATTTGTAAGAAACGGTCACGTCGCGTTTTTTTCTTTGCCCCCTTCTCCGGTTTAGCACACCTACTTAGGCACAAACGGTAGCAACCCCTCTTCCCTTCGCCTCACAACGGTCATCTCGATTTTCGCTGCAACTGTACTACAATTTACGCCAAATCACTGGGAAGTTGCTCGTCGTGGAACACCCACCGTTCACGGCTCCACCACCACTTACACACACTCTCTATCATCGCAGGACTGCTCTCTTTGCCGCACTCGGCATCGAGGTCCACTTCGCTCTAAAGATCAGAGGTTAACGCTGCGCACCGAAAAACACAGTATCAGTTCCCCAGTGCCTTTCTTTTCGTTCTAACCAGTCAACAGTCGTTACCTACGCTTGCGTTCAACTTTTCTGTTGTTGCCGACACACAGAAAAGACGCTCCACACTCACGTACACACAACACAAGAATCTGGCTTTCGTGATCGCTGTAAAGCACGCTAAGTTCTGTCGCTTCTCCACACCCGTGTCGTGACTGCATTGTTTTACTCTTTGCCTTTTTCGTTGTGTAGCTTTTTTTTTTGCTCGCCCACTTTTTCCTGAGACTGTTCCACCAACCTCTGCCAGTCGAAGTGTGCTTTCTTTTCTTTTCTTGTTTTTTTGATTTCTTTGCCTAACAAGTCTCTGCCATTGTCTGCACCATTTTACTTCTCTTTGTCGTCACTTGTGCACACACGGACCAGCAAAGCTCACTTTTTCTTTCTTCCGGAGATATTCTTCAGGGTGTGCTAGATCAGACAGCAAACAGACAGACACACACTCACACACAAAGAACACCTGATGAGCCACACTGTGCCGTCCTGGTCTTCTTCACGTCGTGTGACGAACGGTGGTGGCAGCACAGGCGAGACACGTTCAAGCCATTCCCGACCGACGACTCCGGCACGTGGAAAAGTACACGGTGCGCAGAATGGGCATAATGGGTGTCGAGAGGATCTATCAGGCGTCGTCGCGGATGCCGAGACCAGCACTCACACACGCAACGGTGATGGAGTGCCTAGCCTCGCAGCGCTACCGCGCTTGAGTGAACAAGTCAGCGACCTGCACCGCGACAACGCGAAGAGACCGTTGCCTTCTATAGTTTACCACGACGGAGACTATACCACGTACTGCAAGTGTCCCATGTGTACACTCAGCTACCACATCACCGCTCTCTTTGCCAACCAGCGGCGTTCGTCTGCGCACGTGCTGGCCGCACGTCCCTCGTTTTGCTGCCCCGACGGCGCCAGCAGCCTACCGCCGTTGCCAGATGTGTACCGCCCAGAGAACGTGGTCGTTTGCCCGGTGCACGCAAGTTTCGGCTTCTGCCCGTATGGAGTTGGCTGCTACTTGCCCCACGAAGACGCGTACAAGGCTCGCACACAACCGCTGGGGTGCGTTGACGCCGAGGTTGACAGGATGGCGCAACTGGCAGAGGCCCGCAGAGACGCCGTTGAGTGGGACTGCGATGTTTGTGGGTTCGAGGGCATTTCGGAGTTCAACGTTGGGCCGGTCGGTGAATACTATTACCGACAATGCCCACGCTGCACGTTCATGTGCTACTTCCCCTACGTGACGTACCTCGTTCAGGGTATTCTTTCTGTCGTTGGCGATGACTATCAGTTATTCAAAACAGAGGTCGACCGCAACCGACGAAGGCTACCCGACGAGTTCAAGGTGCCCCTTACATTTGAAGCTCACCGTGTTGCGAGTGTGGTGTTTGCTTGGAGTTTGGTCTCGCCACAGGATGCGAGGGATGCCTTGGAGAGTGCAAATCGCGCGCTTCCAGAGCTGGAAGCCATCATCAGTGTTGGCAGCGGTAGCGGGTACGTTGAACACGTCTTCAACCGCGTCGCCAACGACGTCAAGTTGAATCCTGCCTGGGAGGTTGATCACACACACTTCCCAACATCCTCGTTCGACAACGTTCGAGCGGATTTCTTCGGTCGCAAACGTATTGCATTCTTCTCATGTGACGAGCTCGCACTGCGACGAACCTACAGCGTGCACGTGTCGCTGGGAGGCCCCCTCACACTCTTTTCCCTCGACTGCAAAAAAAGCGCGCTCTTGCTGTGTTGGCCCCCCTTCGGCTCCATGCAAGAGGAACAGAGCTCGATGGGCTTCGAGGCGCTGGAATACTATCGTCAGTGCGGTGGCGAGGTTGTCATTTACATTGGTGATGTGGCCTCTAGTGGCGACTGGCGGCTGCACCAGTTGCTCTATACGCACTTCAAGCGTGTGCGCGACTATCCCGTGCGTCGCGAGCTGCGGCGCTGGTGTCCTCAAGAGATGGGAATGGTATACGCTGGGAACGATACAATCGCCGTGTACCGGCTGCGCGACACACCGATCCCTTTGCCGGTCAACTGGACGTGTAGCATGTAACATGTGCTCCACTGTTTTTTTTTTCTTCTTGACTTGTCTCGCTCCACAGATTAAGCCCACCTTCGAACCTCTTTACCCACTCATTTTTTTTTTTTGTTACTTGCTTCGTTCCCGTAATTTATTTCCTTTCCCCCTTCCCTCCCTTGCGCGCACGAATGAGTCCGCTATCATTTGCTCCCCCCTTGTTCTTTCCTTTCGAGGTTCTTCCTCACTTTGCATTCACCAGAACTGTGTGACACTGATAATGTGGACAAAGCCACTTATCCGTCACTGCACAACATCGGCGACAGGTGAAAGGTGAGTATCGAAAGGAGAATTGCTATCATTTCTCAAACCCACTGTGAATCCGTTTTCCGTTAAATGCCATCGTCCTTTTTTTTTTTTTGCACCCCCCCCTTCGCCGAACGCAGCCGATTGCATGCACATGGTGCTTGCTTTCTTTCCCTCACCTGCCGGCGTTGCTGGCCCTTCCGTGTGTTGACGGCTTCGTGCGCTGGTGCCTAAGTGTGGTGTGATGTGCGCCTTGTGTCAAAAAGCCCTCTCGGCCTCCCCGCCGCCGCCGCAAGAGCTCAGAAAGAGAAGGGGAGAATAGAAAGACAATGAAAGAAGAAGAAAAAAAAAGGAGCGTCCCGTCACGTTTCTAAACTACACAGAAAGATCTTTTTTCTCTTTTCTTCTTAAATGAAACGTCGCGCGTGCGAGTTGCCAGTTGAGGTGGCTAGGCACATCTGGAGTGACGGCGCAGAACTCACCCCCACCCCCCACACACAGAGGCGTGGCATTCAATGACGTATTTGCATGCTCACACACACACACACACACACACACACACAACGTTCACAGATGAACGGACTCGTACGTGCACGGCAAGCGAATAAATACATAACGTGGCTTTAAAGGGCGAAGGGAAGGAGAGAAGGAACTAGAAGCATCTAGCATGAAGACGCGGTTGTGCAGCACAACTGGTTTCACAAGTTTTCGCCAGTGCACCGATACCTTGTGCTATTCGCGCCTTGCCGAAATTGAGAGCACACATCTTCACACTTCCAGTATAAGCAGCACAAAAAAACAACAAGAACAACACCGACGACAGCGTGAACACGCCAAGCGACCGCGCGTTGCCATCGACACTGATGCGTCCATCCGGTGCCATGGTCACATATGATGGTAGTCGTGCAGTTGAGAGCGGGAGGGAGAGAGAGAGAGAGACTGTGGAAAGGAAGGCAGTCCAATCCGTGGCGCACACGGCACGCGGCACTCCTGTCTTTGACAAGACGCCACCGATGCGATCTCCGTGGCGCACCGGATGTACGGCACGCCTTTTTTTTCTTCTAAACTCTATTCTCATATTTGCCGCCCACTTTGCTGTTCCCCTACATGATGCTTTCTGCGACTCTGACGATCTCTCTCTCTCTCGCGTTCTTCGTTTTCTCCCTTTTGCCTTTCCACTTGCTTGCGCTTCGTACACTGACTACCAAGTAACTGAATGGCGCTGTGCATGCTCTACCATCGACGAACCCCGCTGCACAGACACGCACAGACCCGAAAACACTCCTAGCTGCTTTCATGAACCAGTTGGAGTTCTTTGTGGCAAGCACCGAGTGTGACCGCTGGCAGGCACGCCGCTGTCTCCGCGCAGTTCGCACTCTTGATGAGCGGATCGAATACAGTCTCGGTGTGTTGCACCGCATCACCGAATACCGAAGCCACCACTTGGCTTCGTCCTCGGCGCACGGCTCTGGCGCACACGTAGGCCGATCTGGGCGCAAACGTGGACGCTCCCCGGACCGCAACGGTGCGCACACCGACGACACGGCGCAAAAGACGAGCTCTGGCGAGAGCCACATGGCGGCGCTCAAGGCTGAGTACGACTTTCATCGAACCATGGTAATGCGGCTTGCGCGTGATCGTGCGAATTACGCGAAGCTCCTTGGCGAATGCGGTGATGCCATGAGACGCTGTGCCGCGACAAGGCTACTCCAGTTTCAGCAGCTTGTCGACGGCGAGAAGCGAGCCACCACGTCAGTGGCCGGAAAGAAGCAGAAAGAGTGAAAGATGATGTGCTTTGGCGGTGCTCAGCTCGCACACGGCCGGAAACGGCACCTCCTCACAAGCAGTCACTCAAAGAACATCAACAACAAGACCGTGAACGGACAGCGCATTGTACCCACCCGCTGTGTTGCAAGCGTCGTCGACACGCCCTACGGAGCGACCTCCTCTTCACCCCACCTCGTCGTTCCAAGTGCTGCGCGGACTTTGTGCTGTCATGTCGCCCCAAACACACGCCTTGTCACTTGCGCTTCATCGCGAACCCTCTTTCTGCCCCCTTTTTTCTGCCTCTCTGCTCCTCCTCGTCACACCATAGACACACACACACACACACACACGCACGCGTTGCAAAGTCCGAGGTGCCGGCATGCAACGAACGTTGGGGCGGCTTTGCGCACGCGCAGTACCACCCCCATCTCCACGACCCCCCACTACTCCCACTGCGGTGGTCCGCCCTGTGCAGCAGCGGCTCTTCACTGGTGCCCTTTTCCCTGAAGGTGTGAACGAGGAACTGTGTGCTTTTGCCGTGCGTCACCGAGCACACAGTAACGTCTGGGTGCCCCTCCAGTGTGTGGAGGACTCGCTGAAGCCGTTCGGTGTCTACGTCCTGCCGAGCGCCGCACTGTGCGACATCGCCCTCACCACGGGCGGGAACACGCAGGATTACACAGAGCTTTCTTCCGTGCTGAGTGATCGCATCCTGGTGAACGCCGATCACACCTCAAACCCACGTCTGCTCGAGACGTTCCGTGACTTTGTCGTGGCCGTGCCGAGGCCCGATGAAGAAGTCACCAGAGGCCACCGTCGCCACGGTCCTCACACCCCGTCCGCACTGGACATGTCGCGAGTCGCACGGCAGCCTCTTCAGTTCCCGCGTTTTCGTCATCCACTGACTACGGACGGTACGCCAATTCTTCACAGAGGTCGCCGTGCCAGACTCGTCGAGGAACAGGCAAACAAGCAGTACCACAGCAACTACTGGTTCCGCGTCAGCGAGAAGGGCAAGCACACCTCGTACCACAACGCGGAAGAGACCTCTCGGCCAGGCCTCTTTAACCCATCGTGGTGCGTGCGGTACAAGCCTTACACCATCACAGGACAGCTGTTTCCGAAGTCCATCGCTCGTCTCATGCGGCAGCGCGCCGTTGACTGTGGGTACGTCTCACGGCTGTGGCTGACACGCGCGTCGGCGGAGCGGTGCTTCAACGCCCGCCTAGCGCCGGAGCGGGTGGCCGATGCCCCACCCGTCCACACGACCTTCTTCACGGGAGGTCTCCAGTGCTGCACGTACTACTGCGCGGACCAGTTCGTCTGCCCATCGGTGACCGGCGGGGTGGATGCCCCACTATGCGCACCGCGACTGCGCGACATCGAACTGGCCGCCAAAGGTGTGGCAATCAGTCCAGAAAAACTGCGCGCGTTCCCACTTCTGTCGCAGCTTGTGCAGCCCAGCGTGGCCTCGTTACCCAAGCCCCCTCATGCTGACAGCCACATGGCTCCCGCATCAGGGGACGGCGACCACAGGGCACGGTGGAGTCGCCGCGGCGCGGACACGGCTCTGTCAGACGGTGACCGCCACCGGCGCTTTGTGCAGGCCACCGCACGCTATGCGCGTATTCAGCTGCTGGGCGACCGGTATCTTCACGACCACGCACGCGCAACACAAAAGCTTGAGGCCTCCGGACTGCAGACGGCATTGCAGCAGCAGTGTGTGCTGCGCGGGTTCGCGACCCCGTTCTTCGTCTCGTCGCGTTGCCTGTGTGACTACGCGCTGGACCTGGTCAGCGACGAGGAGGGCTTCATACAGGAGGCACCGGTGCAGTTAAACGGGACCTTGGCACACCTGGACGGCGAATGTTGGTTCAACGTGTCACAGCTACAGGAACCGGAGGTAGCGCTGCGCCTTTTCCTCTGTCGACCTATGCACTTCTTGTGCCGCACACTCATCCCGAAGGCACAGGCTCTGTTGTGCGTGCGACTCCAGAAGCGTCTTGCGCGTGGACAAGACGGATGCTGTGAGTGGATTCCTCAATCGATACTTTCTCAAACCGGCTGGTGTTTGCGCCCAGGCGCGTATGGTGTGCCTAACATTGCGAATGAGACCCCTGTTGCGGCCCCGCGCGGTACACGTGAGCAGCTGGCTTGGGAGGTTGGCGCGTGGTATAGCATGAACGATGTCATGTTACCCGACAAGGCTAAGGAGTGGCTGCGCACGTACAGCCCAGTGAGTCGACACGGGGAGCTTTTCCTTCGTGGCCTGCGAATGGTCATGACACTGCGTGCCTACGAGCGGGGCTACCAGTCTCCCCTGTGGGTGTGCCTGGAGGAGGAGGACGGTCGTGCCGCTCACGACGGTTCAGCACCGTGGACGGCGCGGCTGCGCACGGTGGCGGCCGCTCCCCTTGACGGCCGTGCGCTGGCCGCTGATGGGGCACTCGCCTCACCACCATTTGTGCTCTGGAGTGAATTGCACTGGGTGAATGCGGAAGAACTCGTCGAGCCTCCCCCTTCTCCAATGGCACCTACCAACGCCTCGAGCCCCACAACCACTGCTACAGGAGCCGGTGCGGTGGGGAAGGGCGTGTCTGCCGAAGTACACACACTGTGGCGCATGCGCCGATTCGAGCAGGTTGCCGGCACTGAGGACGGCCATCAATGATGTGTGCACCCGCACTGTGAACAACTGGTTTTCTGCTTTTTCGTCCTTCTGCTTCTCGTTCTTCTTGCTTTTTTTCTTGCTTTTCCCATAGTCTATCCTGTCGGCAATCCTCACCGACGACCTACCATACCTCTCTCCGGCGAAATGAACGTCACACCACTCTTCGATGCTGGTGCGCCACCAAATTGTGGGCAACGCATAACAAACCACCTGCATACTAGCCTGCACCCTGTGCCTTTCACCTGCTCACACACAAAACTACTACGCCTCCCGCCTCCTCCCCTATTGCACAATATCAGAGCACCACTTTGAGAAGGTGCCTCATCTACGTTGGTCCTGTTCTCCCTTTTTTTTTTTTACTCTCGAACCCCTATTCACTTTCCCTGCGATAAACGCTCAGGCGAAGGCAACCTCATAGAGTCTAGTGACAATGCCTCCGAAGGCTGAGGGCGGCGCCGGTCGCAAGCGGCGACGTGACGCAGCAGAGGTGCCGGGTGATGTCCCTGAGGACCACGATACCAGCTTGCCCCCCAGTGACGACGAGGAAGGCGAGGACCTTTTCGGGGATGATTTCATGCGCGATTACCTCGAGCCAGACGAGGAGAGCGAGGTGCCAGAGGATGACGTTCAGGACGACTGGATCGCCGATGACGAGAGTTCCATTTCTGAGCTCTCCGACGCTGGGCGGCTCGCCGTGGACGCGTTGCTTGACCGCCGCAAAGAGCTGGAACGCCGCCTCGAGGAGGAGCAGCGCCACCTTGCTGATGGCGTGTTTAGTGACGTCGAGGACGATGATTCTCTCTTCTCTGGCGTTGACGATGCCGATGACGTTGACGATGATGAGGAGGCCGATGAAGGTGGTGAACCTCGTCGGCGTCGCCGCGCTGCAGCGGATGTCGATGAGGATGCCTACGGCGACGGTGTTGGAGAGGATGGCGCAGCTGATATTGGCGACGCGAACGACGACGTCTACGTGCAAGGGGACCTCGAGAGCGTCGGATTCAACTGGCGCCAGCCGCAGGGTGACTTGGTGGAGTGGCTTGCGCAGGAGCTTCCCCGCCGAGTCATCAAGAACCGCATCTACAACTTTTACCTCAACTACCAAGAGAATGGTACGAGCGTCTACGAGCTCCGCGTCAACGCCATGACCCGTGAAAACGACCAGAGTTTTCAGCTAAGCTACGGTCACCTGAGCCGTGTCTATGACAGCGTGCTCGCGCTGTGGCTTGTGGATGTGCCTGATGCCATGATTGAACTTCTTGAGGAAGCCGCTAACTACTTCACCTTCAAGCAGTTTCCGCACTACCGCAAGGTGCATTCGCACATTTTCGTGCGCATTTGCGACCTTCCCTTGTGTGACCCCATCCGCGAGTTTCGGCAGGTCCACATGAACGTGCTTGTTCGCGTCGAAGGCGTTGTCGTGCGCCGTTCGCCGGTGTACCCGCAGATGTTTGCGGTCAAGTACGACTGTGTGCGGTGCTCCTACATCATTGGCCCCATCTACCAGCGCGGCGACAAGGAGCAGCGGGTGAGCATGTGCCCTAGCTGTCACAGCAAGGGACCTTTTCGCGTGAATATGGTGCTCACCGAGTACCGCAACCATCAGACCATTGTCCTCCAGGAGTCTCCGGGCAAGGTCCCGCCCGGTCGCCTGCCCCGCAGCCTGGAGGTGGTGCTGACGAATGATCTCATCGACCGCGCAAAGCCGGGCGAGGAGGTGGAGGTGACGGGTATCTACCGCAACAATTTCGATGCCCTGCTCAACAGCCGGCAGGGCTTCCCCGTATTCACAACCATCCTGCACGCGAACAATGTTGTGCGCCGCACGGCGGAGCTCGGCAACTACCGACTGCCCGACGACGAACGCGCGCGTATTGTCGAGCTGAGCAAGCACCCAAAGATTCGTCGAAAGCTTATCCGCTCCGTCGCGCCGAGCATCCATGGCCGCGAGGACATGAAGCTCGGCCTGCTGCTGGCCATGATGGGTGGTGTCCCGAAGGACATCGGCGGCGATCAGTCCCATCGCATTCGTGGCGACATCAATGTGCTGATGGTCGGCGATCCGGGCTGCGCCAAGTCGCAGTTCCTCAAGTTTGTGGAGAAGACGGCCGATCGCACGGTGTTCACGACCGGTCGAGGGTCCACAGCGGTGGGTCTGACGGCCTCCGTCCACAAGGACAGCGTGACTGGCGATTTTGTGCTCGAAGGTGGCGCACTGGTGATTGCCGACCGTGGCTGCTGCCTGATTGACGAATTTGACAAGATGTCTGACCAAGATCGCACGTCCATTCACGAGGCCATGGAACAGCAAACGATCTCCGTCGCACGTGGTGGCATCGTGACGACCTTGTCGGCCCGCTGCTGCATCATCGCCGCCGCCAACCCCATCGGTGGCCGCTACGACCCATCCACCTCCTTTGACGCCAACGTGAATCTGACCACGCCGATCTTGTCGCGCTTCGACCTCTTGTTCGTCGTCCGTGACGAAGTCAATGTGGAGCTGGACGAAAAGCTGGCGGCTTTTATCTGCGACTCACACACACGTAACCACCCTCGCTCGCAGGAGCAGGTGCGTATTGAGGAGCGCAACAGGCTGGGGGAGTTGTCCCGCCTCCGTTACGCGCTCGAGAACGCCACTACCGAGAGCGAGCAGCAAGCATGTGAGGAGCGCCTTCGCGAGCTTCGCGAAAGCATGGAGAACCGCGACGCGTTTGAAGACGAGGACCCGTCCAGCGACAAGCCGCTCCCCCAGTCACTCTTCAAGAAGTACCTTCTTTATGCAAAGAGCCACTGCCACCCGCGCATCTCCAACATTGACGAGAATACCATTGCACGTCTGTACACAGAGCTGAGGCAGGAATCGAAGCACGGTGGCATTGCCATCACTGTGCGCCATATGGAGTCTATCATCCGCCTTTCGGAGGCCCACGCTCGGCTGCACCTGCGCGAGTTTGTACGCGATGAGGATGTCACCGCCGCCATCTCTCTTTTCCTGAGATGCTTCATTCAGACGCAGAAGTACAGCATGCGCAGCGCCATGATGAACCGCTTCCGCAAGTACCTTGACTCCGACACCGAGCCGATCCCGTTCATTCACCACCAAATCAAGGTCGCTGTGCAGACCGTGCGCAATTTTGAGCGGGCCATATCTAACGGCATCGAGCCGACCACCGTGCGCGTGGATCTCTCCGAGCTGGAGCACCACACGGCGAACGTGTCGACCGAGGCACTGAACACGTACTTTGAAAGCGAGGCCTTTGAGAAGGAGTACAAGCTCATTCGCGATCCGGACACGCATGTTCCTCTGTACATTGAGCACACACTACTCTAGCCACCACCACCTCTGCACTCACCGCATCGTGCCCCAGGGAGGAGTCGATGGTGCTGGCTTCCCCTCTTTTTTTTTTGTTTGCTGTCGTTGTTCTATTCTCGTGCCACGGCACACCATTTGCTTGCGTGTCTGGCGACATAGACAGGCGTCATCCATAGATGGGTGGGGTGGGGGGGATCATTGCGACTGCCCGTCTCATCCACTCCGCCCTCACTCACTCTCACACACATACTCGCGGGCATGTCTTCATACAAAAAGCTAAAAAAAAGGTCAACAGCAACCGCTGACGCTGCGCAGAGAATCGTTATACCGTCCGAGTGGCAGCGCCGACAGGGCTGGCGATTTTGTGCACACAGTGCTCTTGCGTCCTTGCACTCAGAGAACACCTCATCCGCTGAAGACAAGCCTTCGACACGGCGCTTGTGACACCTTTTGCCACTGTGCGCATCATGACTCTCAGAGAGACACGTGATGATGCAAAATTGTTCTCTCCATCCCTCTGCTCATCACACCACGCACTTCCGCCACTTTCCGTTGTTCTCTCCTTCGCGTTGGCTTTGTACTCGTGTGCGCACCGCAGTCGCACTCGTCAGCAGTGACCGTACTGCACACCACCTTCCTTGGTGTTCCTTCTTCTTCTTTTTTTCGTTGTTGCTTCGTCGCTAGACTTTCCTCACGCATACAGTAGACCTCTCCACTTGTTTATTTTTCTTTAAAGCTCGATTAGCGACCATCATTGATTTGTGCGCTGCGTGCTACGGTGTCCCCACTCTTTCTCTCTCACTCCGGCAGATGGACGACGAAGTCATCGTTGATCTGTCTCCCACACAAGGCGCCACGGCGTCTTACAGCCCATTTGATGAAGCGCGTGCTGGTCGCGATCTCTACTACGCAACGACCTCCGCTGCTGAGCGTTCACTCGACCGCAAAGGTGGCCCATCCCAATCCAGTGAGGCCAGGCTCGCACACAATCTCCAGGAGATGGAGTTTAGTGCCTGCTGCGGTGTGGTGCCCAGCCCAATCAACTCGACGCGGCAGGCGGCAAGCATATCCCGTTCTACTGCCGTTGCCTCGGAAGGAGCCAGACGTCGTGACAATCGCCTTGCCGCGCGCGCTGAGCTGTCTACCCGTGACGGCGCGGCGCGTGCGGATAGACTCGCTCACCTGCGAGCACAGCTGAACGACTACTTGAAGCGCGACCCTGCCGTTGATCGCGCTGGCGCAGCAACGCCTCACGAGGCCTGCCAACCGCATTCACCCTCGTACGACCCCGACATTCAGTTGAGCCACAGTCCCGTTGCCCCCGCACCAGAGCCCCGCGAAGGAGCCAGCCCCACCCGTGCAGGCGAGGTGGTGGAGGCGGACGCATACTTCTCACCCCCACCGCGGCTAGCGACGCCGTCGTGTGACCGGCCTTCACACGGTGAGCCTTCAGTGGGGCTCTTCCTGAGTTCTCCCTCCCCGTCACCCGAAGCAAACCACGACGCACCCGAACCTCATCGCGGTGCCCGCCTTTCGTCACTGCGAGCCTCGCCACCTCGCGCCACAACCACTACCGTCTCTCGCTCCGTCGGCTACAGCAGTGCCAGAGAGTCGCCAGACACTGTGCCTGAAGTACTGCCTAGTGCGAAGCGTGCCGCGATTTCCACCGTTGGGGCATCGCACTCGCAACGAATACGGTGTGACAACTGCTTGGTTGAAGACGAGGTGTGCGTGTCTCATCCTCGTCAGGAGCTCCCGCGCCTGCGCTTCTGCCCATTTTGTGGCTGCGCACTCACTGCTGCTAGCTTGCTGTCGTGACGACAATGGTAGTAGCCGCACAACCATCAGTCCACACTGTCACCGTGTTTGGTCTTCCGGCTATCCACGAGAGCTTTTTTTTCTTCTTAGATGTCGATCAGGTGTGCTTGTAGCTGTGTGTGTGTGCGCGTTCGACTGTGTCAGCAGGGGCGATTCGGATTTGCAGCGCACACAAAACGACCATTTACCACTCAACTCACGCGGCTCCACTTGCCACTGCGCCGCTTCACTCCTCCCCGTTTCACTTTCCTTTTTCGTGACCCCCTGTGATTGGTCTCACTTATCGCAACACTCTCTGTCGTCGTCGCGTTGCCCCCACTCCGTTTTCGTCCTCGCCCTCTCCCCCTCTCTTGCTCTTCCACGACTGTGTGTACACAACCCCTCAACTTCCCCCGCCCACTAGCGCACGTGTGGCCGACCGACTACCACGCCTGAAAACTGCCAGACGCCTTACGAAACCCCACGTGGACGTACCAAACCGAGTACACACACACACACACTCAACCCCTACCTTCCGTTCAGGTATGATGGGCATCGGCACTTACGTGTTTGGCCTCTCGAAGAAGTTTGCCAAGGCGTACCTTTTCAATAGCACTCTTGACACGTTCCGCGATGCCCTCTACGCTGACTCCGTATCGGACGCTGCCGCGATTCTGCTTGAGCAGGCCGCCTCTCGTCGCGATGAATTCTGGATGGACGTGATGCTGCTCGCCGTGGTGTTGCTTGTCATTCTTCTCATGGCCAACTGCATGGTGCGCTGCTTCTGCTGGATTTGCGTTGGCCTACCAAAAGAGCACCTGGAACTTGAGAAGATGCGTCAGGGTAAACTGGACTACCAGATCAAGGCACAGAAGGAAAAGGAAGAGCGCCGCCGCCGCGAGGCTGCGGGTGAAGAAGAGCCCATGCCGTCCCTGCAGGATGACATGCAGATGATCAACCACGCGCTCAACACGGTGCGCCAGAGCATGGAGGCACGTGGTCAGAAGCCGAACGTGGACCCCATCACCGTGCCCGCCGCCGCCGCGTTCGTGTCCGGCGAGAGCGAGCGGGAGTTTGTGGCGTCGACGCGACCCGGTGCGCGTGCGGTGCCGAGCTCCATCATCCGTGGCTTGCCCAGCGTGGATGTTCTCGTCGCCTCGCCGGGTGAAAAGTTCATGCTAGTGGGCTGCCGAAGCAAGCGCAAGACGAACCTGTACCCACTACCCGCCGCAGAGGGTGCGGACTTCCTGAAGAATGGCAAGGCGCTGCAAGAAGAGCATTTCATCTCCGTGCAGAACGCCGCCGCCGAGGCACTGGGCGTGGATGTGCACAACGTGGAGATTGTGTGTGGGGCCTTCTCTGTCGACGACGCACGGCTCGTGGTGGGCGAGCGCAGCTCAGACACGTTCTTGGCCTTCGCACTCGCTGCCGGCCGTCTTCAGCATCTGTGGTCGCTCAAGTTGCCCGATCGCCGCCTTGTTACGTCGCTGCCTAACCTGTCCGTGGCTGGCACGGATGCGCTCATCACCGTCTACGATAAGGACTGCGTTGTCGAGCGCATCTGCCGTGAGTCGGCCTCCAGTGTGACGTCGTCCAAGAACAAGTTCAGGGTCGGCAACGCACTCGCCTGGGCCGTGCGTGACGGCACTGTCGCGGTGGGCGGCTCCTTCATTCAGGAGCCGCGAGTGGCACGGGCGGTGCCGAATACGGGTGGTCGTGCGGGATTTTCGCTCGAGGCCGTGTGCACACTTCCGCAGCCGGAGAAGGCACCCAGGATGCGCGTGCTGGCCA
Source organism: Wallacemonas sp. TrypX (assembly GCA_030849625.1). Taxonomy (NCBI): domain Eukaryota; phylum Euglenozoa; class Kinetoplastea; order Trypanosomatida; family Trypanosomatidae; genus Wallacemonas; species Wallacemonas sp. TrypX. Next base: position 97,069 of record JASANP010001161.1, on the reverse strand, counting down.
TGGCCTTTGTGACGAAAGGCACTCCCGCGTTCAACACGCGCCAATACCTAATTGTCTTCTACGAAAACGGCGTGGGGTTCATCTACGCATTCGAGTCGTTCACCGCAGACGCCAAGTTCGAGAAGGTGTGCACTTTCTCTGATACCGCCTTTGCGTCCTTTGACACCTCCAGGCCTGTGCACATCATCACGTCTGTCATGGGCAAGGCGTACCAAGAACGGCTGCGCATCGGCCTGTGGCGCGGAGGCGACGTGAGCGTTCACCACCAAGCCGCCACCGCTTCCGCCGAGGACGGCAAATTTGAGATGCAGCTGTTAGCAGATCTCCATGAAGTACAGGAAGGCGACCCCATCAAGGAGGCCATTTTCATCCAACAGGGTCGCGGCGTTGCCACCTGCGGTCACGACGACAAGCGTCACCTGCGACTCTTCACGCTGCCCGCGTGAGTGCCTCAAGGCATGACAACACACACACACACACACACACACACGTATTCTCACGTGTAAGGCTAGCCGAACTGCCCGCCAAACGACACGGCGCACTAATCCTTTTCACTTGCGCCTCGACCTCTTGACGTCATTGCACCGATAGTACTGGTGTGTCCGTCCGTGCACAACAATGTCTACGCTATTGCATTGTGGACTGTTGAGTCGATAGTCCGACACAGTGCGCGCGGAGCGATATCACGGCCCCTCCCAGCTCTTTCCCACTGTGATTTGCCAACGTGCATCTCCTCCCCTCCTCCTCTCCCTTTGTCCTCCCCCTCTTTCGCCTTACTCCTTCTCGATGCGTCTCGGTGGCCAAGGAATCCGTTGCCGCGGACGGTCATTCGTTTGCTCATCGCCGCGCAGTGCAGTCCCCTGCCCTCCTTTCCCCTACAACGCTGCAGGGGAACCCTTCAAGAGCCCGCGTCTGCTGTGACACCGGCTTCCGTACGGAAACCTTTTTCTCTTTGTCGCATCTCCACGTGACGTGTCCAGACAGGCCTTGCGCGTCGTCGGCAAGAGCATGGCGAAGACGTTTGCGCGCCAGAAACGGGGTCCAGGTGGGGCCCCGAAGCACGGAAGCGCTGCTGGGGCTTCTCTCCTTGCCTCGCGGGGTTCGCCGCGCAAGCGTGTCGCCAAACACATTTCGTTTGACCCGCACCGAAACAAGGTCCGTCTAGTCCGCGTGCCTCCGCGCTCACAGAACCGCCAGTACTGGTTCACTGAAACGGAGCGTGTAGTGAAGAAGGGACTCATCTTTGAGGTTGAGCCAGGTGTGCACACTGAGGTTGCCATTGATGTCCGCCTCCAGATCACGGCCCTGTCAATGCCGCCAGAGCTGGCGCACAGCACCGCACCCGCGGCGCACAGCACACGATCCTTCTTAGAAATCCGTGAGGTGAACCCGCTCTTCGGCAATGACGCTTCCGCAGCGAAGTGGCTCACTGTTGGCTCTGCACAGGTAGGCAACCTGCAGCGGGTGCGCGTGGTACTGCCCAGCGGTATGTACCAGTTACGCACACACGGTACGCGCTCGCTTCTCGCCTTTGCGCAGGCCTGGGATGTGGAGCGGGAGCTGAACTGAGCGCGCAGGCGTGCGCCACCTCCCCGTCCGTTCCCCTGCCGGTGCGGTTGTCTAGCACATGGAGTGACTAGACTCGCTCGCATCGACAGGTGAGTGACTGGCCAGTGGGCGAACACCACACGCCTCCTTCCCCCCTCCCTCACCTTCTCCCTTCTTTAAGACAGCCACACTTATCCACGTTAAGCCGAAGAAGAAAAAAAAAGGAAAGAAGAACTTCCGCGCAAACAGGACGTCACTACTTGAGGGTGCGCCACTGCTGAGGATCGAGGCACACACCCAGCTGCAAATATGCACACCCACGCGTACGGCTGCCGACGACGGATACGCGGCTCTGATCATCCAGTCAACGTGCGCGAACGGCCAAGAGGCACGTTGCCCCTGACGGGCCGCGTGGCGAACTGTCGTGGTGACTCAAGAGGTTCTCTCTCTCTCTCTTTCTTTCTGGCGGACACCGCTTTCTCTTCCCCGGTTTGCTCACGCACTCGCACTCCCCTCCCACTCTCTCTCTCCTGTCTTCTTCCCGGTCCTTGATACCCCCTTTCCCTTTTTCTACCTCCTTCGTGTAGTAACACAAGTCCACATATCCGAGTCAGCAGTCAACGCTCTTCATAGACTCCACGCGACACAGCTCTTTCCTCGTCTTCCCACGTCACCCACACTTGCACACCGTTTTCTCCACGTCTTGTACCCCCCGGACAGCTCACTCACCGAGCTTCCACTCATAGAACAAGCCGTTCGCGACCTCTTTCACTCCTTTCTGTGAACCTGTAGGCAGCATGTCCCACGAGCCCGTTGTGATCAAGCGCAATGGCGAGTGCCAGCCTTTCGATGCGGCCAAGGTGCGCCGTCGCTTTGAAAACGTCTCCAAGGACCTTGACCTTGCGCACATCGACATCGACATGCTCACGGAGACGGTCTCCCGCGGCGTCACGAGCGAGATTACGTACGCCAAGATGGACGAGCTGGTGGCGCAGTCGGCGGCGTACGCCGTTACGAAGCATCCTGACTACGGTCTGATGGGCGGGCGCCTGTGCATCACCGCGCTTCACAAGAACACGTCGGACAGTGTGCTCGAGACCTTCCGACGCCTTCACGACCACGTCGCGTACCAGACGCATCGCAAGTCTCCGCTCATCTCCGAAGAAGTGTGGGAGCTCGTCCAGAAGCACGAGGCGATGCTGCAGAGCCTCATCGACTACTCCCGGGACATGACATACGAGTACTTTGGCTTCAAGACGCTGGAGCGCTCGTACCTGTTGCGCGTCGAAGAGGGACGCGGAAAGATGACCATTGTGGAGCGTCCGCAGCACATGATCCTGCGCGTCGCCCTCGGCATTCACGGCAGCGACCTTGAGAACGTCCGCCGCACCTACGAGAGCATGTCCAAGGGCTTCTACACGCACGCCACACCGACGCTGTTCAACGCTGGCACCCCCACTCCCCAGATGAGCTCATGCTTCCTGGTGGCGATGAAGGATGACAGCATCGAAGGCATCTACGACACGCTGAAGGAGTGTGCGCTGATCAGCAAGGCCGCAGGTGGTGTGGGCATCCACATCCACAACGTCCGCGCCGCTGGCAGCTACATTGCGGGCACCAACGGCCAGTCCAACGGCCTCATGCCGATGATTCGTGTGTTCAATAACACCGCCCGGTATGTGGACCAGGGTGGCGGCAAGCGCAAGGGCGCCTTCGCGCTCTACCTCGAGCCGTGGCACGCCGATGTGTTTGACTTCCTCCTGATGAAGCGCAACACGGGCAAGGACGACCAACGTGCCCGCGACTTGTTCTACGCCCTGTGGATCCCTGATCTCTTCATGAAGCGCGTGAAGAGCGAAGGTAAGTGGACGCTCATGGATCCCAACGCCTGCCCCGGCCTCTCAGACACCTTTGGCGAAGAGTTCGAGAAGAAGTACGAGGAGTACGAGGCCTCCGGCATGGGCGTGCGCACGATTCAGGCCCAGGAGCTGTGGTTCGCCATTCTCGAGTCGCAAATTGAGACGGGCGTGCCGTTCATGCTGTACAAGGACGCCTGCAACCGCAAGTCTAACCAGCAGAACCTGGGCACGATCAAGTGCTCCAATCTGTGCACCGAAATCGTGGAGTACTCGTCGCCGGATGAGACGGCTGTGTGCAATCTCGCGTCCGTCGCGCTCCCTCGCTTCGTCGACGTGGCGACCCGCACGTTCGACCACAAGCTCCTGTACGAGGTGGTGAAAGAGGTGACCTTCAACCTGAACCGCGTCATTGACCGCAACTACTACCCCGTCGAAGAGGCACGCCGCTCCAACACCCGCCACCGCCCCATCGCCCTCGGCGTCCAGGGTCTGGCGGATGCCTTCATCCTCATGCGCCTGCCCTTCGCCTGCGCCGAGGCACAGAAGCTCAACGAGGAGATCTTTGAGACCATGTACTACGCCGCGGTGGAGTCGTCCGTCGACTTGGCGAAGATCGAAGGCCCGTATGAGACGTTCCAGGGCAGCCCCGCATCGCAGGGCCGCCTGCAGTTCGACCTGTGGGAGAAGCAGCCCGTGAGCGGCCGTTGGGACTGGGATGCACTGAAGCAGCGTGTCAAGACCATCGGCATGCGCAACTCACTGCTCCTCGCGCCGATGCCGACCGCCTCGACCTCGCAGATCTTGGGCAACAATGAGTGCTTTGAGCCCTTCACGTCGAACATCTATGTCCGTCGTGTGCTCTCCGGTGAGTTCCCCGTCGTGAACAAGTACCTCGTGCGCGACCTCATCGAACGCGGCATCTGGGATGAGAAGCTTCGCAACGAGATCATCACCTTCAACGGCTCTGTGCTGCCCGTCAATGGCATCCCCGAAGATCTGAAGGAGCTCTACCGCACCGTCTGGGAGATCCCGCAGCGCAAGCTGATTGACATGGCCGCGGCGCGTGCCAAGTACGTGGACCAGTCCCAGTCGATGAACCTCTTCCTAGAGAGCCCCACGTCCGGTCAAATCACGTCGATGCACTTCCACTGCTGGCAATCTGGGCTCAAGACTGGTATGTACTACCTGCGTACTCGTCCTGCGGCCGATGCCATCAAGTTCACGGTTGACGCGAAGCGCATGAAGGAGATCAACGACCAGAGCTACTCCCAGTCGTCGGCTGGCAGCTTCCGCTCGACGCCGCAGCCAGAGGAGTGCCTCAACTGCGGTTCTTGAGCACACGAAGGAACGTGACCGACCTGGCGCGCCGAACCCTCGGAGCCTGCGTTGGCGGCTAAACAGCCTTCCCTTGTGTAACTGCCACGGCAACATCATCACGTTCATGATGACGCACACGTGGACGGCAGCAATTGCTAGGATAATAACAGCAAGTGCCCCCCCCCCCTTACACACAGAGAACGCGTGAATCCATGTGGCCTTCCGTGCGTCGCAATAGACATTTCTTTTTCCACCTTTTCACTTGGTTTCCCTTTTTTTTCGGCCTTCTGAGGTCTTCTTTCCCTCTTCCCTTCCTCCCCCTTTTTTTATTCGTGCTTGCCTCGGTGGACGTGTGGATGCGAGCGTGCCCTGAACAGCGGACAGCCGTCTGGATCGTCCAGCTGAACGTGTGGGGATCATCCATGACAAAAACAACAACAACAACAACACTACGCCAACACAACAGAGTGATTCACACCCACGCGCGCCGCATAGTGTGCGCTTTTATCAAGTGCCTCAGCCCTCAGCAAAGAGAACCGAACAGTTTGTGCAAGCTCGCTTCGCGCGCGGAGACAAGCTGAACGGCACACGGCACGGGAGAAAAAAGAAAAAAAAAAGTGCGCGGCTGCGGGGTAAAAACAAACGCAGAAAAACAGAAAACATCGGAGTCTGTGCCACTGTGTTGTTCACACAGCTGTCGCAGTACTCACTGCCACGCGTTTTTTTCTTCTTTTTAGTTTTGGCGCGTCAACAATGGCCACTAAAAAATATCAAGAAGAAGGGAATGCCGCTTCTCGAGAGGCGGCTGACCGCTCCCAAGGCGCACATACACAACTTTCTTCTCCATTTAGTTTCGCACATATACACACGCGCATGCCAACCGGCCAATTAACAACAGCAACAAAAGGAAGGACCCATTGCGCGACGTCTAGCCGCTCCATCACGTCCAACAAAATCTCAGCCGAATATTTGAGCGCCGAAGAGCACCGTGCCGCACACTGCTCTCTGGTGATTTGTCTCGTCCTGTGACTGCCGGCGGTTCTTCTGTGGGGAGAAAGGACGAAGTAAGCGCATCGCCGTTGCTTGGCGGCCAGTGGGCCGTTGGTGCCTTCGTTGTCGCGATCGCCTGTGTCACACACACACTTCTTCTCCTCCCGCCCTGCCTTTGCTCCGCTCACCGCCTATTGGGTCTGGACCGTCTTCGCCATCTTTTGTCTCTGTCCTCTGCGATTGAGCGCTGAAAGTGCAACACGGACAGCTTCGCTTTTGTTTTGTTCCAACCGCTGTAGGAGAGCTCTTCTCCTCCACCTTCTCGTCTCTCTCTCTCTCCTTTTCTCTCTGTCGCACTGTCGGACACCGCGCGTACCCTGCGTTTGTGTGTGTACGCATCACCATGAGCCGAGCACGCAAGACATCCGCGATGTCTGCGTCGGCACGCGGAGGCAACAAAACCGTTGAACAACTGCGCCAAGAGGTCTCCGCTCTCGAGGCGATTCTGGAGGAGCGCAAACTATACTTTGTGGATCTGGTCGATCAGTGCGAGGCCGAGTTCGGCCAGCTCGACCCCAACGCCGGAAGCAACGAGGAGGAAGAGGCGTTGAAGACGCAGAACAGACTACTCAAGCGGCAGCTACAGGCCCTCGTCGCCGCCGAGAAAGAGTATGCCAAGGACCCACGTGTCCAGGACAAGATGAATGAGGTGCGGGCGGTGCGGATGGACATCAAGGGCGTGGAGAAGGAAATCGAGACACTTCAGGCCGTGAAGAAGCGGCGCGACCGTGGGCTGCGTGAGATTGACGAATCCGACGCGGCCGCACGGCGCATTCGTGTGCACCAGTCGGAGCAGAATAGCGAGGTGCGTGCAGAGGTGAAGGTCCTTCAGGAGCAACTTCGCGCGGTGCAGAAGGAGAGCATTGACGCACACGAGCGCTTTGCCGACTTGCAAGGCCAGTTGAAGCTGGGCGTCACGGCGGAGGACGTCTCGCAGCTGAGGCGTGACATCGAGCGGGAGGAGGCGCAGGTTCAGTCGCTTGAAGCGCGCGAGGAGGAGCTGAAGAGACGGCAAGAGCACGCGCGTGACGACGGCGCCAAGACCCTCGCGAAGGAGCGACGAGAGCTGGCCCGGCTGGCGCAGGAGGTCGAAGACCTGCAGGTGCTTCTCTTGCAACGAGAGGCGGAGATGAAAAAGAGTTACCAGGTCGCAGGTCGTGCCCCACCCACGAACAGTTACGTCACGTGACAGGGCGCGCTCATCGCCGAGACACGTCGTACCGTTCACCGAATAACGGAGAATGTAGAAAGAGAACACACACACACACCCTCTGGGGATAGAGTCTGAATGCCCCACTTGTGGGCGTCGCTGACACAGGCACACACACACAAACACACATTGGGCACTTTTCTTGTTCTCCCCACTTTTTTCTTTTTCTTGCTTGCCTTTTACCGTGGAGATTTCATTCAACCATTGTTCAACCGCCAAAACCGCAGTGAATCACAACCTCAACGACGGTGGTCAACTGGAAGAGGAGGAAAGAAGCCGCTTTCTCTCTTCCATCCTCCTCGCACCACAGCGTGCAATACAACGACATGCAGCTGCGGCCACTCATGCACCGTCACATGCGCACGCACACTCGTGCACTTGTTCGTCGCACCGTCGACCCACTCCCTTCACCTCTTCCCTATTCCTTCTCTTTTTTTTTTGTTGAATCACCTCATCGCACCGCACGCCCACACTTGCATGCTCGGCATCTTTTGCTGCTTTTCTCTTTTCCCTTCTCACGCGCAGCACCGTTCCGTTGCTCATTAGTGAGCAAGTCTACCAAACACATCTGCTGTGCCTTCTCACTGCGTCACCTCTGCGTCGCACCCGCCCACCGACTGTGCACTCACGCACCGTCAGCGAGCAGCGCCACACCCTGCACCGCACACAACGCGCGCAGAAGTGAACACGCCAACCTAACTTTGTGGCCTGTTGGCCTCCATACTGCGTGCTCCTTTCCTTTTTTCTCTCCTTTTTCCCTTCGACTTTTTTTTTTCCTCTCTCTCTCTCTCTCCGTTCCTGTTGGTTTTCTTCGTATCTCCCTGGCCGCGTGTGCCCGGCAACAGCGGCAGGAGCCATGAGCAATGTACCCACTACCCCAACCTCGTCATCGCGGACGCGCAAGAACCGCACACCGGTGCCTGTGAAGCCTCTGGAATCGCTGATGAAGGCTGACACCAGCCCACTCGGCGAGCGCAGCCCTCTTCCGCCCTTGCCGACCGTCAGCTTCTGCACGAACCACAATCATGGACTGTCGTTGCCTGTGCTTCACGGCACCATTGCCCACACCGGCAGCGGTGTCACCACACGACCAACGCTGCTCGAGCGGCGCAACCGCAAAGGAATGAGCATGTCGTGTTTGTCCGGCCTGAGCATGGATACCATCCACGAGTCATCGCGTGACCAAGGTGCTGTGCAAGTGTCGGCGGACGACGTGCCACCGGCAACCTTCCGCGGATGGTCTACGGACACGGCCGATGCCGCCATGCTCTCCGTAGCGCACGCTGCAGCAGGGCCGTCTATACCTGACGCACCATCTCAGCGCCGTGCGGCACCCTCTCCGCTAACCACGTCCAACTCCGCAAGCGCCACCTCGAAAGGCGGGAAGGACGACAAACATGTACCCCCCAGCGTTTGCCTTGTGTCGTACAACATCCTCGCCTCGCGACTGGTGACAACGGACCGCTACCCTGACTGTCCTCCGGCCGCCCTCGGCGAAGACTACCGACTGAAGCTGATTCGCGAAGAACTGCGTCTCGCGAACGCCGATCTCATCGCACTGCAAGAAATCAGTGTCGGCGTGTTTGAGGATGACGACAACCTTGGCGGGTATTTGCGCAACGACGGCGAGTATGACGGGGAGTTCGTCGTCATCACCAACAAGGATGGGACCGATCGCTGTGAGATGCAACCGCGTTCGCACGATGAGGAGAAGGGGACACCTAGCAAGTCTGTTGCCGGTGGTGTGGACACGGGCGTGCGCCTGTCCTCCATGCTGCTGCCAACACTGCCGCTCTCCCGACGGGACAGCCGCGCCGGCAGCTCGGCGACGGGGACGTTGTCGGATGAAGTTGGGCTCGGCATCACCTCCCCACTGTATCGTGAGAGGAGCCCCATTCTGCCCGAGCCCAGCACCAACAGCTCCCTCACCCTCGTCGCCCACCCACCCGCAGCGACAGCACGTGGTGGACAGGCTGGACGCTCCCCTCGGAGCCGGAAGAAGCACCCCGCGGGGACGCGACCAACTGCCGCGTACACGGTCCGCTCACCCTCCGCGCAGGCAACCGATAGCGTGACGGAGGTGACAGCCGACGGAAGCGCAGGGGCGCTGGCAGGGAGTCCGTCATCGGCCTTGTTGCCGCGGGTGCAACCCCCACACGACAAGCAGCAGTCCACGCGCCGCACGGAGATGGATGGGGTGGCCCTCTTCTGGAAGCGGAGTCGGTTCGAGCTGCTGGAGGCATCGCGCGTCCGCTTCAATCAGTTGGCCGCACGGGACGAGAGCCTCACGGCATGGGAACGCAAAAAACTGCAGGTGGACTCACACAACGTGGCGCTTATCTGTGTGCTTAGGGAGGTCGCGAACCCGACGAATGTGTTCATCGTGGCCACAGTTCATCTCATCTGGCAGCGCGTGGAGGCGCAGCTGTGGCAGGCGAATGAGTTGCTGAAAGCGGTGGAGAGCCTGAAACGCAAGTACCGCCGGGGCGCCACCGTACCGAAGACGCTGTCGCCGTACAACGTTTCCCTCGGTCGTTCGCCGTGCAGCCAGTCGATGCCCGTGACGTTGAGCGCACCGGCGCCGCAGCCCCTGACCAACCGTGCGCCTGCCAGCACTCACCTACGCCAGAGCGAGTCAAATTTCTCGCCACGGCGTGGCACCAACTCGGCGTCCTTTACCCGACTGGGCCCCGGCGCGGTGGACTTGAGCAGCCCTCCCGTTGCGCCACGCATCACTTGCCTCATCGCTGGCGACTTCAATGCGGACCCGACCAACCCGGTCGTCGCCTTCTTCACTGCGCGCGCGCCCGCTGAGAGGGCGGACATAGTGCGCCATTGGCGCAGGCCGGCCCTCGACAGTCTCACCACGACTGGTCGCGGCGACACGGACGAAGACGACCCGACCGCCGCAGGCACCGACCCCAAGCGACCCGCACGCTCCCCAGCGGATGGCGGCAGCGGTGACCGGGAAAAGGCCGATGTTTCGTGGCCGCCGGCTCACTCCGCGGAGTCCTCCACCACCTTGAACCCCCCACCCCCACCGTGCAAGAACTGGTCACGCAAGCGGACTGTGAACCCCACCACTGTACTCGAGTCCGAGGCAGTGCCGGACGCCGCCGTGGACAGCGCCACCGCCACGCCGGCCGTGCTTGCTTCCGGCCCCGTCACACCACCCCGCGACGGCCGCGGTGAGGCGTACCGTGGCCGCCGTCTGGACGGCGAGACGACGACGACGACAGCCACGCCCGGCGTGGACGAGGAGTCACCCTCTCACGGGGGCGGCTTACCGTCCTTTGACGACTTGCCGCACTCACAGGCCAAGGGCGTGGATGCCAGCGCTGTGGACAGCGGCGTCTCGCCCGACCACCTGGATGCGGACCGGCTATGCGGCAGCAAGGCGTACAGCGAGCTCAGTGCTGGCGCCGACCCGAAGCAGACGCTCTTCGTGCCCACACTGTTAGCCGACCACAGCGGCGGGGACAGCTGCGCGACAGGGTCACGTAAGGCAAGCCCCGGCGTGGCGCCGACCGTTGTCGCGAGCTGCGCTGCCGGACCGCTCGCGACCACGAGGGCAACGCAAAGCGATGCCGAGAGCTCTGCGACCCGTTGGCTCAGCTCCATCGGCTCCTCACCGCAACCTGTGGACGGCGATGGCTGGCTCTGCGAATGCGGCTCCCCAGACGTGGGGAAGGATGACCTTCATGGGTGCCTGCTTGCCTCACCGCTGAACTTGCCCCAAAGCAGGCTCTCTAACAGAAAACCACTGCCATCAATGGGCTCTTCCGGCGTGAGTGACACCAAGAGCGACGGCACGCCCACCCTCACGGCCACCCTGCGAGACGCCTACGCAGTGTACCGTGCGCGCCACCCGAAACTCGTCTCGGCTGTGAACCCGTCGACCAACGCGGAAGGCAAGGTACTCGACCACATCTTCTATGAGTCGGACCACCTTGCATGCCAGAGCGTGCTGAAGCTGGGCGAACTCGTCGAACTACCCAACACGTTCTTCCCGAGCGACCACTACATGGTTGGTGCTGTTTTTGCCCCTTATCCGTCAGCGTGATCCAGATCGGTCACACCAATTCCCCCTGGCCAACATGGACGAGAGAGAGAGAGAGGGAGTGGCACTCGCGACTGCCTCGCTTGCTCCGACGTCCTAGACCGCTTTCAATGTAATCTAAGTGCATCCTGTATCCCAGGCGGTCTGTGGGTAAGGGCTGTCGGGGGATCGTTTACATTTTCCTCCTCCATACCCTCCACCCACAGTTCGCCCAATTCTTGTTTTTCTTTCTTCTTCTTTCTCCCCCTTTCTTGTCATTCCTCAACGTGCACCCTTGTCTGGTGAGGCTTGAACACCGTGACACTTTCTGGAGGCTTGGAACTGCCAGCTTTTTTTTTTGATGAGGCGAGTCACTCGCGGGGTTGCGTGGACCGACGGCGGCGGCAAGCACGACCAGAACTACCGTGCAGTGGTTCCGTGCACTGAGATAGCTGTCAACTGATGTCACGATATACATATATGAAAAAGTAATCCAGAACGAGCACCAACGGCGGCGAATACATTAATGCTGCGCATCATCTTTCTCGCTGCTGTGCGCGTGAACTATTTCCGACTGCTTGTGTTTGTGCGCGTGTGCTCCGGCACATGAGTGATGTGAGCGATAGCCCCATTCTCCCTCTCCCCACTCCCTAGCACACCCCCACCAACGCCCCGCACCAAACACACCCACCCACGTGACCTTCAGTACCCGTGCGACTGTCGTGGGGCTATTACCGAAATCCCCCATTCCCCCTCCCTCTGCACCGCCGCCATTGCCCAACTCCTCGCCCTGCCTTCTCTCTTCTCTTTGCCCCTTCTTCTTCTTGCCCCCTCTCTCTCCCTCTCTTCACACCCCTCTATGAAGGTCTCACGAACACATCCACTTACACATCTGTTGGGCAATCCACTCACTCACACATACTTTCTAGTATTCTTCCCTTTCTTTCACTCTCTCCCCCACTCAAAACCACATCATTATGGGTCTCTTCGGTGGAGGCAAGAAGGAGGAGGCGGCGGCCCCTCAAGGCGCGATCGCATCCGGCGACCGTCTCAACACGAACGATCTGACGTACGCGCTGAACTTGGCCGTCAACCTCGGTAAGACACCAGACCCGAACGATAAGGACCAAGTTGCCGGTCTCTTCAAGATTCCCTTTGAGATCAAGAGGGTGCTCTGGGACGAATGGTTGTCGGAGAAGCACCACGAGCAGTTCGAGCAGTTCAAGAAGAGTGACGCGTACAAGAAGGCGACCGCGGCCATGATTCACGCATTCGACATGAACGGTGACGGCAAAATCACCCCGAAGGACTTTCAGATCATGTACGATCAGTACTTCCTCAAGGCGGTCGAGAATAACTCTGATGCCATTGACAAGTACTTGCCTTTTGCGGGCCAACTGGCGTTCGGTTTCACCGTTGGCCTTGGCCTCGGCGCACTCGCTCGCAACTCGTACAAGGGCAAGTACTGGATTGGCGGTATTGGCTTCTGCGCATACTCTGGTGCCCAGTACCTCATCCAGCAGAACTTCGTCAACAAGCAGGTGCTCGAGACGGCCTTCAAGACCAAGGTGAAGGAGCTGGCAGACGCTAACGGGGACGGCGTGATTGACCGCAAGGACCTTGAGGAGCTCGTGCAGAACCGTCTTCAGTACGTGGCGACGAAGCTCGGGCCTGGCGGCATTGCCCCTGGCGCTGTTGGTTATGCCTCCCTCGCTCTCGGGTTTGCTCGTGGCATCCGCATGATCTAGTGCAGCGGGCCGCGCTCTCCTTGAGTGGCTTGTTTTTCTTCCTCCTTTCTTCCTGTTTTTTCTCCATCTAGGTTCTGTGAAGTGGTGCATCAAGGTAAGCCAGCGGATCTTGTCCTGATCTCAGGATGCACCATCCTGCGGCCGGGCTTCACGGAAGAGCGCGCATGAAGAGTTGGAGCACCTTATTCATGGCTCATGACATGACCGCCGGTAGCTTTCGCGGCCCTTACAGCACACACCGACTTCTATGTGTTTCTTTTTTCGTTTTTCCTTATTTGTGTAGCGCTGATGTTTCGTGGTTTGCTCGGCGCTACACGCCTTTCTTTTTCCTCTTTGGGTATTCCAGTGGTGTTCGTAGGCCCGTCTCAGGAGGCACGGCGCGGCATGGACGTTGCGCGGTGCCACGTTCTCTCCATTGACTTTCTCATGCCATCAGTGCCTGCGCATCGTTCTTTTCTCGTTCTCTTTCTGTTTGTTTTGTGCTCGACATGTGCGTGCGTGCGAAACCGAGGGAGACGGTGTCGCCTGTACCGTTGTTGCTTTCACAGCAGCGGGGAGTCTCTGCTTTCCTCAACATGGGAGGCGGCTCGGGCACGTTTCCTCGCCACACACACGCCCGCACAACACAACACACATACGCGTAGGTGCAGATGCATACATGCCTCCACTGCATCACACTTGTGTTCGTAAAGACGCGACTGAGCGTGTTCACTGCGCACGTATACACGGGATTCCACCAGTAGATCGACGTTCCCATGTTGAAAAGGAAAAAGAACACAACAGAGTGGTAACTCGTCATCGTCCACAACACTTCACTGACGAAGATCAGACAACCAACACGCACATGGAGCGTGTCTACAGATGTGAACGAGAAGTGGACCTGTATCAAGCCTGGGCCGGCGTTACTGACGCGACCTGGCACACATATTGCTCACCTCAGCCTCATCTCAGAAGCACCTCCTTGTGTCGATGCACACAGACAGGAGGAAATCATGGGCTTTGCCCCCTCTCCCTTTCCTTCGTTTTCTCCTCTTGCGCAGTGTGGACATGTACTGACCAACTGACGAAGGGGGTGCACTCTCCACACACGACAAGACTCACTTTCTCAATTTCTCACTTTCTCACCTCCTTCCCTCACACTTGACGGCTAAACTCACGTCGCGTCATGCCTTCTTTTGTGCACAGAAGTGACCGCTCCGTTCACCCATGCAGCGCAGCTCGTCTTTGCTGGCGCGCGCGCTTGTGGACCGCAAATCCCCACAACTGTGGGGTGCGCCCGGTGCACCCGTCATTCGCATGCGTGGCCACCACGTGGCATGGAAGTTTCAGTCATATGACATTTTCGTCGAGCACACACACCGGCGCCGTAATTCCGACATTCGGCTTCTTCAGTACCTCGGGAAGCACTGCCCGCACCCGCAGAAGTCCTTGTGGTCGCCCGACACCCCGGTCATGCAAGACCGCCACCTGTTTATGCTCACCACTGTTGACATTGACGCCTTCAAATATTGGTTCGGTGTGAAGCGCTGCCGTCTTTCCGTAGGCCCGTGGAACATCCTTGCCAAGTCCGGCCTGCTCCCCCCGTCGTACCGACAGAACTCCAAGATCATGCCCAAGCCTATCTTCGACAAGGAACAGCTGATGCGGTATTACTTGAAGAACCGCAAGGACATGCACGCAGTGGAGAGAGAGAACTACCTCAATTACCACAACAGCATGGTGAAGCTGCCCGAGGAGCGTGCTGCCGAGCGCCCCGTGGCGCCGTACCTGTAAATGGCCACCTCGCTTACCATCCCTCTCTCCCTGAGCCTCGGTCTGTCTCTCCCCTACGTTGTCGGGAGCGGCGTGAACACTTCTCTTGTGTGGGTATCCTTGCTCTCCACCACCCATTTTTTGTTTTTTTCTCTTGGGTGAATGAAAGTGAGCGCTCCACACGACGAAAGAGTGCATCCCAAGGGGGAAGCTCGCACAAACCATGACGATCACCACTGTGCGCAAAAACAACAACAACAGCAAATGGAAACAGGCATTCTGTGAGACGAAGCGAAACGGTAGGGGGGAAATATGCATGACACCAAGGCCAACTGAGTGTGCGACTACGCACCTCGAGTGCCATCGTTGTGCGCCCGTGTTCGTCTTCAGAGATGTCATTGTTGGCGCCTCAAGCGTCGCCGAGCCGACCGTGCGTGGAGGCCCGCGGAGACCTGCGGAAACCACCCCCCGCCGCACCGGTTTGTTCCTACGCCCCCTTCCCCCCACACCTGAATTTTTTCTCTCCACCGTGCGCGTCCACCTTCCCATTCTTTTTTTCCCCTCTTTCCCTCACGCTCCTATGTGTCTGTGCGCATTCGTGCCTCTCCCTCCTCGTGCCCCAAGTAGCCATCCGCTTTCGTTGTTGCTTCACCGCTGCTCTTTGCGTGACCTCACCATGGAGTCGCCAATCAACCCCGACGTGTGGAAGTATCTGTACAACGCCGCCCTCGGCGCTCTTGCCACCGCGACGCTCTACTCGGTGTACCACCAGAAGTACGACATGAGCAACGTTATGCGTGAGTCTCTCGCGACTCTTGAGTCTGCTAAGACGGTTGATGATCAGGAGGCTGCGCTCCACGAAATCCTGAGTCGTCTTCAGTCAGACGCGATGAAGAAGCAGTTCCAGTCCCGCCACTCCTTGGCACACCACGGCGCCACCCTCGTGTCTCTGTTGAAGTTGTCCAAGGACGGCGCCAATGCTGGTGTGGTGAGCACCGCGCTCAAGGTCACCCAGCGTGTCTTCGGCGCGGACGACGAGGGCCGCACCCTGTTTCACAAGCAAGGCGGCTACCGCGTCTTGCTCGCCACGCTCAGCGAAGCGTACCGCCAGGGCAACGAGGACCTTATGGAGGAGTCCGCGACAACGCTCCAGCAGCTCACCGCCGTGGATGACTCGAAGGTCATTCTTGATACCGACGTACCACCCGGCGCAGAAGGCGCCCACGCCATTGCCAAGATGTCGGCCACGGTGAAAATGCTGCGCATTCTTGACCCGGAAGGACCCGTGCTGTTCCTCAACGCGCTGACAGGAATTTTCGCCAATGTGTGCACGCTGAGTGAAGGGGCGAAGAACGTCGGCAAAGGCACCGATGGCTACAGTGGCATCAGCTTCTTCCTGCGTCTTCTCGACCACCCCAACCGCGGCGTTGTCGAAAACTGCGTCCGCGCCGTGCGCTTCATGGTGCGCGCGAGCGTCGGCTGTGCTGAAGTCGCCAAGGAGGAGAACGTGCAGCGTCTGGCAGACAACCTCGAGGTGAATGGCCAGCCCAGCATCACGAACTCCATCTTGACGATTGTTCTCATTATGGCTGGCGACCACGACCACGGCGAGGAGTTCTTCACGCACGTGAATGCCTCGACAATCCCCACAACGCTCTTCGACCTGTGGGTGCGTTGCGCCGACAGTGGCATCCGCAACCGCGCCGAGGTGCTGTGCCGCCTTCTCTCGCGCATTGCGCCGACGTCCCAAACCATGAACACGCTCCTCCAGCGCTACCGCCCTCAGATCGAGGAGCGCCGCAACAAGGACGAACAGGAGTACAAGAGGCAGATGCAGCAGGCCAAGCAGAACCAAATGATGCAGCGCATGATGATGGAGGAGATGGGTATGGACCCCTCGATGCTCGGCTAAGCCACACAAACACGCACAGATTGATGAGTAGTGTGCCACCCTCCTTGTTCACATTTCTTGTTTCCCTTGTTGTTTGCTCTCTGCGATTGCGCTGTGCAAGTGGTTTCTTTCGACTGCGGCACCCAGGCTCTCTTTTTTTGTTTTTTTTTGGTGACGGCGGCTGGTGAGAGCTGAAGCGCACAAGCCCCTCTACGGGCTGACGCACACGTCCCAGAAATAGAGGCAGTGTGACTGGACGTGTTTGACGTGTCTTTGGCAATGATTGTTGGTTTAACGCTAATCTTGTTTCTCCCCTTTTTTTTCCTCGACGCTTCGACAGCATCGGATTCCCCTTTTCTCCGCCCGCAATGGTGCTACCATTGCTGACGATCACAAACGCTTCTGTGCACGTGCTATCCGCTGCGGCCATCGACGACAGTTTGACCGTACGCGGCTCTTGCTTCTCGCGATTCACCACACCATGCGCGCCTGACACCGGTCGCCGAGGTGTGTCCCCGTCGGAGGCGATAGTTCCACGGTGGTCGTCTCGTGGCGCTTCCCCTCCCTTCGTGAGTGGGGGTGGGAGGAGGTCTAGCGGTGTCGGAACAGACGAGCTGTGTCGGGCTTCTGAACCCCATGCAAGTGACTCGATCTGTTTCCCTTGGGCGGTTGTGGCCGGTTCGTTCACTCTTTTCCATATTTTCTTCACTTACTTCCTACACCTCTTCCCACCACTTCACCGCTCTCTCTCTCTCCCTCTGTTTGCACGCTCTTCCTCTGCAGCCTGTGCACCTTTTTTTTTCCCTTGCGCGGTGCCATTTGCGCCTGGTCTCTTCCGACTGCTGCTGCTCCCTCCCTTGTGTTTTTCTTTTTTCTTCTCTTCTCTTCTCAGGTGCTTCCCACACTGTTTGTCGACATGTCGGGCAAGAAGCCTGAGAATGACGAAGACCTGCCAGGCGAGGAGGAGCAGCCTCCCTCAACCCTGGACCAGAATGGCGAGTACGACAAGGAGATGCCGCTGGCCGAGCGCGAGGCGAAGTGGGGCTTTTCACTGGCCGAGCTCCAGGCGGGCGTCAAGGTGGTGAGCCGCCTGTTTCGCAACCCGGCACTCTTCGTCGGTGACCCTTACTTGTCCGACAGCCGGCTCTACACCATGATCACCCGCGACCGCAAAACCAAGCGCGACAACCGAGAGATCTACAAGACCATCATGAACGAAGAGAAGAGCCGACGCCGGCGCTACCAGCGTCTTCAAGACATCGAGGCCATGCGCAGGACGGCGATGAAGCGCGAACGCGAAGACGCCCTCAATGCCCTGCTCCTCGAAGGCTCGCCAACCACGGCTCAGCCACCGCTGCTGCTGCGTGAGCGTCCTGCAGACGCAACCAACGAGGAGACGAACGACGCTGACGCTGTCGCCAAGACGGCATCGAGCACGTTTTCAGAGTTGGAAAAGGATTTGCTGCGACTGACCGGTGCCTTTGAGAACTTGCTCCGCTTGGAGCAGGCATATGCCGGCCACTTCTCCGTCACCCCGATGACGGCAGAGGAGGCGACGGCTGAGGGGTACGATGCTTCTCCACCACGGCGAAAGCCACGTCCGGACACCGGCTACTCGTTTCCATCCACTGGCGGCGAGGCGCCGTCCACCACCACCACCACGGCCACCGACGCGACCGCCGCCTCCCCTGATGAGGCACCGAGAGCTGTGGACTGGGTCACCGTGACCCAGCTCAACGCGCAGGTGTACCGCTATATGCCGCACGCGTACGGCTCGCAAATGCCACCCCCGCTGTTCCCTGGCGTGGCGGTCCCGACGGAGCACACCACCGTGCCGGCAATGTGGGCAAGTTACATCGTTGGCGCCAAGATTGCGGTGGCGCGGCGTGCGAGTGCTCTTGTCACGCTCACGGGCTCGTCCTCCTCTACTCACAACGCGGACGGCGACGCCATGACGTTTCCAGCCGCACTGCACGGCACAGATATGGACATCGTCGTCTCTGAGCTGTCCCCGGCATTGTCGGACGAGGACACGCTGCGGCGGTGGATGTCACCGCCGTCTCCGGACACGAGCGCACCGTCACCTATCAGCGCCATTGCCCACACTGCGGCGGATGTGCTTCGCGGAATGGAAGTCGTGTTGCTCGAGGGCGGACACGATGAGCGCTTCCTCCCCGCCCCTGTCTCCGGTGATGCACACCGCGCGATGACAGCGGCGCATGTCGCGCACCAGTCGTTGAACCTCTTCATCGCTCGACGTCTGTACGGCAATGCGTGTGTGCGCGCTGCAGGTCCATCACCCATCGTGGTGTGCGGCCCGCCGCCAACCTCAGACTCGCAGGAGCCCGAGGCGTACTGCCCGTACGATGACGTGCAACGATACGCGGGCGACGTTCACGAAAACCTCGCTGAGCTGACAATGAACAAGTGGATCGGATGCCACACGTGCAAGGTGCGTTATCGTGTGCTGCACCCCTTTTACTACAGCATGTGCCACCTCTGCGGCGAGTACAACTACAACAAGCGTCTTCTCGCCCGCGACCTGCGTGGGAAAGTCGTGCTTCTGACCGGCTGCCGCATCAAAATCGGTTATGCCATGGCGGTGTCGCTGCTGCGGTGCGGCGCGACGCTGCTCGGCACCACACGCTTCTCTCACGAGGCCCTCGCACGCTTCCAGCAGGAGCCTGACTTCGAGATCTGGAAAGACCGTCTTCACCTCTTCTCACTCGATCTTCGCGACATGTGGGTGGTCACGCAGTTCTGCGCGTTTGTGCGGCAACAGTACCCGAAGCTCTTCGCCATCGTTAACAACGCCGCCCAGACCATTGCCCGCACACCGCAGTACACTGAGCACCTGCGGCAAGTGGAGATGAATCCCCCCGAGACCCTGCGCGACGCCCTCATGGCAGACCCACAGGCAGCAGAGTGGCACGGGTTCTTCTTGCGTCACACCTCCGTCACGATCGGCAAGCCGCTCGCCATAGAGTGCCACCCACAACAGACGTTTCTGCCCGTGGACGAGCCCACAGCGACCTACGCCAACGGGGCGTCGGCACCTCCTCTTACCACAACGGATGCAGCCACCGCCGTGCCACATAGCACGGCGTCATCACCAGCACAAGGCACCACGACGACGACCGCGACGACTGCGCTCACCACGGGCGGCGCGCCTCGCACACTGGTGTTTGACCGATACGACACGCAGGCGGAAGAGAGCGACGCTCGTGAGACGAACTCGTGGGTGATGAAACTCGGCGAGGTGCAGGGTAGCGAGGCGGCGGAGGTGATGGCCATCAACGCACTCTCCCCGTTCATCATGAACAGCAAGTTGAAGGTGTGCCTACTCAACCGTGAAGGCGACGCTGACCCGCGGGAGGCGCGCTTCATCATCAACGTTTCCGCGATGGAGGGCCAGTTCTACCGCTTCAAGCAGACGACTCACCCTCACACCAACATGGCGAAGGCCGCGCTCAACATGATGACGCGGACCAGCGCGGACGACTACGCTGAGGATGGCATCTACATGAACTCCGTCGACACGGGCTGGATCACTGACGAGTCACCGAAGATGAAGAAGGAGCGTCGTGCGGATCAGTACATGCTGTGCCCCTTGGACGAGGTGGATGCGGCCGCCCGTTGCCTTGATCTCATCTACACGAATAACCCGGTGCATGGTAAGTTTTACAAGGACTACAAGGAAATTCCCTGGTAGCACCTCTTTCGTTTTTCTGGGTGTGTGCGGTGGCGGCGGGCTGCTACATGACACTTGATCCCTCTCCCCATCGCTTAATGAACCTGGCAATTCTTTACATTCTTCTCTGGTAGGCACACCGTGGCTTGGCGCGTCATCTGGATCTTGGCGGTACGCCACCAGTGCCTAATAAATAAACACCGCCAACGAACAGGTGCCCCCCGGAAAAGGCAGAAAAACAAGGAGAGAAGTGGTGACGTGAAACGAGGCATCAACTTCACGCGCGCGCGCGTGTGTGTGTGTGTGTGTGTGCGTGTGTTGGCAAGCCTGCGGGAGCCGACAGTTAATCACACGCGATTGTTTTTTCTTTTCTCCACCCGATTGCCTCACAGCACTTTGGCACACGTGACACGTTTGCATAATCGTACCGGAAGCTGTTCCTTCATGACACTCTATCCCTGTCTTCTTCCTTCTCACGTTCTCTCTCACAATGCCCTCACACGTGCACCACTGCTGATTGGACCAGTCGTGGCCTGCGCATTTGACTTTGCCGTTTTTTTTTGTTCTTTTGACAGCTTCGGCTCGTGACACGGACACGTCCTGTTCGCCATGGCATCCAACTATGTTGCCCCTCAGCGGCCTGCGTACTCGCTACCCGCCCCGGGCTCCAAATTTTCAAAGTCCGAAGTAGAGAAGATCATCGCTGAGGTCTGCACCGAGCTCGTGCCTGAGGACCGCCCATTTGCCTTTGAGGAAACACAGCCGCTCATTAAGGAGCTGTGCACGGAGATTCAGCAGCGCGTGCTGCGCTTAGGCTATGACCGCTACAAGATGGTGACACACGCGACGGTGACAGAGGCCGCCAACCAAGGTATCCGTGTTGGCTCTCGGTGCTTGTGGGACCCAGAGACGGACAACTACGCGACGTACACGCACTCAAACGAGCACATGCACGTGAGCGTGGTACTGTTCGCCATGTACTGGGAGTAAGCGAACGCACATGGAGACAGAACATCTGTTCAGACGAGAGAGCGAGAGGGCGCTGTGTCCTCTGCAGATATGTAAAAAAAGAAAAGATGTAGGAAAAGGGCACTCCAGAGAGCAGGTAAGAAGCAAGTGTGGGCGAGAGGGGCCTCTTCGAGCAGTGCCACTTGACGCACTGAGTGTGCGGCGGTCGATGCAATGGGCGTGTCTGAGGCTCCCGGCCCCTTTCCCCCCTCGCTCATACACACACACACACTCTCTCTCACACACCTGCTTTGCTTTGTGCGCACACTTTTCCTTTGCGATACGGCGGCTTCCCCCTTTTTTTTGTTTGGTGTTGCGTGTACCACTTCACAACCGGCTGTTCGAAGCCCCACAAAAACAAAAAAACTCACGAACTACAGCAAGTGCAGTAAAGGCAGTTGAGGAACGTAAGAAAAGAAACAAAAGAAGTCTTCCCATCGGCACAGGCGGCACCTGGCCATGGAACCTTTCAAGACCGCTTCTGGGAAGCTGCGAGACGCACATGCGACCCTGCTCGCACCTCAGGCTTTTGGACAGGGAACAGGATGACGGACTGCCGTTGTCGTAGCCTTGTCGTCGCGCCGCGTCCAGCACGAACTCATGGTGGTCCGCTTTCCTTGAACGCTGCGGTGTGTGCCACACATCTCTTCCCACTCCACTGCATCTGCCCCTCTCATTTTCCACGTTTCTCCCCTTTCCTCCTTCTCTTTTCTTCCTTTGTGATACTGTGTATTGTGCGACCTGCGCGCGACCCAAAACACCACTCCAACCACCACCTGATCCCGCGCGACAGTTTCCACACATCATGTCCAAGAAGCAGGAAGTCAAGCAGTACGGCCCTAACGTGCCCAAGGACACCCTTGTGTACGGCGTCGTGCACATCTACGCGTCCTTCAACGACACCTTCGTGCACGTGACGGACATGTCCGGCCGCGAAACCTTCTGCAAGGTCACCGGCGGTATGAAGGTCAAGGCTGACCGCGATGAGTCCTCTCCCTACGCGGCGATGATGGCCGCTCAGGATGTGGTGGCTCGCTGCCGCGAGTGCGGCATCAGCGCCCTTCACGTCAAGATGCGCGCCACCGGTGGTGTGGGCACCAAGAGCCCCGGCCCTGGTGCGCAGGCCGCCCTCCGTGCCCTCGCTCGCGCGGGCATGAAGATTGGCCGCATTGAGGACGTCACCCCGGTCCCCCACGACTCCACCCGTCGCAAGGGCTCCCGCCGTGGTCGCCGTTTGTAATCCAGATGGTGCACTGTGCATTCTCATGGAAACGTGAATGATTTTTGTTTTCCTCTAGTCATTTCTCTACCAAAAAAAAATCAACAAAAACGTCACGCGCCACCACCACCACCCAGTTCCGTCAGAATGAAAAGACGGACCGTTGCGTTCATTGCGCATTCGGACGGAATGGGGAGGGGGAAAAGCGGCGTACTTGCAGGCCACGGCGCGCGTGGAAGGCCAGCATCAGCGTCTTTATGCGTGTGCATCGACAAGTTGCTTGGCCCGTGTCGCGCAGGCGTGCCCACGCGCCTTCGCAGCACCATGCTCTTTCCTTTTTTCATTTGGTGCAACAGGTGGTGGTCATGTGATACCAAGGACCCGCAGTGGACCCGCTCAATGGCACTTTTCGATGTTGTTTCCTCCGTGCGCGCACTCACAATCTTCGACCCCTCCTCCCGTTTCCTTCCTTTCTCTCCCCTTCGCATGCGTGCTTACCCCTCGGTGTATATGCGTAATGTTCTGCCCCTCTTTCTCTCTGCTCTTCGCTTCCTCCAATGGTGTGACAACGTGTTTCTCCCCCTTCACACACGCACACACGTATTCCACCTCTTCCCCACCAGCGTACTGATGAGCGCGACCGTTTCTTTCAACACTGGCGCGAGCCAAGCCGCGACGACTACTGCGTCCACATCAACTGGCGCGACCTCGAAGGCGGTTGTCATCCTCCCTTCCCAGCTGCTCGTGAAGCTGATTGGCCGGCGTGTCACTGTCATGCTGGCACAGCGCAACGAAGAACTCGAAGGTGTCCTGCGCAGTGTGGATGACGACCGTGGCGACATTTTTCTCGACGACGTGGTGCATTACGCGTGGCGCACACTCAACAGCGACACGTCGGACGGCAGTGCTGCTGCCCCTGCGGATGGCGAGGTCGCCGTGGAGGGAGGCGGCGTGCGTCGCGAGCTGCGTCGACAGGCCTCGGCAATGGTGAGCAGCCGCTTCATCGAACTCATCACCCCCACCGTCTTCCAAGCGACTGACCGTTGATCTTGCCACACTTCAATCGCCCGTTTCGTGAAGGACTGACGAGTAAGAAAAAGAAAGAAAAATGTGATACTACACACCACACGTGACTCAAAGGCAAAGTTCCTGATCGGCACAACCGATGGGCACTCGTCCGTTCTGCTCGTCTTCGGGTGAGCACCGGTTCGTCGCAACCTGGCTGTCTTGCTTTTTGCCGTGGCTCCTCCCCAACCTCCGTGCCAGGTCACCGCCCACTGCGCACTGGACCACCCATACCCCCGTAGTGACCACGCAGACAAGCACCTCACTTGGCTGCGCTATCTGACGGTTCCTTCTGCGTTTGCACACACTCACACACTCGCTTGACTCCCCTTTTCCGTTCGTTCCTCGCCTTTCTCCATCGGATCTTGTTCCGCCTCGTGTACCGCTGCTTCTCACGCTCCCCTCTTGTGCACCTGTTCGTAGAGCCTAGTTAGTCCTATTTTTAATCTCTACGACTCATAAACTTCCGTAAGACAGCAGAAGAATGTCTCGCGCGACTGTTCGCATCGGCGGCGGCGCCGCTCGCCAGAACGTGGTGGACCACGGCTGCTACATGAAGCCCATGACCCACAACCCCTACCTCGCCACCGTGCACGACGGTGCTAGCACTGGCTACCTGCAGGGCTTCGCCCCCAAGAAGGTCTCTTGGCTGTACCGCTTCCGCTACAACCTCCTTCCCCAGGGCTTCCAGACCGGCTTCTTCTCCCGCAACCCGTACGGCAAGTACGTGCACTGGCTGGAGGTGAGCACCATTGAGAAGATGCGCCTGCAGCTCATGTCCATTGAGTCCATTCCCTCCTCTCTGGTCACCGCCGTCGTGATCGTGTACACGTTCTGGTTCTGCTACCGCCTGGCGTTCCTGCACCCCGACATCACGCTGTACAACCTGGGTCTGTGGACCACCAAGCCGTGGGTGCAGCAGCAGCGCTTCAACAAGAAGCGCGAGCTTGACCAGCCCAACTACCGCTGGGTGCACCGCGTGCCGGAGTTCATGATCACCGACCCGATCCGCGAGATCTACAGGCTCGACATCGCCGCCAACGATCCGTACCAGGAGTACGTCAAGAGCCTCGGCCGCGAGAAGGAGCTGACTCTGTACCCCGAGGAGCGCACCGGCTCTGCGGGCCACATCCTCCCGTTCGCCATGAAGCACGAGGATGCCACCGGCCACAACCCCTCCCCCCTGACTGCTGGCAGCGGCGTCTAATCAAGTCGGATTTTCGCAGCGAGTCTTGCAGCGTCTCGCATGTGCTCTTCCCATTAACCCCTCAGTTTCATCTTGTGCGTACGGCCTCCGCTATTAAAACAAAGGTGGATGGCGTGGATCTGAGAGGTGCGTGAGAGACAGATGATCGACACATCTACGTGGCGAATGACGCTCAAAGACGCGCAAGCAATACAACCAAAAAAGAGAACGTGATCGGTTCTGTAAAAGACATATTCGTCAAGAGAGAAAAATATATGGAAAACTCACAACCAAATAGGCATTTTTTCTTTTCGTTTTTTTTTTTTGGTGTCGCTGCTGCGGCCGCAAAAAAAAAAAATGCGAGGGTGACCACAATTAGGAATCCACACTGTGGACCCACTTCTCGCTAGTTTCGTTTTCCCCCTTTTCTTCGCGTTGTGCCTTTGCAAGTATGTTCATTTTTTTTTCTCTTTCGTTTATAGGATTTTTTTCTTGTGTTGATTTCTCCCACACAGCACGGAGGCCTCGCGTGTGGACTTCTCAACTTTCATGCAAAAAAAAAACCCGTTGTCAGCAACAATAGCAGCACGTAGGGTAAGCGGGCGGCACGGCGCGCCGTTTTCCCTCACCCGGCAGTGCGTCTGTTCACCGCTATCACTGACGGTAGCCGCACTCGAGGGCCCGCGCCGTGCGTGGTGCGACGACCGGCTGACGGCGCTGCATCACATCGGTTTTGCCGTGCCTGTGCTTGCATGGGAGGCACGACACGCACTCATCACGGGGACTCACGGGCACACGCGTACATGCACATGCGCGCCGTCGGTGCGTATATAAAATCATGGCGTCAACGCGATGTGTGACGAGCGCTCTGCACGTTCCTGTTGTGGGTAGTTGTGGGAGACCGGCGCACCACCACTCTTATCATTCTCCCTCCTTCCTCTTTCATATCCTCTTTAAAAAAGAAACTCCTGCTTGCTCTTGCGACTGTTGTGTACACAGCGGGTGCTGGTGTGGGAAGCTTCATCACTCGTTAAACACGCGCGCACGGCTAGCGGACAACGCCGATCGTCGCAGCGACGAAGAAGAAAGGTGTTGAAAGTCTCATCTGCGCTTTTCTTCTTTCTTCTTTACTCTTTCCATTTTTTTTTTTTACACGCCTCGCCTCTTTCTCACTCCCCTGTTCTCTGATTTTGATGGAGGCCAAGACACTCTACTCGAACGCCGACGTGTGCCTCACGGCGGTTGCGGTGCTACCTGTGGAGGTCGTCTCTTCCTCGTGTCGTACCGACGAGGATGCACCGGCGGCTTCGCGTGAGGTGAACAGAGCCGAGTGGCGAAACGCGAACCTTTTCCTGTCGCCAGGCGAGGCTCTGCGCGCGCTGTTACTCGTGGGCGACGATCGCGGCACACTGCGCAGCCTCCGACTGACCGTCACACGCGCGGCCAACGACACAAACGATACCGCCAACTCACACCTGTGCACTGTGGAGTCGCACCGCACAGTGAACCTCGTACCAGCGGGTTCTGCCAACCCGGTGAGTCCGAGCGCCGCCGACGGCCTCGCGTCGAACCCGCCGCCGCGTGTGACGTTTTTGTCTGTTTCCCCTTACGCGCCCTTCATGGTGGCCGCGGTGGTGGGCGGTGCGCTGCGGGCACTGTCGGCGCTGACGTTTGACGTTGCCAAGGCGCAGAGCTTTTGGGGTGACTGCGCCGTGCACACGGCGTCCGGCGTCAGTCTGGCTTGCGAGGCCATGCACCAAGAGGCCAGCCAGAGCACGCCACAGCACCGGCTCGCCATCGTAACCTCGCACAGCACCGCAGCTGTCGTGCTCGTGAGCCTCAAAGAAGGTGGCGCCGACTGCCTGGGCGTGTTCACCCCACCCAGTGCCGTGCGCGGCATCGCGTGGGTGCGCTCTGTGGTTGCGGTAAGTGGCCATAACGGCGTCATCTACACCTACGACGCCGCAACGCAGCACCTGCGCCATCAGACCTCCACATTTTGCTTCCCTGGTGTTCTACCGGCGCGCCTGGCAGCCGGACAGCTCCCGGTTCTGCACTACCTCGCGCCCACGCGCTCTGCCGAGGCTGGTGCCCTGGACGGCTCGGCTGATGACGCCGACGAGAGCCTCTCGTGGGGCCCGGCACTCCTGCTCTCACACGCGGGCGGAGCTGGGCCACTGCGGAAGCTGTGCTACGCCGAGGTGCCAGATGGTGATGCTGGCGAGGCCGACGTTGTCGCAGAGAGTCTGGCCGCCTCGTCATGTGCCCTGCCGTGTCCCTCGTCCGTGGTCGATGCGACGTGCCTGTCGCCTTTTCTCATCGGGCACACGCAGGCAGGCCTCACGCTTCAGAGCGTGTGGGATGGCGCGGTGTGGGTGACCGGCTCGCGGAACAGCACCACGTTCGATGCGAAGGATGTGCAGACGGTTGCCACGATGCCCATGGGTGTGCTGGCCTTGTCTGCCCACGCTCTGGAGGCTCATCTGTTCCTGCCGTTTTCTGCTCAAGTTGATCTCCTCATTCAGTCGAAGCTGTACGCCAAGGCAGAGTGGTTCGTGAAGAGATGTGCCCCACCGATCAGATCGGTACCCGGCGCCGCATCTCCTCGTGATGTCGAGTCATCGCTGAACGACTTGTATCACACCGTGGCCACGCACGCGTGGGCACACAAAGAATACAGTGTGGCCCTCGAGTACCTGCACAAGGCTGGGACGGCCCCGGACACGCTGCTGTCGTTGTTTCCAGAACTGCACCTCCCTCCGGTGGAGCTGCTGAACACGCCCCCCGAGCGAGCAGCCGGCCAGGAAGGCGAGAACAGCTCGCACAATGCTGCCGTCGTTCCGCTCACCACCTGCCCAACTGCAGCGCCGTACGAGGCACTTTATGCCCAGCTGAAAGCGTCGTTGCTGTCGTGGGCAGCCGATGAGGCCCTCGGTGCCGGCGTCGCGACTGCCCAGACTAGACACGAAACCGTAGAGAGCCGCCTGGAGACATTACCCCGTGCAGCGGTGGAGTACGCACTCTTTCTCCTGGTTGCTGTACTGCCCACGGCGAAGCCAGATGCCACACCGGTGACGCTTTCCGAGGCCGCGTCGGTGTTGTTGCAGTGCCGCACGTTGCCTCTAGCGTGGTGCAAGCAGGTGGTTCTCGGCCTCAAGCCGCCGCAGGACAGCGGTGACAAGTCCACCACCGCGCTAAACGCTCCGCAACCGCCGCACACACCCGCGTCTGCACTTATGCCGTTGTTGCACGCCGCCTGCGGCGATGTCCACACTGCGCTCCAGCTGTGCCAAGCTGACGAGGCCGTGCGCACGGCTGGTTGGATCCTGCGCACCATGACGGGCGACACGGACTCTCTTTACGTGGCGCACCTTCCCTGGATGCTGCAAACCGACGCCGCAGCCACCGTGGCTGTCCTGACGTCTTCACATGTCAGCCCCCCTGCAGTGCCCACCATTGTGGCTGTTGTTGCCGGTACCGAGTGTGATCGGGCCGTTCTGCTGGAGTATCTGCGGTACTGCGTGTACGAGGCGCCGCACGAATGGGGAGACGCCGACGAAGCCGTGCAAACAATCTATGCACTTCATCTGATCGAGATGATCCATGATATGCAGGACGCACTCGGCTTGGAAGGCCTCGCAGAAACGGAGCTTGCCGGGCCCGTTGGCGACGAGGCTGGCTTTCTCGGGCTGTGCCATCGCCTGCTGCTGGCGTTCCTTGATGACGACAAGGCTCGCTACGATGACACGGCCGTGCTGGCCCGCTTGCACGTCTGCCGTTTGTTCGTCGAGAAGGTCAAAGTGCAGAGGCACCTCGGCGATCACGTCGGGGCACTTGAGACACTTGCCTATGACCTCAATGACGTTGGCGCCGCCGTCCGCTATTGTGTTGATGAGTGGCAGGAGGCGGCCCCTACGGAACGCTCGTCATCGTGCCACTCAGACTCCTTTATCAACTCATCAATGGATGATGATGATGATTTGTCCATGCCCGGCGCAGAAAAGGCCCGGGACGAGTTCGACTGGTCCGGCGCTTCGGACACTCAGTCTAAGGGAGCAGTGGAGGCGCCTTCTTCTTCACCGGCCCACCAACACCAGTCACACGGCCGTTCGTCAAACGCACTCCTATTGACTTTACTGCAGCTCCTACTGGTGCCAGCGGCGGATGGGGCTCCCGCTCGTCTGACAGATGCACTGCGTTTGCTCGCCACGCACGGAGGCGATCTCAACCCGCTGGACGTGCTGGACTGTCTGCCTGGCGAAACGGCTCTCACCGACATGGAGCCGTATCTGTTGCGGACATTCCAGGCAGCGGCGTTGGAGATGCAGCTGATGGAACTGGAGGCGGCGGCGACTGCGAGTGCGGTGGAGACAGCGCGACGCGTGCATGTGCGGCTCGAGCAGCGCTGCGCAGCGGTCGTGCCACATAGAGTGTGTGCAGTGTGTCACCAGCCTCTGTCCGAGTCCGTCGCGCAGTGGGTCTACCCGAACCTGAAAGTCGCGCACTTCCACTGCGCCAGGAATGACAGTGTTGATCCAGAGCGGATGACGTTGTTCCGCGAAACACCTCATCTCATCTAGTGTCACGTCATTTTCTTTTGCTTTTCTTGTCGCAACTGTTTACCGACAGCGAAACGCGTCAGAACCCCCAAAGAACACGAGGAAACCACAGACACGCTCATTCAAGTGTCTCACGGGCTCAATGACGAAGGCCGACGACCGTCTGTGTGTGTGTGTGTGTGGTGCGGTCCCTGCTCACCACTTTTTCCACTACCCACACGGCGAATGTGCGCCGCCAAGCTGTGAGTCAACTACGCTTTGCTTTCTCTCTCACCTCCACACACGCCTCGCTCTTTTCGCATTGCTGCCACAGCCATACACACACACACATACACACATACACATTCTCAGCTGTCGGGCGACTCTATCAAAACAAACCCTATTTGTCACATCTTGCTTTTTGTCTTCCTCTCTCTCTAGCGCGTGGCTTTGCTTCTTTGTTTTTCTTGTATCCCTCACCGTCACCAGACACTCCTGAAAGAGAGAGAGAGTGCGTTGATACTGTCTTCACCAACCGCGTCGTCCCTCGTCATCATGTTCCGTTCGATCAACGCCGGCAATGTCTACACAGGTGCACTGAGCGCCGCCGCCGCCGTCTCTATCGTGCATTACTTCACCACCTTTGCCAAAGTCCGCGGCGACGTGCCGATTCACTTCAACATCTACGGTCAGCCCGATAACTTCGTGGGCCGCCGGTACTACTTCCTTTATCCTATTCTCACCGCAGCGACCTGCGCACTGGGCTATGCGCTTCACGACCGGGCGGCGCTCAATGTCCGCGAAAAGGATCGGCCCGCGCTGCACGGCGTCATGCTGTCGTCTTTGTACCTTCTCCTCTCTGGACAGGTCTTTGCCTTTCGCATCGCCAACGGCACCTCCTCCAAGGTGCCATCGACGGTGATGGCGCTGGGAATCTTTGCTATTGCGTCATGCACGCTGTACTCCGTCGTGAACGGTGTAGTCAACACGTAGCTCACGAGTCCTCCGCTCCCACGCACCGACTCTATTCACTGCAACGCCAAACGTGTTTACCCCCTTTTCACTCTATTTGCGCCTTGTCGATCCCGCACTTTTCTTTTTTCTCCAGTTCGTGAAAAATGAACGTCACTCATAACACCCCCTCCCTAACGCTATTTTCGGGGCACCTGCTCGCATCGATGCAGCACAATACAATTTATTTCCTTGCCGCTGGCCACGACACTACCTGCGTGCCATCGATCTGAGCCCCCTCCCCCTTGTTCACTTCGCTCGATGTCAGCCATGCAGGCTCGTGTGCGAAGCCAAGGAAGCTCTCTCCACCTCTTTCTCCACCACAGCTTGCCAACGACGTTCTCTCTCTCTTCCCTATTTCTTACCTTTTTTTTTTCGCTTCGCGGCGTCAACGTGCAGAGCGACGGAAGCCAGGCGCAACGTGCAGCGGGCCACGCGCGCATCAGTCGTTCATCTACTTGCCCCTATCTGTGCGTACGTGTGTGTGAGACACGGTATCCGCTGGTTAGTATCACCCCGCTTTTAAAAAAAACACTTTTCCAGTACTGAATACGTGCGGCTCATGCATTCCCTTTCATGGAGTCCCGCTGCGATGACTGCCCGTGGGACACTGCGGTCGAGAGGCGCGATGTCTCTGCGGTTGTTGCCGTGCTGTGCCGCTTATGGCGCGCCATTTGGCCAAACAACAGCCACTGCGCGTCACATTCGGTGTCTTGACGCACCGTGTGGTTCCGGTTCACACGGGCACAGCGTAACCTACACGGCGCGCCGACTTCAGCACACGTTCTGCTTCACCTCTCCGCAGGGGATCAATCAGTGGTTCAAGTCGTGCACGGTGCGTCAGGCCAACTTGTTTGCTCAATCTCGGGTGACCAACTACCTGAAGCGTGTCGTCGCCGACGATGCGGGTGCGGGTGCGCTGGGGCTGTTCACCACTTGCCGCGTTCACACAAGCCCGCCCATACACCAAACAACGCTGCAACTCCCCGTTGACGTGCTCGTCGACAACCAGGTCAGCCGATGCCAAGTGGAGGCTCGGGGGTTCGGCGCCGACGCCCGCACCTCGCGCATTGCCTGCTGCATGCACGCGGAGCGGTGCCTGGATGCGTTAGGCGTGCCCCTCTTTGCTTCCGCGGAGAGACAAGAAGCGCACGCGCAGGCGGCCTCGCAGGATGGCGGCCGCTTCGCCCCGAGGCCTGGCGACCTTCCCCAAGAGCTGTCCAGCGTGACGCTCCCCGCTCCCTTCGTGGTAGCCTCGCCGCTCTACAGCGTCTTTTCGCCTCAAGAAACCCCGGCAGATGGCGCTGCCACGGAGACACCTCATGCATCCTCCACTCCAGGCCCATCCCACTCCCCACCACCGCTGCCATCGCGTCGTCCCATCGTGTTCAACCATCATTACGGCCCCGATCCATTTCTTCACCGCGTGGAGGCCGAGCTGGGCGTGCTGCGGGAAGCCATCGCCAGCCTGCAGACAGCCGCAATGGCCGCGCAGGACTGCGAGGATAGTCGGGACGACGGGGAGACCGACAAGCCAGACGACGACGATCCTCCTGTTCTCATCGATCCGAGTGAGATCGCCGTCCTGCAGCCGGAGGACACGGACGGCGGGAACGCACGAATCCGAGGTCACTCACCCACGCGTGCCCCGCGCGTGGCCGTCGCATACAACACACCCAGCGTTGTGTCCGAGCACCGCCACCCGGGCCAGCTCCCTGTCGATGAGAGCGAGGCTGGCCAGTTTGACCTGGTCGAAGGCAATGGCACAGATTGGTGCACGGACCCCGAGCTGCCCGGTGCGGCGTGCCTCTTCGACCCGCATGCAACGGACCGCATCAAGGCGTACTATGGCACTCTGAATCAGGAGGCCTCGAACGGCGGGTTAGGGACGTTCGAGCAGTCTCTCAAAATCACCACCGGCGAGGAGCCAACCAATGTCCGGACAGGCCGCGGCAGCTGGCGGGCGGTGCCCATGCAGTGGTGGACCGCGTCCGCGCCCGTGCCGGGGTACGAGACAGCGCTTCACGAAGGCTCCCCCGTTCGCGCGATCGGCAAGGCTACCACCGTGGAGCGTGCGACTGTGCTGTGCGCCATGCACATGGAACTGCTCCTCGGATTCTTTGGTGAACCTATCCGCCGCCACGACGCCACGGCGCAGCTGCAGTACTACGACGCGTGCCTGTGCTGGGGACGCCCAGTGGCTCCCATCCCGTGGCTGCCTCACACAGCGGGTGAAGTGACGTTGCCGACGACCGCGACGGCCAGCGGCATCACCACGTTGCCTCGGCCGCTCAAGGAGTGGTTCCGAGCAGATCGCCAGCGACTGCGCCACGCACCGCTCACCGTGATCGAAAAGCTGGTCGCGCTGAATCGCGCCGTCGTGGCGCAGTACCGGCAGCATCTGCTCGAGATCGACCTCTTCGACAACCCGCGATGCCACCAGGAGGGCTACGCGGAGCTGCTTGACCTCTCGGTGCCGTGCCTGCGCGACTTCCTGCGCTCTCAGCAGCACCCGTACGAAGGCGCCTTCTTTGTGCTCACTTTCATGGAGGGCTCCGCGTATCGCGCAAGCCTGTACTTGCCACTCCCGGCACGGTATGGCGTTCGCGGGGGCTATGCCGTGGCCTCCACACCCGCACGCGCCAAGTCGCTGGCCGCGCTGCACGCCGTCGACACGCTGTGCTGCCTCGGAGTCATCCCTCTCATCTTCGAGCCCTCCGCACAACAACACCCGCGCTGGCAGCGCCTCCTTGCCCTCCGCGACAAGCTGGGGCTGACGATGCCCCCCACCAAGGCCGTCGCCGCCACCCTCAACCCGCAGCTCCGTTCACCACCCGCGTACCGCGAGTCCCCTGGCAACGCCACGTCGGTGATACCTCCTCCTGACGAGGTCTGGCGCACAATGCTGCTGGACGCGGCGTGGTTTGACGTTGTGCCGGATGGGAAAGACATGCGGCTGACGGTCCCACCCGGCGTCAAGTTGCCGTACGGTGATGTGCTTTCCACGGCTCGGCATCTGTTCGTCGCGTACACGCGTTATATCGCCGGCTGGTCGCAGGATGATGTCGTGCGTGCCGTTCGTCATTACTGTGGACCACAACATCACCGAGGCCGCCGGCGGCGTGTGGCCAACACGTTCTGGGGGCGTCTGCCGCTAGACGAGTCGCGCTACGGCGCACGAGTGGCGGTCGGCCGTTGCATCACGCGGAAAGGAGCGGAACGCAACTTTTACCTTCACGCGTTTCGCATTCTTGCGACACTTCGTCTTGTACCGTGGATGTCGAAGGATATGGCGGCGCTGCAGAGCTCCATGTACGGCGGCGATGCCGTTGGCGCGTCACTCGACGCTAGCCTATGGAAAGCCATTGCCCCACTGGTGCTGGACCCCGCTTCGTTTGACGACACAGCCGACGGTGCTTCGTTGGTGGTCGACGCCGTTATCACCGAGTCAGGGACGCACACCGACATCGTGGATAAACGCTCGGTTGCCTCACCGCAGCCTATCATGTCCTACGAGCTTGCCCGGAGCACACTGTGACACTCGCCTTTGTTGCCCAGCGAGTGCGGCACAACATGCCTCACCACGACAACGGAAAGAATGACTTGCTGTCAGAAGAGAAGAACAACAACATGAGAAACAATAGCAACCACAACCACATCCGACCAACGGCCTTGGGCCCAAGCTCTGCATGCGGGCAGCTGCCCACATACACTCTCTCGTCGGACCCCGCTCCCGGCACTCTCCTTCCCCCAGCTTGCCACTGATTCACTCCAGCCAAGACGCGCCTTCACTGCTGATCGCACTCCAATCTTTCCCTGATCTTTCTTCTCTTTGGCTCACGCGTCACCTTCACCCTGGCACACGGCCAAACGAAACTGAAAAGACATCGACACATGAAGCAGAAACAAATTCTGCAAGAGCTGGCCCAGAGCAAGCTCGTGTACGAGAAGGTGCAGCAGCGGCAACAGATCGCTCGCCGAGCCAAACTGGATCAGTTCCTGTCGCGGTACCAGCATGCCAGTCAGTGGCAGGTGTCTCTCGCTGCCCTTTCTGATGCGGCCTCCCACGGGGTCACACCGAATGACAGGCGCATCTGTGAGGCCATTACTCGCTGTGGTATGCGGGGCAAGCTTGCGGAGGCCAAGAAACTCTACACTCACTTTTACAAGCGAGTGGGGCTGCCACGTTCTGTCGAGGCGCACGTGGCGTTCATGAGCGCGTGCGCCGACTGCGCTGACTTTGCCGAAGCGCGCCAGCAGTTTCAACTGCTGTGGGACCGCGACCGCGCGATTCACGCCAAAGATAACAAGCATCACCCTGTCGTCACCGACGACTTGACGACCGAGTATCTGCGCGCGGCCCTCGCGGCGTCGGTGAAGGGCACGGATCGGCGCGCCGCGTCTGATCAGCTACCTGCTTCGTCTTCGTCAAGCTTCGACGCGCAGCAGCACACAGAATCCACGGCACCCCGAGCCTCTTCACTCTCCGCGTGGCAGGAAGCTCTTGAGACGTTCCTCGCTTTGCGAGGCGATGCGGGCTATTTGCGTCAGTACAACGAACTCACCCCTCTCTTGCTCGAGCAGGCTTGCCAGCTTGCGGAGTACGGCGGCCAGTGGGAGTTGTGCCTGCGCATCGTACGTGGTGCGCTGGCACAGCAGGCCACCGTGCCGCCGGAGGCCTACGATGCGGCCATTCGTGCGTGCTTTCACGCACAGAACCATGTTGAGGTGTTGAACCTCATGACGACACTCATCGCCTCCCGTACGGCCCCCGATGAACGCAGCGTGCGCCTGGCTCTGGTGTCAGCCGAGGAGGTCGGCGCAATGGAGAAAGCCGCCGCCGTGCCGCACCCCACGGCGTGGGCTCTCTCATTGACGTTGTTCCATGCCTCGCAGCAGAACGGCCTCGTCATGCACCAGCAGAGCTACGAGGCACCGCTGCGGACATGCGCCATGGCGGGGCAATGGGCGCAGGCACTCTCCGTACTCGCCACGATGCGGCGCGAGGGCCGACCAGTCTCCAACGAGCTTTATCGACTCGCTATCGCGGCGCGTGTGGAGCACTGCCACAGCTTTCAGGAGGTGGAACGTTTTTTGAGGTTGCCTGTGTGTGCGGAAGGCACCCCGAGCACCGTTGTGTACCTCGCCGCTCTGCGTGCGTGCATGCGGTTAGCGGACTGGAAGCACTTTGATGCCCTAGATCGCGAGATGAAGGCGAAGGACGTGCCGGAGTCGTATGACAAGATGAAACTGTTGATTGAGGCGGCGTACATGCGCGGTCACTTCCACAGTGCTCTGATGCGGTTCGCGCGGTTCGACAACGTCACCTCCTTTGAACGCCAACGAGTTGAGAAGGACCAGCTCGTGCGCCTACACGAGAGCGACTTTGACATTCCAGACAGATTGCTCGACATGGTACTGGAGTCCTACGAAAAAGTCAAGGAGAACGCACCGACGGACGAGCTCGCCTTCGCGGCGTATCGCGCAGCGTTAACACGCAAGGAGGGACGCACTGGGCCCCGGCTCTCTCCTTCTCAGTCTGGCACACCTGCGTGGATGTTCTCGCCGCGCGGCGCACCACAAGGCGGCGGACCGCACACCTCTGACGATATCTGACTGACAGATCACAGGGTTCATTCCACGGTTGTCAGCCCACGGGGAGTCGTGACACGAACACAGTCCACGCCAACGACGCCCCTTTTAGCGAGTGTACACTCGGATGGTAGCGGCACCCACACAGAGACACCCGCTCGTGATTCACCCAATAACTCTCTCTCTCTCTCTCACACACACACAGATACGCCCTATGAAAAGCGCACGTCGGTGGAGATCTTGCTTCCCCAAGCACGTGTCACCAAACACTCACAAGAACAAATCATTCTCTGAAACCCGTTCAGGCATTCTTGAGAACACCTTCCTTGGCGGAACGGTGAGCGCGTGTGAGTTTGCGCACACTTCCACACCCTCCCACGCAAAAACGAACGAACTGAAAGCAAAAAAAAAGCGGGCCAATTGCGTCTCTTCCACACACAAGCCGTCAAGACGAGCACGAACACAGGTTAATACCAATGTATAGCTTGGCGCACTCTGCAGCTCTTCGTACCCCTTCACTTCTCTACTACCCACTCCAACCGCTTTTTCTCTCTCTGTTCACGTACCACGTTGTTTGTCACTGAATTCTCAATTTTTCTTTTGCCTTTCTCTGCTCGTCTCTCTCTCTCTCTCTGGGTTTCTCTCCCCACCAGCTTGGCTATTGATCACGTACAAATGGACCCCAAGAAGAACCAGGGAACCTCCGAGAAGCAGGTGGTGCAGGTGGTGATCACCTCCCGCATTGCTGCCTCTGTGGAGAAGGTCATGAACTCTTACCTCTCCCGTGCCACCGAGGAGAAGGCCAAGGTTCGCGGCCCCTGCCGTCTGCCCACCCGCACCCTTCGCATCACGACCCGTAAGACTCCTTGCGGTAACGGTACGAACACGTGGGACACCTTTGAGATGAAGATCTACAAGCGCGTCATCATCATCGAGGCCTCCTCTGAGCAGGTGAAGAAGATCACCAGCACCACTCTGGAGCCCCTGGTGGACGTGTCGATCAGCGTGCTGGACTAAGTAGCCTCTCAGGCTACACCAACACTGTTGTCGGTCCCTCTTCCTCTCTTTGGGCATTGGACGCTCTTTCCACCCCTGTCGGCACTCGCCTTGACAGGGCGTTGTCATTGCCAACGACCCCATTCTCTCTTTTTCCTTTTCGTTTCACTATCTTTTCCACTTTTCAAACCACCACCTCAACAAGAAGGCATCCTCGCACTGAGGCACGAGAGCACTTGGTGCTTCTTCGGCGCTCAACGGTGCAAGGAACGATGGAGGCCACGCGCACATACCATCTTCGTGCCTGGGCCTCTTTTCCCCTCTTCGCGTGGCGCCCGCGCGCTCTCGTGGATGGCGTGTGTGGCACATGAGACCCGGTGACAAAGGAGCGGGTGAACGGCCCCAGTGACGTCGCCTGCTTTCACTCCAATAACGTTCCGGTCCGGCTGCCGCGCTGCGGGGCACTCCCTTCACCTGGCATTCGCGTATGCCCAACTGCGCTCATTTCGTCTTGCCCCCCTCTTTTGGCTACCACCCATACTCCTTCACTCTTCTCGTTTCTCTCTCTCCCCCTCTCCGACCGCTCGTCTCTATTTTCCTCTTTCTTTCTCTCCCCATCAGCTTGGCTATTGATCACGTACAAATGGACCCCAAGAAGAACCAGGGAACCTCCGAGAAGCAGGTGGTGCAGGTGGTGATCACCTCCCGCATTGCTGCCTCTGTGGAGAAGGTCATGAACTCTTACCTCTCCCGCGCCACCGAGGAGAAGGCCAAGGTTCGCGGCCCCTGCCGTCTGCCCACCCGCACCCTTCGCATCACGACCCGTAAGACTCCTTGCGGTAACGGTACGAACACGTGGGACACCTTTGAGATGAAGATCTACAAGCGCGTCATCATCATCGAGGCCTCCTCTGAGCAGGTGAAGAAGATCACCAGCACCACTCTGGAGCCCCTGGTGGACGTGTCGATCAGCGTGCTGGACTAAGCCCTAAAACTAGGGGCTGCCCTCCGCTGGCGGCCCTTTCATTGACTCATTCTTTTCGCACTTCGACGAAAGAATGGGCTCCACTAAGTTGGCGCACCTCCGTGTCTTCCATTCACGCTGTGCCCTTCTTAGCGTCGTCATAGCCAATCTCCCATCATTTTTCTTCTTTCAAATCAAACATCATACCCCAACCAAAGACGGTTTTAGCGACCACCGATGGACGTGGGAGGGTCGTTCGCCTTCGCCGCTCACCGGTACGGAGGGGTGGATAAAGGCGTGGTAGAGAGAGCGCTTCTCTCTCTGTCCTCCCCTTTCTTCTCTTTTCCCTTTCGTGAAGTCTCCCGCGCGGCCATGTTTGCTGGCGGACGTCAAGGTGTCCGCTGTCACGGGTCACGTTGCTGTGCTCCACGTCCGGCTCTTTGTGTCCAATGGTGGCTTACTGACCTACGTCCCCTCGAACTGCGCTTCGATCCCTCGCCACACACGCACACACACCGAGACACCGTGCGCTTGCCACCACACGACACCCGCCCACATCTCCAGCACCTCGTTTCCCCCTTCTTCCTCTCTTCCGACTTTGGGTCTTCTCACTGCCAGCTTTGTCGTTTGCATTGGCCACTCGGTGCCTTGCCCGCGGTCATTCCCCCTTCTGCTTGGCGCTGCGCCACCACCCTGCACTATCAAGTCACGTTTGTCAATGGATATCAAAATCGAAGGTGTGGGCATCCACCGTGCCCACGATGCCCCTTTGCGCAGCGGAGCAGCTGCACCTTCACCACCTCTGCCGACACCAGCAGCGACGGCGCGGCCAGTCGCGGCAAAGCAGGTCAGAGGCGCACCGAAGCGGACCTCACCACCCCGCTCGTCAACCTCGTCGGCGCAGGCAGCAACGCGGTGCGCAGTGGGCAAAGCCAGCGGGCGACGGGGCCTCCGTGCCACGCCGACGGCCACCACCGATGAGACCATTGAGCGGACTCTCATTGAAAATCTCAAGCGTCAAGTGCGCCTGCTTGAGCAGCAGGTGGCTTTGCTGACACACAAGCGCGCAGCCACGGGGCCGTTGTCGTCGTCTGCCCAGTCGGCAGAGCCACAAGCAGCGCTCCCTGTCGACGCCGCAGAAGCCACAGACACGACTTTCCTCAACGCTCTTGGCGTACAACCTGCCTTGACTGTGCCAACTGCTGCCACCGCCGCGTCGTGTGCCTCGACGGCACTGCATCAGGCCGTCGCACCGGAGCCGTACTTGACTGAAATGACGGCGCTGGAGCTTAACCTACGGGCACTCGTCACGGAGTGCGGTGGGCTGCAGGATATGTGCATGTATCTGAACCGCGAAAAGGAGGCGATGGGCCGCGAAATTGTCGAGCTCCGTGCGGCCGTACGCGAGGCCGAGGCGACCTCACACACACGCGAAGTCGTTTACGCCGCCGCACTGGAGGAGCTTACCAGGGAGCAGAACGCACGCCGTGTGCTGGAAGAAGCATTCGAGGCGCAACGTGCGAGCAGTACCGGTGCAGTGTTGCCGCAGTTCCTCGAGGATGTCACTCACCAGCGCGACTTCTACAAGATCCAAACAGAACGGCTTCGGCACACTGTGACTCAGCAGGCTGCTGAGCTGCAGGCTGTGCAGCGCGCCTTGGCCGAGCAGCGCGAGCTTGTCACGGAGAATGAGGAGCAGCTGTGCGCGTCCATGGACCGCGTGGAGATGATGGAGACGTGGTCGGCCACCGCACGCGAATACTACGCACGGCTTTCTCAGCAGTTTATTGCTTTATCGTCCGTGGTGCGCAAATGGCTGGAGCCGAAAAGCACACACTCGGAAACTTTCGCTGAGGCACTGGAGGAGATCAATGCATGGGAGCAGGGGCTGGGCACGGCGCCCCCGTTGCTGTTCCACCCCAGCACGCCGTCTGAAATGCCTGGACCCTCACTGGATGACACGGTGCCGCCACCGTTCGAACGCACAGACAACCCCTGCCCAGTTGACAGTGCAAGCACGCCACCCGATCAGTCGAGTGACTCTCACGATCCGCCTAGTGCCGATGCGCCAACTGCACCCGCTCCCGAGGCTGCCGACGTTCCGGCTCCCGTGGCTGCCGCTGTTCCCGCTCCCGAGGCTGCCGCTGTTCCGGCTCCCGAGGCCGCCGACGTTCCCGCTCCCGAGGCCGCCGACGCTCCCGCTCCCGAGGCTGCCGCTGTTCCGGCTCCCGAGGCCGCCGACGTTCCCGCTCCCGAGGCTGCCGCTGTTCCGGCTCCCGAGGCTGCCGCTGTTCCCGCTCCCGAGGCCGCCGACGTTCCGGCTCCCGAGGCCGCCGACGTTCCCGCTCCCGAGGCCGCCGACGCTCCCGCTCCCGAGGCTGCCGCTGTTCCCGCTCCCGAGGCTGCCGCTGTTCCCGCTCCCGAGGCCGCCGACGTTCAGTCCGCTGAAGCTGTTGAAGTGCCTGACCCTTCTGTAGGCGCAGCGGTTCCGCCGCCTCCTGTTTTCTCTGTTCCTCTCCCACCCGCCACCGGTGCTGTGCCTGTTCCACCACCTCAGTGCAACTTCGCCGTTCCACTGCCGCCTGTGGCGGCGGTCCCTGCGGCAGCTGTGGGCCTGCCGGTCGCCGGTGCTGTGCCTGTTCCGCCGGCACCCCCTTCACTCAAGGCGCGGCTCTCCGCGCTGGAAGTCCAAGTTGCGAAGGAGGAGAATGACCTTGCCAGGTTTGTCCAGGAAAACTTCCAGGGTGGGTCACAGCCTGCGTAACCCAGATATACTAGACACACAGACACACGCACATATACACAGCCAGGGGCTGTGACGACAGCGCACTTGGTGCGCCGTGCTGTGGTCCTGAAAAATAGATCGGCTTGCCAGCGGCGCTGCGCGCGATGCCCCCTCCTCTTTTGTTTTTAGATTCGTGAACTCTCACGCCATCGCGCTAGACGGTTCAACACAAATCACATTCACGGAGGTCGAGGCTCCGAGCACTGGGTGGCCTCGCTCGCAGAGGTGGTCGCGACAGACAAACTCGGCCTGTCTGAGCCTGTGGGGTGACTGCACGCTCTCGGACGGCTGTTCGTGCTCGATTGAATGTACGCCTCGACGCCGACACGTCCGCCACGGCGCTTGCCTTCTCGAGTGGCGACGCCACCGACACCTCCTCCAGTACACATACCGCCACCACACCTATTCCTGCAAAGGTCGCAATTGACGCAACGACGCGCCTATTCTTTTCGTTCACATATTCTCCACGGTCCCTCACTCTCTTGCACTTTTTTCCCTTCCCTCTATCTCAACACACATTCACACGCACTCCTGAGCGGGGAGGTGGCATTGAACCTCAATTGCCCAAACCATTTGCTTCTTTGTTGTTTCTTATTTTGCCTCCCTCTTGACAGTTCTCTCTCTCTCCCCCTTCTGCCGCGGGGAACTGTGCAACCTAACCGAACGGCTTGACTGCGCTGCCCCTCCCATGAATCCTCAGGGCTCGAGCACAGTGCCGACAGCCGGCACGCAGACTCAGCTGTTTGATGTACAGGATCACTCGTTCGGCAACGAGCGACGGGCAGCGCCGCGAACACACTGCTCCCGCCTGGTGTCCGCGTCTCTGCGCTGCGCTCTGTACCCTTGCACTGGTGTTTTGCGCCGCTGCGGCTGGCTCCCTCCCCTGGCAGCCGGGACAGACAGTGATGAGGACGACGGTGCCACGGCTGCACAAGAGTGGGTGCCTGATGTGCACGCGGACGATATCTTATTCCTGGACAACGTGGCACCCGCCCCATTGAGCGTGCACGTGAACGCCACTGCAAGTGATACGCCGGCGCTTCGTGACGTTACCTCTTCGAACACCGGACCGTCGGCCGGAAGCGGCGGCGGCAGTGGTACTGGCCGAGGCTATACCGCGCCACGGGCTCGACCAGAGCAGTTGCGATCAACCGGAAATGTTGATCCGGTCAACGACTCGCTCGTGCGTGGGGTGGATGCCCCCTCGTCATCGTCTCTCCTCGAGACGGAGCCATCCAGCACGCTGAGCTCGGCTCACCCGTCTTCCATGGCGGAGCGCTGGGTGATGCAACGTGGTGTTCTGGTGAAGGTGGGTCCCGACGGTCTGTGCACGACGGCGGACGTGACGTCGCCGATGAACTCGCGGACACGGGGCCGCCCGCCACGACATCTGGCCAACGGCGGTGGTGTGGGACTGGGTACTGGCTTCACCGCCTCACCCCCTGTGGCGGATGGCTCACACTCGAGGCGGTCTGCAGCAGCCGATGCGATCGTCGAGCAGCTGGACGGTCTGCGGCAGCCTATCAGCGGGTTGTCTGATCTCACCGCCATCCTGGAACGCTGCTGCCGACATCTGCCTTTTCGTCTTGAGGTGGCGTTGGACCATGCAGCCGTCGCGCAGACCCACGACGGCACCCTTGCGTTCGGCTTGCACATTCTTGGGCCGCTGCCGCGACTCTCTGAGGCACAAGGCCTGTGCGCCGAGGTGCTCACCGTCGTGGAGGATATTCTTCTGGACGACTGTCAGGAGGAGAGCCTGCGCCTCTCGTGCCTGCACCTGTGCGACCTTACACTCACGGCGGACACAGACACCTTGACATTAGATGGCGGCCTGGCCACTCAAGAGCTGGGAAGCAATGCGTTCTTGGACACGCTCCTGTCTCCCACAAGCGGCCCGCAGTACCGCAGCCCGACCGGCCGTCACGCAGGCCATGCCCAGGCAGACAACGGCGAGGCTGGTCTTTCGCCAGGCGAGAAGCTGGCGGCCTTCAGCCAGCTATGCCGCGAGTTCAACTCACGTCTGCAAGTGCTGTTGAAGAACGTTCTGGAGAGTCGTGCACGGGATGTCGTCACCCTGCGTTTGACGCGCTGTGTGCTCTCGC
The DNA here is from genome assembly GCA_030849625.1 of Wallacemonas sp. TrypX. Taxonomy (NCBI): domain Eukaryota; phylum Euglenozoa; class Kinetoplastea; order Trypanosomatida; family Trypanosomatidae; genus Wallacemonas; species Wallacemonas sp. TrypX. The sequence goes on along the minus strand of JASANP010001161.1, from coordinate 54,498 downwards.
CGCTGTCCATCGGCGACTTCCTCGCGCCATGTCTACCACACATACGGCGCCTGTTGATTGAGCAGTGCCCCCTCTCCGACGCCCACGTTGATGCGCTACTGCAGTTTGCGCACCGCTTCACACAACAGCACCAGTCGTCGCGTGGCTCGCCTGCCGCGCTGAGTCGTCTCCAGGAACTTCAGTTGTGTGGTGCGCTCTCGCCTGACGCTGTCCAGGAGGTGCTGCGGTACTTTGCGGAGGAGGTGCCATGGGAAGGCGCGCCGTGCCTGCGCACCCTACGTTTGCCCTTTGCCCTCGCCCGCATCGCCCGCGAGCATCCGTTCGTCGTCGCCAACCCCTCAGTGAAGATTGAGGTTAGTAGCTGAACACGACGGAGTGCCGCAAACAATGCGTTCTTTCTCCCGTCGCTTAAGCCCTTCTTTGTTCGCTTCTTTTTTGCTTGACTGATCAGACCGCGTTGTGCCTGTTCTTCACGTCACGTGCGGCATGCACTACCAGTGCCGTTTTGTTTTTTGGTGCTGTAGTTGTTGCTGTTGATTTCTGCTTTTGTTTGCTCCTTTTGCACTTCTTTTTTTTCCTTTCCTTTACCGTTCCGTGCCCTCAATCGCCTGAATGAGTACCAACGTTACCGCTACTTGCGGAGTGTGTGCCGGCATACGAATGATACGGCCCATTGGCCGCCGCCGCAAGGCTGGACACCCGCGCGGTTGACTAGGTAGGTGACGATACAAGCGCACTGTTGGCAGCACACCACTTGCCGTTACTTCGTGGCGCACCGCCGCACTTCCCGTTGCGCACCTGACACGCACCTCATCACCACCACCCTCGCTCCACCCCGTCGCCCAAGGCATTTGTTTTTCTCGGCTTGACCTTGTTTTCCCGGTTGGACATTTTGGTCACATCCTTGTTTGCTGTGGCAGGGGAAAGCAGACCACACCCACGCACACAGCTCGTGTTTTTCTGCGTTTGTAGAGCCGCACTCATTTTCCTTTTCTTTTCCTTTTCCTTCGTCCTTCGCGCACGCTAATTCTCCTTCACTACAGTTTCGTCGAACTGTCGCAACGACAGATAATATCGTAGTTAATATTCAACCCTCTCCTTCCCCTCTTTTTCTTGCTCAACGTAGACAATGGAGCCTTCACCGGAACCTGAGCACCCCGATCACGCTCGTCGGCAGTTCGCGGACACCGCGGGGCAGGCCTCGAGTGGCTCACCACCGTTTCCCTCGCCACACAGACGTCACTTGAACGTTCCGGCCCTCGCGCGTGACAGCGACGATCTTTCACACCTGTCTCTGCGCCACTCCCACGACGACGACGGGCTCCCCGACGGCGAAACGGCACTTTTCGATGACGGCGGCGTCGTGCTCAACGAGCTGGTGAGCCTGCGCCTCGACAGTGCGGCATCGGCGGCACAGCAGGGCTGGAGCCGCCACCGCCGTTCACTGACGCTCACACCTCGCGCTGGGCAATCCACTTCCCATGCGCGCGACTCCGTGCGCGACAGCAGCTCACACAGCACACCGCGCGCCCGCAGTGGCTCGGTTCAGTCGTCCGGCACACCGCGCCACCGCCGCAGCCTCAGTGGCGGCCAACGCGGCTCGATTGTGTTGCCAGAGATGTCACCCGTGTCCGGCCCGCGCATCGCCGCGACGGTGACACCACTCAACGTGGCGCAGAGTTCCGTCTCCCGCAAGAGCCTCACGGAGGCTTCCGGCCTCTTCCTTCCCAGCGCACACCGCGCATCAACAGCGGCGATGTCACCGACGAGTGAGCGGCTCACCGACGGCGGCAGCCCCCGAGAAGCGTCCCAGTCTCGCGGGCACCTCCTCAGTGCGTCTGCCGACGGGGCATCGACGGCCGCAGCGTGGCGCGACGCGCCCACGCCTGACGATGCGTTTGCCCACGCGGACAGTGCATCGTACCTCAGCGCGCTGGCGACAAGTCTCACGGCCGCGTACGTGACTGTGCAGACGTCGCGCGACATCGGACGCATCGGCGAAAACTACGACATGCTTGATATGCCGACACGCTTGTGTCTCCGCACCATGATCATTGACCCCGCCGTCGGCGCGGCCCTGCGTGCGTACAACGAGCAACAGTGTGCCATCACGGACCTCCTTTTTGAGGACTGCACCTTCTCCGCCACCGTCGACTTTGCTTGGCTCGAGACTCTGGAGTCGTTGCACGTCCTGCGGTTCAAGGGGCGCCAAACATCCACACTCGTCGTGGCGAGGGCTGTTGCGCGGGCCCCGTCACTGGCTGGCTTGACACTGTTCGAGTGTGCCACGATCACGAGTTTGCCGTTTCTCGGAACCGCCCACACGCCCTTGACGCTTTCACAGATGGAGCTTATTGGCACCGACATCACATCAGACGCCTTTCAACAGTTGTCGCGGTGCCCACAGATTCGCCACCTCAAGTTGCTTGAGGTTCCCATCCGTGCGGACCTGCAGTCGGTGCTGAACGGAAACACGCTGGACGTCCTTCATGTCGTGCGATGCGCCAACCTGTACCTGTCCGCGAGCGCGCACGACGCGACGCAGGGGACCACCTCCGCAACCGCTTCCGAGGCCCCGCTGAAGATGCACACCCTGCTCATCGCCGACTGCGAAAGCCTGGCTGTGCGCGACGTGCCCTGGTCACGGCTCACAGGCTTGCGAGAGCTCTCCGTCATGTACCAGCCGGGTACGCGCGTGTCTGCCTTCCACACCATCCTCACCCTTGGCCGCCTCACTGTGTTGCGTCTCCAACAGCTGTTCGTGGACGTGCACTTGGTCGGTTTGATTCGTCAGTGCCAAGAACTCGAAGAGCTCAATCTGAGCTTCTGTCGTGGTGCGACGGACATGGACAAACTCTGGCCTGCGCTGCCTCACCTCAAGCGGCTCAACCTGTCCTTTACGGACACGGAGACGGCCGACCTGCGGATGCTGAAGGCGTGCACACAGCTGCGGGAGGTGTACATGCGAGGATGCCCGTACCTGCGTGAGCTTCACGTATTCCACCAACTCCCGTCGCTCGAGCTGCTGGACCTCGCACAGTGCGCAGGTCTCGAAGGCGGCGACCTACACGGCCAGTTTCAGTGCGCCGAGGCGCTCACGCGCCTCTCTCTTGAGGGTTGCACGACACTGCGCAGCCTCTCTGCGCTTCAGTCTCTCACGGCGCTGCGTGTGCTCAACCTGTCTGGAAGCGGTGTGTGTGGTGGGGAGGCTACGGCGGCGCTGGGTGGCTTCGTGCGGCTGCGCGAGCTCTACCTGTCGCGGTGTGCCAGACTGTCGGTTCTGCCTCCGTTGGATGCCCTCACGAGTCTGGTGCGCGTCGACCTCTCTGAAAGCCACGCCTCTGACGGCGCACTGCAGGCGTTCTCCTCTTGCACGATGCTCGAAGAGCTGGACCTCAGTGGGTGTGAATCCGTCACGACGCTCGGACCGCTCGGCCACTGCCCATCCCTGCGGACACTGCACCTGGCAGGCAGCGCGGTGAGTGATGAGGGCTTGGAAACCTTTGTGCGTGGCCCGCACCCAGCGTACGTGCTGGAGGAGCTCGATCTCAGCGGCTGCACAGCGATCCAAAATGTGAGCTGTCTCTCTGCGCTGCACACGCTTCAGGTGCTGATACTGGCCGGCAGCAGCGTGGACAGCACGTTAAGCTTTCCCAGCCTTGTGAGCTGCGATTCGTTGGAGGCCATTAGCTTGTGCGAGTGCTATCAAGTCCGTGACGCTGCACACCTGGCCCTGCTGAAAAGTATCCGTGACGTCAATCTCTCCCTCACCGGCGTCGGCGACGACACTGTCATGGCGTTTGGCCAGTGCCACACACTCGAGACGCTAGAACTCAGTGGGTGCCATGAGGTGACGACGGTCCTGGGGCTCGCCGGTCTCCCATTCCTCCAGCGACTGAATGTGTCCGAGACCCGTGTCACCAGTGAGAGTCTTTGCGCTCTCTGCGCATGCCCAGTACTGTGGGAGGTGAACGCCTCCGGCTGCTTGCATCTGGACAATCTCAGCTGTTTCAAAGAATACCGTGCCCTGCAACGACTGTCTGTGAGCCGCAGCGCAGTATCGGATGCATCGACGGACGCAGGGTGGCAAGCGACTATGCTGGAGGAGCTCGACCTGAGCCACTGTAACCAGCTGCTCACCCTGCCGCTCCCGAGCATGTTTCACAGCCTCAGCACACTACGGCACCTCGACCTGAGTGGCAGCTCTGTCAACAGCGCGGCGCTGGCCGCCGTGGCGTGTGGGGCGGCAGTCGAAACGGTAACCTTGCGCGATTGCGTGGCAGTCGACGCCGTCGAGCCGCTGGCCGGCCTGACGCACCTCAAGGCACTGGACCTGTCAAACACAGCCGTGCAGGACGAAAGTCTATCAGCGTTGTCGCGGTGCGTGGCGCTGATGACGCTGAACCTTTCCGGCTGCGCGCGTGTGGCGAATGTGCACGCACTCGCAGGCTGTCGTGGGCTGGTGGCGCTGGACCTCTCGAAGAGCACCGTTACCGACGCCAGCTTTGACGCGGAGTGGCCCGTGGATTGCCAGCTGAAAACGCTGAACCTGTCGGGCTGTGTGAACGTGTCATGTCTGCCTACCATTGGCACCCTCGCAGCTCTGGAGACGCTTGATGTGAGCCAGTGCCCCATTGAGGATGCGGCTATTGCCCACATGGCCGAGCTGAAGACGCTCCGCACCCTCACACTCTGTGAGTGCGGCGAGCTGTACGATGTGACCCCGCTGAGCACACTGCCGCAACTCAAGTCGCTCGACCTCAGCGGCAGCTCCGTCAAGTTCCTCGGCACGGGTGGGATCACCTGGCGCACCCCGAGCCTCACCTTTGTCTCCCTCCGCCGGTGCCACGGGCTGAGCAGTGCGGCGGCTCTGTCCACACTGCCACACCTCTTGACACTGGACCTCAGTGAGAGCGGCGTTCGCGATGCCGCCTTCGCCTCGCCGTGGGACAGCTGCACGGCACTCGAGGAGCTGAACGTGAGCGGCTGCCTCGAGCTGCGCAACATCGCCGGTGTGTGCGACTTGCCGCACCTGACTCGCTTACTGGCCGCACGCAGCGCCGTGGACGATAGCAGCCTCGTCGGCATCGGCCTGTGCGAGAAGCTCGAGGTGCTGGACCTGTCAGGGTGCGAGGCGCTCACGAATGTGGGCAGCCTGTCACGCCTGCCGCGTCTGCAGGTGCTTCGCCTGCGTGACAGCGCGGTCGAGAGCGTGTCGTTCGAGAAGACGTGGTTGTGCCCCAGCCTGCATCTCGTCGACCTCTCGGGCTGTGCGGAGCTGACGAGCGTACAGGGGCTACGCGGCTTGCCCCGTTTGCAGCACCTCAATGTCTCGCACACGGCGATGACGGACACTGGAATCTACGCGGTGCGTGAGTGCCAGACACTCGAGAGACTCAGCCTGTCCGGTTGCGTACGCACCATGAATCTGGCCTCACTCGGCAAGCTCAACCATCTGCGCTTCCTTGACCTTCGCGCGAGTGGGGTTGACATCACCACTGTTGTCAGTCTCTCCCGCTGTGCGCATCTGGAGGAGCTCGACCTGACCGAGTGCCCGTCCCTAAACAATGTGTTTGTGCCCTTCGAGTTCGGTAGCCTTCGCGTGGTGCGCCTGCCGCCGTTGAACCGCGTGCTCGGCGCCTTTTTGGAAGCCTGTCCCGACCTCGAAGAGCTGACGCTGCGCGGGTGCCCAGCCAGCTTCCAAGCACAGTCTTTCGCCACACTGCAGCGGTTGAAGCGGTTGGACCTCAGCGAGAGTGACCTGGACAACGACTTCCTCTCCGCATTGCGGCACTGCGCCTCGTTGGAAGAGCTTGCTCTCGCGCGCTGCACGCACCTGGAAGGTGTCGCCGAGCTCGCTGGTCTGCGTGAGCTGCGCTTCCTTGATCTGACAGCCACACCGGTGCGTGATGACGCGTGCACGGCGCTGCTGGGGTGTCCAGGCCTGCAGTGGCTCGTGCTCAGCGAATGCCGTCACCTGCAAGATATCTCCGCGTTGGCTGGTTTGCGTCGTCTGCGCCGCCTGGACGTTTCTATGAGCAGCATCACTGACAAGAGCCTCGAAGGCATCGCGAATATTCGGTCGCTGGAGGAGGTTGATCTCCACGGCTGCAAGGGCGTGTGCGATGGCGCGGCCCTGACCAACGGCATGCCGCGGCTGCGCATTGCGGACTTCACTGAAAGCGGCCTGCAGAGTCTTCCCGTGGAGTCACTGTGCCTGCACAGCCCTATGCTCCGCGTGCTTCGGCTTTCGGAGGGCGTCTCGTGGCAGGTGAGCGACGCCACGACTCGCTCCACACCAACTGCAGCGGTGGCGCAGTGTGCGATTGAGTGGGTCCCCGCCGGCACCCCACGGCGTGGCACGGTGTCGGATGAAGAGTATGCCACCGCGTGGGGCCATTGGGTGGGCGATGTGCTCGCCAAGATAGCCACCGTCGCGCACTGAGTCCGAGACTGAGCCATTTGGTGCCGCTGACTATTCCTCGACACCGGTCATCGTTCTTTGTTTTCTTTGTCGTTCGGACACACCCACCCGCGTGTGCGCGCGTGTGTGTGTCGGAGTTGTCAACGCAGGGCGAAACGTACCCACGATTGGCTGACAAACGTGGGTACTGTTTCGTTTTCCCTCTTGCGTTTTTGTTTTACTTAGTTCCTCTTTTCGCTGTGCTGCCACACTCATCGTCATCACAAGGCCTGCTGGTTGCCTCATCACTTTCCTCCTCATCAGCTATTCTCCACTGTGCGCGCGTCGGACGCGCCTCGAAATGCGTTCCCCCGCCCGTCACTCACACGTCTCGCTTGCCACGGTGCCCCCCTCCCCCTCCCTTATCCGTGTCTCGTTGCCTTTGTTGACACATGCGCGGTGAGTCTGAGTACGTTGTGCATCCTCCTCTCTCTTTCTCTCTTTGCTCAACATCGTTTCCTCCTCTTACCGTCTCACCTTGATTTGCCTACTTTTCTTTCCCTTCGTTTGTCCCTTCCTTTCGATAGCCTGTCGACAGTCGTTTGCTCAGACTTTCTTCACTACCTCCTTTTTATCTTCTGCGCTCTCCTTTCCAGCTCTCGTTATGTTTGGCAACCGTCACGACGAGGAGCCCGAGCGTCCCCGCGGGAAACGCCACCAGCCGCGCGATATGGCTACTGACCGTGACGCGGCGCCCGCCACCAACGGCACGCCAGCGACCACCGCGAACAACGACCGCTACGCTCAGCAACGCCAGCAAATACAGGGCGGTCAGTCTTTCTTGGACCAGATGTACAAGAGCGAGCGCCCGGGCCGGAGCGGCGACGCTGCTTTCGGTGGCGGTGGTAAGCGCCGCGTGTCTGGTCAGCCGAACCAGCTCAACGTGTTTGACTGGAACAACGGCGACGCGGCTGGCCAGCGCCAGCCAACGTCGACAGCGGCCGCGACCCGCCAGGCACCGGGTGCGCAGGTGTCGTCTGGTGTGCCCGTCACCAGCGCCGGCCAGCGCCGCCGGAACGAGGAGGCCGCCAAGTTCGAGAGCCACACAGACGGTGGCTTTCTGCGCTTCAGCGAGGACGCGAAGAGCCAGCCGCGGCAGGGAAAAGTCTCTCAGCCGGCCCCGAAACCCGTTGCCCCTTACGGGTCACCCGAGCACGGCATGATGGATGGCCTCATGCGCGGTGAGCCGACGGCCAGCAAATCTGGCGCGCATGAACGGTCGTCGAAGCGGCACGTGGCACAGCCGCAGATCAGCGACGGCCCTGAGTTCGCCGGCTTCCCCGGCATGGGAGCCCGCAGCCAGGAGAAGGCGTTTGCGCACATTCGCCGCAAAGAAGTGGAGTCAAACGTGTTCCTGCCTGAGTCTGTTCCCGGCCTCAGCGGTGCCGCACAGGCCAGTTCGGCCGAGGCGATGCGACGCCAGCCCGCGCCACCTAGCGCACCGCGAGAAGAAGAGGAAGATGTGGACCTCGACGCCATGATGGCCGCCTTGGACCCGTCCCAGCTCACGGATGAAGAGCTGCAGGAGTACGTGGAGTATCTGCGTCTTCGCCAAGGTGGGCAAGGAGAGTCCGAGCCCTCTGGGCAGGCACACGGGCGGCCTGTGTGGATCGATAGCGACGAGGACGGTGCCAACGGCCGTCAGTACGGCGGCTACGTCCAAGATCAGCGTGACTCCGCGATGAACGGACATGACGTCTCGCAGGCTCAACGGATCATGCTCTACCAGCAGCGCCAACGCGGCTTGTAGCCAGCGCAGACGGCACCACAGCGTATACACAGGCGCACAACCTACATAAAACAGTACAAAAGAGCAACAACGCCTGCGCGCTGTCCACGTGTTGTTTCACTACGTTTTTCCTTCTTTTCCTTGACTTTTGTTCTTCTTCGCACTTGCTCGAATCGTTCCCCAATCGTCACCCTTTTCCCTTTTTTTTTTCTTTTCTCGGCGTGCTTTGTTGCGGTATCACCCGCACGCACAGCTATCATCAATAGACCCTCTGTTGATCGTTATCGTGCGAGAAACCAGAGAGTACCGCCGCAAAGGCTCCGCTTGCTTTAGTGGACGAGAGAAAGGTTAGAAACAAAAAGAAAAAGAATAAGGAACGCTTGGCGTACTCCCTACCCAGTGAGGATCTCTCCACCAGGAGCTTCGCCCTCGACCGTCACTGCCTCTCCCGACCAGCTTCGCATGGCTATTCCGTTCAGCAACAGTCGCTCATTTTTTCAAAACTGTTCCCCGCCTTTCTTTTTTGTTCGGTTGCCACCGGAACTGCATCTTTCTTGCCATCGTACACGGAAGGAAAGAGCGATGGAAGGCAGGCGGTCGCGTGGTGGTGGACAGAACACCTGTCAACCATCAGACAGCTAATGAGCGGCCACCCCACTTTGACTTGCCCACTCACAAAAGCTGCACTAGTCTCTCTTCCCACCTCTTCCTTCCCCCTTTGTGCCCTGTGTAGTTTGATTCGGTCGATACGCCCGGCGCGATCGAGTACCCACTGCGTGTGTACGCCTGAGCGACGTGACGGAAACACGGCTGTGCGGCCCATCCTCACGGGACTGCCTTGTGCCGCATCGGGTGCAGTGGCACACACAGTGAGTCATGGGCTATCACCGTGTTGTGATAGCTCATCGCATTGCTTTGTCTGCGTTTCTTTGTTTCCTTTCCCTTTGGTGTACTCCATAACGCAGCGCTGAGCCGTTGCACTGATACCGCATTCGGCGTGTATGCGTAGACATGCTGTGCAGGCCCCTGTCGCCGCGGGCCTCACACGATTCGGCAGCCCACTCTCATCGATTCCCGCTTTTGTTCCCTCAGCGCTGCGAAGGCGACGATGGTGTGGCACCATAGGCGTGCTGCACGGTAGCTACGCCAGCGCCAAGGTGCCGCACCGCAGGACGAGCACCTCTCCCGGTGACACTAGCTCTCACGTGTCTACCAGCGGTGATTTGCGCAAGCCTGTCGGTGCCCCTCGACCGGATGGCTCTTCTGCGCTTAAGCCGTGGTGCATGGAAGCCGCACTGTTCGACGTCAGCGACATGCACACGGGTCTCATCACCCATCTCAGTCCACGGCAGCGTGTCGTCACGCAAATGAGCTTGTTGCCGCGGCACCTGAAGCGCTACCTCCTGACCGACGCGCGGTGGTTTCAGCAGGTCCTGGAGTGCGAGGACGGCGCAGACGCGCAAAGCACAACACACGAACCGACGAATCAGACCCCGGCGACGGCACCGCCGCCACTGCCCACTGACACCACCCCTCCACAGACGTCACTGGCTACCGGCGATGAAGAGGCGGCCGCCGCCAACCCGGCTGAGGAAGTTGTTTCCACTGAGCCGGCGACGCCGACACCATCCACGGAGAGTCCACTCCTCGCTGGTGCCACAACACCGGCAATGTCTCTCGTCTGCTTGGAGCGGCACATGGAAGTAATTGGCAGGGCGAAGGTGGTGCGCTACCTACTTGTGCAGTTCTTGCGTCGATCTGAACTATGGTGGGACTCTGCGCAAGCTCTTCTGGCGTGCGCCACAGCCCGTGTGACGCTGCCGGACGAGAACGATGAGCGTCACGACGGCCTTGCCGTGTCAAGTTCAGTGACACCCCCGGCACTGCTGCCCTTCACGTCGCCGCTGGTGACCAGGCCAAACACGGTGCCTCTGTGGTCGGAGTCGACTGTTCAGTCGTTGATGGAGTTTGTACGCATACCCCACGAGGACTTTCGCGGCCCTCGGGCGCTGTGGCTGACCCACGTTGTGCGACACCGCCACGATAGCGAACTGCTGGCCAGTCCTCAGAGGCCACCCTTCAGCTTTGGTGAGTTGCGGCCGACTGTCGCACCGTCAGATATGCAGCTCCGCCCTGCGGTGACGCATGGGGCCACTGATCCATCAAGCGGAGAAGCGAGACGCCCATCCACCTCAATGGACGATTCCACCGCGCTGACGCATGAGATGACAGACGCGACTGACGGTGACATGGAGTGGAGCGCGTTAAGTGAATACGAGCAGAACGTCTCCCTCTTCGGACAGCCCGCGGCACAGCTGGCCAGACGGACAGTAGGTGCTCCTACGGTTCCTGGCGTTTACGTGATTGACAACTACGTTCGAGAAGCCCCAGCTCCCCTTGTCGTGGATGTGGACGTCACTGGTTTCAAGGAGGCCATGGCCAGTGCAGCTGCTCTGGAGGCCAAACAACGCCGTGAGGAAGCCATCGAGCTGCGCGCACTGCAGCGGTACAAAATTGACAGTGAGTCACTCCAGCAGTTGGAGCCAACCTTGATACAGTTGCAACACGGCGACGACGGGCCTGGCGCAGAACAATCCAGCGGTCCGTTGCCGGTGCAGATGGCGAGCCTGTGGAAGTCTTTTCAGAGTGCATCCACATCCACGACTCTCGATGCGTACGTGTCGTTTCAGTCGGCGCTGGGCGACATCCAGCGGAATGTGGCGAGAGAGGTCGCTGCGCAGACGGCTGTTCAGCTGCTCTTTTTTGCGCGTGACGAAGTGCGTCTGGTCACGGCGCCAGAGAAAACGAGCGCACACCTCTGGCGTTTGCACCGCCGGCTGCTTAGCGTGTTGCACAGCTTGGCCACACTGGAGGGCACTGCTGCACCGTATGACGTCGTACCGCCAGCAGGGGTGCCACATTTCACCTCTCTCTCTGCGGTGGACCAGCTTTCCTTTGCGTGCTTCGGCTGCACACATCTCTTTCCTTTGCTCAGAGACAGCGAGGAGGCCGTGTCACCTGCACAGCCCTTGACGCCGCTGCCCGAAGGCCACCGCTACGCCGACGCGACCGAACTGTATGACGCCCTTACCACACTGTATCCTGAGCGGCGCGCAGGCGAACGCGCAGCTGACGACGCCACATACTCCGGTGTACCAGCACATACCGTTCTCATGCCCACGGCACGTGTGCCGCTGCTGACAGATGTTCAGTCGATGGCCCTTGAGTTTTGTTTCCCCCGCAACGCCAGTGAAGTTCACGAGTGCCTGGGCATCTCTGTTGCCGTGATCACACCGGCGGAAGTGCCAGCAGGTGAGCACACACCACAGGCCAGACCCAAACGCGCAAGAGGCCATCCGTGGAAAGCTGTGGAGCAGAAAGCAAAGCAGAAGGTAAAGCGCCGTGGACGTCCGCCTCGCTGTTGCCCAAAGCGGCCACCAAGTGTTCACTCCAAGAGCCGGACGCGCAAGAATAGACGGCGGTGCGCGGTGTACTTCTAAACTGATCATGTCTGCCCCTGCACGCCCACACACTTCCTTCACATATCCCCCACACACAAACACGACGCGAACGCCAACACAACGGCTATGAGAGCAAGAAAAAGAGAAAAAATATGAGCATCAACCGACTATTCACGGCTCTTAGTCCCCCCTCCACCTATCTTCTTCTTGTGCCTGTTTGTGTGTCGTCGCACCACGCTGGCGAACTCTGCTGAGGAGAAGACCGGAAGGCGCGCACCAGCCACTTTCGTCGAGCCGCAAGCGCTGTATGCAATGACCTCTGCGCCGAACGCATGTTACACCACAGCGGCTTTCCACTTTCGCTCCGTTTACTTCTCCCCTATTTCACCTCCACACGCCTCTCTGCCGCCGATGGTATTGCCTTCCTTATCGTGTCTCACATCTGCGCCGTCTCTTCGAGCCTTCAGGTAGTTTTTGGTGTATCCTGTTGCCAGTAGAGTCTCTTTGTGTGGGTGCGCGTGTGGTGTCTCGTAACACCTGGGTGTACCACTACTCTTTTGGCTTCCTTGACGTGTGCCTCTCAGCTCAAGCGTTCTGTGCTCTGCGGCTGACTGAGTGGGCCGAAGCTGAGTGCGATTTAGGTGCGTACTGTGACAAACCAACCCAAACGCCTTTGAAGGCAGTCCTTTTTTTTTCCTTTTAAATCGCGAAAGGACGTCCTGTGGTTGCTCCCTTCGGCGCGCTCTTTCCGTTCCCTCCCCTTCTTGCACTCGGGAGTGTGGGGCGGCCAATCGTTTACGCCTCCTCCCGCTTTTTCTTTTCCTTTTGCAGTCATTTCTCTCTAGCCTCTGCGGGGTGCGGACTCTCGACCTGACCATCTTATGCGGCGCGCTGTTGCTGCCTGGAACCAGCGCTCACTGCGTGGAGCTGTGGCTCTCACGGGACTTCCCAGCACTGTCCTTTGCGCCGCGCCGGCACTGAGAGAGTGCCACCGCACTGCCGTGTCGTACCCGACTCCAGCTGTACGCCAGCGGCGCACCAAGAAGAAAAAGTACAATTTCTTGACCACGTCCCGCCTAGTACCGGTGGTGCGAAAGCGTGAGTCGCGTGCGGTCATTCGTCAGCGCGATGATGTTGGCCTCCGGCATAGGCAAGAGTACCGCCTGCAACTGCAGCGGGATATCGAGGAGAAGATCCACTACTTTCCGCCTTACTTGGAGAACTATGTGTTCTACCCCAAGGTGCGCAACCTGAACAAGCGCAAGATTTTCACTGGCAACCGTGTGCTCGCGGTGCGCACCTTCACGCGTGTCTACGTGTACGTCATGGACCAATTACTCAAGAAGGATAAGCGTAAAGCGCTCCTGGAGCTGGTTAGCAGCTGTGAACAAGGGACACTGCCGAGTACCGCATTAAAGCCCTACCTTGATCCCCGCACCGGTGACATTACCAAGCTTGGCATTCTCTATTCACAGTGGATGCGGAGGCGTCTGCAGGACGCCTATGTTCGACTTGACGACATTGTTACCGGACGCGCCTCGCACCGCACCCTGACACCGACCCTCGCGTACCTGGCACGCTACCACGACGATCTGCAGCGTGTCCCGTCGTTGCAGCAGTGGTCCCACGCCATCGGCCCGCTACGGCAGGATGAGCTCGTGGAGTTTTCAACGTCGTACGTCAACGTCCACCGGGCCATGATACACGCCAAGCGCGAGGTCGAAAGCTATGGCAAGAGCCTTGTCGAACAGAGAGTACAGGAGTTGACTATGCAGGAGGAGAGTGAGCTGGTCCAGTACGTCAAGCATCATGCCAAGTCGTTGACCGAAAGCATGCGCCGTGCACACTTGACCTCGTCGTACGTCCTGTGCGCACTCAATAGCTTGCCGGAGATTCGCGCGATCCAGACGCCGGCTCGTGTGTTCAGCCAAGAAGAAGCGTGCAAGTGGGCTATTGCGCACGGAGGTAGCTACAGTCCTCCGTGTCCGTCCCAGAAGGCTCTGTGGTCAACGCTGCCTGCGGAGAAGAAGGCAACGTACTTCTGCTTCAAGCGAAAGTTCGAGCGCCGCACCCACACCGGCTCTCAGCTCTACACACGCTATTGTGCGCGAGACTACGGCATCTCCAAGTCAGATGCACTGCGGAGTTTCGCGCAGCTGAGTGACTTACAGCAGTCGGCCATCAACTTTCCTTTCTTCTACTCCATCGCCCCGAAAAAGGGCAACGCAGCGGCTTTCCGACACTTCTATCTCGCCATGTGCCAGCGCTACGGGCTGACGCGCGGCACGGGCAACAACACCTTCGGCAATCGCTTATTTGAGGCTGCAATGCGCAAAAAGTGGAATGAGATGGCGGCCGATGAGCGCGACCAGTATTTCGAGTCTGACGCGATCCGCGCTGCCTTCCCACTACTGCCGCCCTCGAGCGACGCCCGCGTGACCCGGCGTGCAGAGTCCACCACACCGTCTAGAGCGGTTGATGACACGACAGAAGAGGAGGAGGCGGAAGAGGAGGCGCAGGAAGAGAATGATGAAGCAGGCGGCGGTGATTCCCGTGGCGACGAGTGCGATGATGATGAGGAGCTAGCCATCACCGCCGAGCTTGCTGTGCACAACGCAAAGCCTGTGGCCCGCCGACGGGAACGCACCAAGGCGCGCGAGTATGCTTTCCAGGCAATCACCAGTGCTACGACAGACGCTGGAAAGGCAGCATCGCGCTTGCCGTCCACAGACCGCGAGTCTCGATTTCTCTACGCCTCCAGTCGTGCCGACGCGAACGCCAACGAATCACTTGACGGAGAGGCTGCTGCAGCCACCGTTCCCACCCCGCGACGCACACGCATCACTGTGTGAACGTGCTGTATACTGGTCGTTTTTTTCTTCTATTTTTGTTGACCTGTGCTGACGTTGGTGTTCGTCACAACGTATGCCTGTCATGTAGTCGGGCGTGCTGTTGACCTGCACATGCCTGTGTTCTGATCACTTCTCTTTCACAGACCTTTTTATTTTCCCTTTAGTTACATACTTTTTCGTGGCTTCCGCGTGCACACGGCGCTCATCAATCACCACCTTCGGCTTTGACGACGGTTCCATCACTTTCTCGTGTACTGTACTATTCTTTCCTTCGCACAGAACGACACACCTCCGGGGTTGTCCGTCTCGGCTTCTAAACGTATTTGCTCGTTGTCTGCTCTCGCAGGGTATACTTCAGCTGGGCATCGTCGGCACCCAACGTGTCAGCTGCAAGTGACCTCCCACCCCCTTTCCCTTTGAAGACACACGTACACGTTCTTCTCAACTAAAAAAAAAAAGAAAACGAAAAAGAAGTCATTGCACCACTAATGTAAAGCAGTCGTGACAATGCCGACAGATACCCCCTGCCCCCACATACATCCATCTCGTCACTTCTCCTTTTCTTCTGTTGCCGCGGACTTGTCTTCAACGCGACAACACAATACTCGATTTCTGGTTTCGTTGTTGTTTCACTATCCACCTGACCGAACTGATGGCGTCGTCTGCCTCTTTTTTTTCTTCTCATGTATGCACGCCAAGACTAATCACTCAATCCACAAGCCTTTCTCTTCCCTAAACCGCTCTCCAGCCGCGCGCTACCCGTCCTTCACTTCTTGTCAGAAGATTCGTGTATTCTGCCATGCTGTCTCAGTCGGTGTCCCGTTCCCTTGAAAAGTCGCTCGCCGACGTTCAGCGCATGCGTGCTCTGAACGCTTCTGTTCACGGCGCCCGCACTGGATTCGCGCTCTCAGACTCGCACGACCATGATCACGACCACGACCACGACCACGACCACGACGATGACTCGCATTCACACTCGCATGGCTCCTCGGACGGCTCTTCGGACGACCACGGCCACAGTCACGAGCACGGCCACAGTCACGGCTTCTGCAACAGCGCAGAGTCGACGTGGTCGGCTGGCCTACACATCGCCGCCATTTTTATCGTGCTCGCCTGCTCGTTCCTCGGGGTGATGATCCCTATTGTGGGTCGCTACTGCGAGCGTCTGAAGCTGGGCCCGTACACATTCGTCTTGGGCAAGTGCCTTGCCTCTGGTGTGCTGCTGTCCGTGGCGCTGGTGCACATGCTGAACCACTCAACCCTCGCGTTTGCGGCGGAGTGCATTCCGGCTTCCTTCACGGAGTTGTTCGAAGGCTGGACTTTTCTGTTCGCGGGCGTCGCGGCGGTGGTGATGCACATTGTGGACCTGCTGATCGCTGAGTTCACGACCATGTACATGTCCGGCATGGACGGCACCGCCTCCCGCACACGTGACGAGGACGCTGCGGCGACGCTCACTGGCGCGGCTGACGGCGCCGGCTCCGAGCCTCTTTCTGAGGATCGACTCGACATTGATGACGGACTTCAGGTGAAGAAGAATGGCAGTGCGACCCGTGCTGCTGGCAATCCGGAGCCGTGCTGCGATGAGCACTACGGCCACCACCACGGTGCCCACGGCGCCTCTTCGGACGAGGACGAGGCCGCGCTTGAGCGTTCACCCGTGCAGCGCGTGGTCGCAGCCGTGTGCATGGAATTCGGTGTCACCCTGCACAGCATTCTGGTCGGTGTCACTGTCGGCGTGACGGGCAACGACGAGCTGAAGCCGCTTCTCGTGGCGCTGGCGTTCCACCAGCTCTTCGAGGGTGTCGCGGTCGGTGCCCGTCTGGTCGACGCCTCCTTTCACATGTCGATCGAGGTGGCTATGCTTGTTGTCTTCAGCTTCTCTGCACCTGTTGGCATTGCGGCAGCGACGGGTGCCATCTCCAACAACCGCGACGCACTGGCCTCTTCGACATACGCGATGGTGTGCGGCATTTTCGACGCCATTTGCGGCGGCATCATGCTGTACCTCGCCTTCGGCATGTTGCTCGTTGACTTTCCCATGGACATGCGCCGTGTCTGTGCGCGCGGCAGCCCCTACCGCGGCTGGCGCATTTTCGGCATGATCCTGTGCCTGGCTGTCGGCATGACGTGCATGACGGTGCTCGGCAAGTGGCTGTAGAGAGTCTCGTCGAATGCCGACGCTCACTGGTGTCACCGCTTGCGTGGCGGATGTGCAGGCGTGCTCACCGGACGGAGAGGCTGGTGACATTTTTTTTTCGTTCCGTTTTTCTTTTCCCCCCTGTTTTCCCTTTAAGCTTAATTTCGAGAGTTTGTGAGCCTTTGCGCCTTGATCTTCTCTTTCATTTTTTCCTGAGTTTTTCTGAGAGTTTGTGAGGTTTAAAGTGTTTTTTTTCGTTCGGGGTGGCTAGATGTATGAAGCGATGGCAGCCTACCACGCTGTGCTCGCGCAGACACTACCCTCTGTTTTGTTGTGCCTTGCTTCATCTGACAAGGCAATAATGTTCTTCCTTTTCTTTGAGTTGCACACACCTCCTTCTTGTTCTCTCCTGCCGCACGTGAGTGTCGGAGTGGCCCAGAATCGCCCAGCGTGGTGGCACGCACTCGCTTGCGCAACTGCAGGGCGGACGCTGCGTCGTGAACGATCCAGTGGCACCGGAAAGAGGGAGAGAGTGGTGTGTGAGCAGCGACACCAGATAACGCCATCAGTGTGTGTGTGTGTGTGTGTGTGAGGCTGAAGTGGCTAGAAGTGGAGGAGGGAAGGGAAGAGCTGCGTGGTGCCAAAAGAACTGCCGGCGAACCCATCTCGATTCGATGTGTCTCTCCCTGTTGTACCCACGATCTGCCACCACAGTGAGACACCAGATCACAGTACTCTTCCACGCTGAAACCACACGCACACACACACACACACAGAAATGCCCTTTTCTTTCTTGTATGCTTCGGCTTGCTTTTTTTTTTCTTCCCCCTTGTTCTCGGCGACAGTAACCCGGTGAACCTTTTTTTTTTTGTTTTTCAGAGTAGTTTGTGAGTAACTTGTGAGCTCTTAAAGTTTTTTTTCCCCCAGAGCAACCTTCTCAGTTACCCCTCATTCTTTTTCTTTTCCAAATGAGCTTGAGAGTAATACTGTCTTCTTCAAAAGGTGGCACACGTGTGGCGCTGAACAAAATGAAAAATAAACGAGAGCGACCATGTTGACATGGGTCAACACAGTTGCGCAAACTCGTTGTCATGACACCTCTTCTTCACTGGTAGCAGGCTCAGTGCAAGTGTGCGGACGGCCACTAGTGTGCCAACCTTTCTAACATCTTTCTTCTCCCTGTTTTTGATTGGCTCCCTTTTATGGGTAGTGAAAGGCCAAAAAGAGAAAAAAAGCAAATACGTTGTCATATTTGAATGCACGAAACTACAAACCACGGCAGCTTCATTTTTATGACTTGGTGCTAAACACTTACACGTATACAGGAAAGAAACAATAATGGTTCCCGGCAAAAAAACAACCCCGAGAAGAAACAAAAAGAAGAGACAGCCGTTGTGCCCTTGGCATGAATCGTGCGCGCAAAGCGTAGAGCACGGTACCAGACGTCGCGGCAGGCACAGGTTCACTCGTTTTTTTCTGCCGCTGGTGCGGTGTGGCACTCGTCACTGGTTTCTACCCTCACCGACAAGTTTCTCCATCCCATGAACGCATCCACCTCCCCCCATCTCCGTCTCTCTCTCTCTCTCTTTCCTCTCATGATCCTTCCGTGCTTCTGTTTTTACCGTTAGAGTGCACGTGATCGCGTGTCTTTCTTTTCTGGCTTGTCTACTGCTCTCACCTCTTATCTCTTTGTTTCTACCAGTGCTGCTGCTTCTTACAACACACTGACTCTGTCTGAAAAACAAAGAACACAATCGAGACGGGCAGCGGTGGTCGGGCAGGCACTCAAGGCTTTCTTCACTTTCGGGCGACACACAGAGTAGTCATGACTGACGCTGAGAGCGCTGTGCGCTTGGCTGTGGCCACTGAACTCGCTGAAAAATACAAGTGCTCCGTGGAGAGTGCCCTGCGGTCGGCGAACCGACATCTGACCTCAGAGGCACTGGACATCGAGGCCTGCGAGCAGGAAGTGCGAGCCAAGCGGTGTGGACCATGCCTGGTTGCCATTGATATTTTTGGCGGTCAGCTCAACTACACACGTCGGGTGGATAAGGAGTTCTACCCAGTCACAGAAAAGTCGTTTCCTTTCTTTGGGCCAACGTATGCGAACACAACGGCCTCTGAAGCTCTTCATGTGACGTGGGGTGACGTCCAACGACAGCTTAACGACGATGACTCTCGCCGTGTGCGTCTTGTTACCACTCGCACCGGCGATGACGTCCAGTCCCTGACACTGGAAGAGCAATACACGCAAGTGGTGCTCGCGGAGGAGTTCTATGACCCCGTCGCGTTCGTCTCCTTCATGGACGGGACGCTTCCGCTAGTGGACTACATTGGTGCGCGTCAGGCTGGTGTATCGGCTGAAGTGCTTGACCAACAGATGCGTCACAGTGCCGGGTCCGCCGCACGCTTACCGGAGAAGCTGCCAGTCTTTACCAGCGGAGCCTCACGCGCGCCGCCGCGGCGCCGTCTCGTCACGACGAACAGCCCTATCACCTCCGTCCCCAGCCGTCAAGACAAGTGGAACGCGCAGAGGCTCCTCGCGGCGCACCACCTCAACCACCTTCGTAGCGTGCACGCACACACCGCCATTGAGGCGGAGATTGCACGCGTCGCGTCGGGCATCATGTTCCCCGTCGTTGTCAAGCCCGTGAGCGGCGCAGGATCGGAATTCGTGACGGTGTGCCGTTGTGCAGAAGATCTGACGACGGCATTTGCAGTCGCGAAAGGTGTACGCACCTCACAGAGTACGGACGCGACGCACATGACGATCGAAGAGTACATTGAAGGCCCCGAATATGTGGTCAACGTTGTCACCTACGCCGGCGTGTCAGTGGTAACTGATGTGTGGCGCAGCTTCAAATATCCAATGGCCGTGCACAGTCACCGTCTCCGGTCCTCGGTAGTGCACAAGATGGAGCAGCGACACAATGAAGACCCTTCTGCTCCTCTACCCGCACTGGTCGACACAGTGACGATCCTCTACGATCGCCAGGAGTTTGTCGCTGATCTGGCTCTGTTGCCTGAGGATCACGAAGCCCGCCGTGTGGTTGACTACACACTCAAGTGCGTCAACGCACTGGGTATGCGCAACGGCGCATCGCACTGTGAACTGCGCGTGGACGAGCGTGTCGGCAGTTCTCGCAGAGGGCAGCCGGTGCTGATCGAGCTCAATCCTCGTGTTCTCGGCGACGTGCCGCGTGCCACGCACCTCGTCGGCTACGACCAAGTCACCCTTCTCTTTTACCTGGCGGCTGTTGCGGCGGCGTTTCCAGAGCCCCCTGCCGGCAGGAACGAGCGGCGGCTGACGGCACTACCGTGGCCCCCCGTGCCTACCCTGTACACCAGTTCGACCGGTGCCCAACGACCCTCTCTGGGCATGTCCACCCCAGATCAGGAGCACACGATTTTCATTGTCTTTCTCACAGTTGCCGATGACGGTGTGCTGTGTGGGCCAGGTGTGAAGTACGTCTCTGCGTTACCCACGTTTGTACGCATTGCACGCGGCACACTTTTCGATCCGCTTGCTCCAAATTTTGTCTGCACGGTACGACGCACGACAGACCTCTTCAGCAGCCCTGGGGCGTGTGTCTTTGAAGGACCCAGAGCCGACGTCGAACGCGATGTGGCGAAGCTGCGACTGTGCGAGCAGACGAGCTACCCGGAACCTCTCGCGGCTGCTTGTTCGGAGTTGATTTGTAGCCGGCGTCGACTCGACTCCGAGCGTCGCTCTGATGCGGCCGTCAATTCCGTGAAGCAGGCTCTGTGCGGTGCGGCCGAAGGTGTCACCGGGCGCGGGGACGCACCAAGGGCCAATGCAGCGGAGATCCGGCTGTTGCGTGACGCTCTCAAGGCCGAGTGTCTGCGCATCATCCGGAACCAAGACCCCCCACCCTTGTACGTCCCGACCGCCTTGTTCGACCTCATGCGACAGTGCGAACTGGCAGGGGAACTGCACAATTGAACACTGCCGTGCATTCTTGCTGTGAGGCACGCATGCGCAGAGGTGTGTCAGTGAGGCCGAAGTCCTACCGCGCCGCCGCTTTTTCTTTTTTGGGGGCAGGGCTGGTGGTGGTGATCGGTGGTCTGCGAGGATGAGATGCAATGATGAGATGACTCTCATACCTCTCGCTTTTCCCTTTGTTAATGTAGGCGACACCTCTTTTTATGCCACTCATGTGTGCTTTCTCTTCTGCTTTTTCCCATTTTTCGCGGGTCTACGTTACTTTTTCTCTCTCGTACATCCATATCTGCATCAACTCCCTTTCTCCTCTTCACTGAGACGCACCGACCCCTCCCTGAGGCCTCCAGAGACCTATCGCTCCAATAGCAGCACTTGCTCGCCTCAGCAACGAAAAGAAGAATATGTTATTGACAGACTCCTTCGAGCCCATTCCTTTGTTCTCCACTGGGCGGTTGTGTTCAGATAGACATTGGCGACAAGCTCTGATGACTGAAGAGCCTTGGCTAGGAGGACAGTCCTACTTCCACATCCAGTCCTCCGCAGCGGTGCGTGAGGCGCGGGTGCCCATCGAACCACCAGGACAGTTGTCGCACATGTCAGCCAAGGGAAACGGGAGTGAAGGACTCCGCGAAGTGCCCAGCGTGTGCACCACACGATATCAGACATGGTGACCCTGCCACCTCCAACTGCTACTCGTCTTTTCCTGACCTCCCTTGCGGCATGAAGAGCTTGTGAGCAACCGAACTGCTCTTTGTCCCCGCTGTCCCCGCAGACCGGACAAAGCAGCTCTCATCGCGACTGTTTTTTCTTTTTTTTCTTTTCGGTAGCTCTCAGCAATGACCGCCACCCCTGTGTCCGTTGTCGTGTGTGGCGTCTCTGGCTGCGGCAAGTCCACTATCGCCAAGGCTCTCGCCACACGACTCGGCTGTGATTTTGCGGAAGGCGATGACTATCACTCAGCGGCGAACAAAGCCAAAATGCAGTCTGGCGTGCCACTCAACGACGAGGATAGGCAGCCGTGGCTCGCCTTGCTGCACACGCAAGTCATTGGCCAGCACGCGGCAAACGGTGAATCCGTCGTTCTCTCCTGCTCGGCGTTGAAGACACAGTACCGCGATGTGCTGCGCGGCACACCCCCGCTTCCCGTGTTCTTTGTTCAAGTGGCGGCCAACGAGTCTGTCATTGGCAAGCGGCTGCGTGCGCGCAAAGGACACTTCATGCCTGCCTCACTGCTAGCTTCCCAGGTCGCCACCTTTGAGCCCCTTGACCTCGCGACAGAACAGGGCATCGTGGTCGATCCCGCCCTTACCGTGGACGCCATTGTCGAGGTCGTCATGAACCAGTTGGCAAGTGCGTCACCGGTGCGCGCTCAGCGTTCACACGTGTGAAGCTGACCCGGCTCTCTCCCGCACCCTCTCCGCCGCGAGAGGGTGCGAAACCCAAAGGGTCAGGCCGTATTTCTTTTTTTTTTTTACCCTTTTTGTTGACGCTTTCACTTTCTTGCTTGCGTGGCGTGCGCGTCTGACATCGACGACGACCGTCTCGAACCTTCTCAATCCGCTCTGCCCACCTTTGCCCCTCTCTCTCTGACTATTCACAAGTCAAGGCCCCGCGCAAAGCGCTGAAACACTTCTTTGTCCCTTGTCCGCAGCCGGTTCGATGCAGCGGCAAGGGCACGCACACACACACACACACACACACACACCTTTCCTTTCGATGTGGCGGCGGTGACGGTGACTGACAGGCCTTGACAAAGGTTGCTTCTGCTGGCACAGACCGTCTGCTGCCACGCGCACCCCACCAGATGTTGCCGGCGCCTCCTCACTGAGCACTCCCTTTCTCTCCCCCTCCTCATTGGCCTTTCGCACACCTATAAACTTGACAAACTCGTCTTGCGTGAACACCCCTTGTCTAATGACCCTGTCGAGAGAGAGAGTGAACCGCGAGAAAAAAAAGAAGAAGAGAAAACGTGGCGACTCGACGTACATATATAGATTGCGAAAAATGGCTGAACCGACCCACACGGAATGCATCGTTGACTTTGTCGTGAGACACGGCAAACAAGTGTACAAGGTGGGGCTCCCCCTTTCCTCCGACATCGGCACACTCAAGCGCGAGCTCGAGACACAGTCAAAGGTTCCCACCAGCAAGCAGCGCCTGTTTCTCCAAAAGCCTGTGGAGAAGCGGTTTTCCAAGGATGCGGTGGATACGACAAGGCTGAAGGAGCTGTTCGCCGCATCGCTCTTGGCGACCGTCGCCGCGCACGAGGCGCGCACCCAGCAACACATTCAAGTTGAGGGACTCCTCATTGGTAACCCAGAGGAGGCGATGGCTCAGATAGACAGCAAGGCGACCTCGGAGATGGCGCGACTTGTCTCGACGACGATCGAGAGAGACGAGATGTGGTTTCGGTGCAGCTACGCGAAGGGCTACTTGCGGCAGACCGCCTACATTTGCCGCACTTGTGTGAATGAAAAACGCGCGTTGCCCGACCACTGCATGTGTCTCGCTTGTTCAGAAGTGTGCCACCACGACCACGAGGTCGAGGAGTGGGGCGTGCGCTACTACATGCGCTGCGACTGTTGCACGTGCGCATGCTGGCGTGTGCCGAACGTCGCACGAGAGGTGGAGTCGGTGACCAACGCCGATGGCTCCACGTCCACGCCGCCACCAGGTGCCAGGGAGGCCACAGCGTTGCGAACGGTGGATGTGGAATCCCGCGTGCTGCGCAGTGGCGGCGAGACAACGGCATCAACAGTGGGCACATCACAGCCAAGGCCACCCTTGCCGCCTCCACCACAGCCATCAGCGGAGAACCCCTCCTCTGGGAGCGCGGCGACACGCGATCAGGCCCACCGTGGACGCAAGCGGTCGCGGTCGTCGAGTCCACTCACCCCCAAACGCACGTCCGCGGCGGGTGGGTCACCGATGAGTGGCATTCGCATCGCCCCAGCTTCGGGGCCGAGCCCCTTCGGCCTTCCGCAGCCGCCGGTAAATGAGCAGCAAGCCATCCAGTCCCCACTCGACTCGTTTCCGCAGCTGCCACCCACGCGCGTGGCCTGTCATGAGAAGAGCGATGACGACGAGAAGGCGAACGCACAGGGCGCGAGCACAGCGCCGCGCGGGACTGGGCCCGTCGCAGAGGGCGTCTTGCCCGTCGGTGAGGTCAGCCAAGGCCACCCCGGCACCAGTACGCAGCCGGCACCACCATCCACGCAGGCTGGCGGAGAGTTGGTTAGCAGCGCCGCAGCACAGCAGGAACCCTTCCAGCGTTGCCAGTTCGTCCTTGACAGTGCCACGATGCGTCCCATGGAGCGGTCGGTGCTGCCCCTCAACAAGTACAACCGCTACCCGCGCGACCCTCTGCACTGGTGCTACTGCAAGGATGATCACCCAACAGACAGCCCCGATTGCGGTGGTGTGGTGTGCATGTTGTGCACGACGTGCTACTGGAGCACGCACCTCACGCGACTGAACAGCGACGCGTACCGGCGCATGCCATGCTATGGCGATGTTGTGCAAGGCGACACACTGGCGTTCTGGTGCGGCACTTGCCACACCTATGTCTGCACCTCGTGCCGCTACCGTTGCCACAAGGACCACGACGTCACGGACGAGTTCATCTGCCCTTCGCGTGAGGACGGCACCGACAACGACGCACCGTCTGGTGTCAACTTCAGCTGTGGCTGCCGTGGGCTGTGCGCGATCTCCGAGTCGGTGCCCGAGGCGGACGTAGACGACACCAGCACGTACGCACACGTGCCCAACAGTGTTGCGATTGAGTTGATGAACAACGACGTCTTTACCGGCTTTGTTTGCGCCCACTGTCTTGAGGAGTACCCGTGGATTCTGACGGAGGACCCCAAAAAGTGCTGGCACGGACAGCTTCCCGAGAAGCGGACGAGCACACGCCCGGTGGTGCCTTGCGCCGCGCCTCACGAGGCCGCCGTGGGGGCAGACGTTGTGCCGACACACGGCGCCATCTTCCCCGTCAATCTCTTCTACGACGACGCCACGTGCACCTGCGAGCCATGCCGCGAGGCGTTCCACCATTTCGCCCCGCGCTCCACGGAGGACGCGACGGAGATGGCAATGCAGCTTCACAACAGCTGCGACAATTGCGGTCAGTCGGTGAAGCAGCAACCGGCGTTCATCTGTCAGACATGCGATGTGACGTCAGGTGCCTCATACTTTCTCTGCTCAAGCTGCAATGCGCTTCGCCGGCGTTTGTTGGAGCAGCCGCGCAGGTCGACCGAGGAAACCCCGGTCTCCGCGGCTCCACCTACCAATGAACAAGGCGGACAGGCTGCAGCCGTAAGTGAGGCGCAACCCATATACACCCACGATCTCTCGCACGTCTTCCTGGAGGACACGGTGGAAAACCTCTCTGCTCTGTGTGGCATGCAGTTCATGAACTCACTTGACGAACCGTCTCGCGACTACGTGGTGAACAACTGGGACGAGGTGCAGGAGAGCTTCAGCATCACGAACACCCTCACCGATACGTTTGGCCAGGTTCCCATTCACTTCACCAAGGAGGAGCAAGACGCGTTCCTCGAAGCGAATGCGATGTCGAGCAGCGCACACAACGGTGATGGCAACGCCGACGCGGCGAAGACCAACTGAGGCGTGACGAGCAGTGCCCCGCGTCGTTAACTAGTTCCGAGTTGCTGACGATCACTCCGCATAGAGGAGGGGGGGGGGGGGCTTCGTGCCGTTCGTCGTTGAGGGCACATCAGCACGTGTACGAAGCAGAGTTGGGTGTGGGTGCACTATTTCCCAGCTGCTGCTGGTGGTCACACGTCGTTGTTCTTCCATCACTTATTTAACGTACCTTCCCTAACCGCGACGTGAGGGGAAGGTGAAAAAAAGAAAAACATAATCGAAGAAGGCTGATAACGTACAACGCTTGTGGAGTCACGGCGTCAACGCGGCAAGTGTGTCTAGTATCTTCAGCGTGAACGCGCCGACACCGAACTGTTGGGTGACCCTTCCTGTTACTATATCTCCGCTTAGCTGTCACATGGCTTCGTTCGTGCCCCTCATGCTCTTCATCTTCACCAGCTACGCGCGCGTGTGTGGGAGTGCGTGTCGATCACTGCTTTCTGCGGCCGACAATCCCTGTTTCCGTTTCGCGGGCCTCACGACACTCGTTCTTCTCTCCTTCTCTTCTCTCTCTTTCCCATGCCCACCACCGTCACAGATTTAACCGCGGTTTGACGCTGTCGCGAGTTTCTGATTCACCAGTTTTCGTGTCTTCTCTCTCCTGCAAACCCCGCCCCCCTCTCTCTCTCTAGCCTTTTCGGCAGTCTGGGACACCGGCTGACAACCTAAATTGTGCTATGGCTGAGTACGATGACCTTGTTCGGCTGCCCTTGGCGTCGACGCTGGGCTTCAGCGGCAACGTGCCGGAGGGCCTGGTGGCGCATCCCGATGGCGTTCACCTTCTCTACCCCCTCGGCGCGTGCATCGTGATCCGCGAGGCTGGCAACGCCAAGGCCTCTGATTTCTTGTACGGCCACAACGACAAGATCAGCTGTCTCGCCGTGAGCTCGTCAGGCCGCTACGTCGCGTCTGGGCAGGTCACCCACCCCGGCTTCCAAGCAGACGTGTGCATCTTCGACTTCGAGGAGCGTCGCCTGATTCACCGCATGCTGCTCCACAAGGTCAAGGTGCAGTCTCTCGCCTTCTCCCCTGATGAGCGGTTCCTTGCCTCCGTCGGTGGCCCGGACGACAACACGGTGGTGCTGTGGGATGTCGACACCGGCCGGCCACTGTGCGGGGCGCCGGCTCACCACACGGAGACGAAGAAGGTAGCCTTCTTCAACCAGAACAGCGAGAAACTAATGACCGGAGGCGAAGGCTCTCTGCGCGTGTGGACGGTGGATGTGGAGAACCGCAAGATGAACGCAATCGACATCAACATGGGCAACATGCGCCGCAGTATCTCCACGATTGCGATCGAGATGACCGACAAGTATGCCTACTGCGGTACCACCTCCGGTGATGTGGTGTGTGTGCAGCTGGAGAACGCGAACGTGTACAAGATGCAGGGCCCGCAAAAGAAGCTCTCCGGTGGCATTCTCTCCACCGTGCTGAACCGCACCGGCGACGTGCTCGTCGGCAGCGGTGCCGGTGAGGTGCAGCTACTCTCCAAGATCAACCTCACCGTTCAGAAGGAGGCCACTGTCCGTGGAGGCGTGACCGGCCTGGCGCTGGTCGGCCCTCATTACTTTGTGGGCACCAAGACGAGCAATATGTACTTCATCAACGGCTCGAACTTCCGCACGGAGCTGCGCCTCACGTGCCACAGCGAAACAGTCAACGACATTGTCTTCCCGTATGGGTTCAGTGCGGTCTTTGCGACCTGCAGCGGGTCTGACATCCGCGTGTGGAATGCGAGCACGTGCACCGAGCTGCTGCGAGTGGAGATTCCGGACCGCACGTGCAACTGTCTGTGCTTTACGCCCGACGGTAGCATGATCATCTCCGGCTGGAGCGATGGGCGCCTTCGCGCGTTTGGCCCCCAATCCGGCAAGCTGCTCTTCTCAGTGAACGATGCACACAAGCCCGAGGCTGGTACCAAGTCACGCAAAGTCGGTAGCAAGGTTGGCGTGACCGCCGTGACGACGAACGCGACGGGCAGCGTCGTCCTCTCCGGCGGCTCTGATGGGCTGGTGCGGTCCTGGAATCTGGAGGGCCTCACGTGCACATTGGAGGCGTCGATGAAGGAACACAAGTCCACCGTGAACGCTCTGGTCGTGTCGCACGACGGCACCGAGTGCGTGACGGCCTCGGACGACGGCAGCTGCATCGTCTGGGACCTCACCCGGCACATTCGCCGCAACATCATGTACTCCCAAACGTACTTCCGTGCGGTTGAGTACTACGTTGACGAGAGCCAGCTTCTCACGTGCGGCAGCGACAAGAGCATCACCTACTGGGACTCCGTTGAGTGCCACGCCATTCGCGAGTTCGCTGGCAGCAAGACAGGCGAGCTGAACGCCTTGTCCGTCGCCCCGAACGGCAGCTTTTTCGCTACTGGTGGCAACGACCGCATTCTTAAGATCTGGGACTACGACCGCGGCGACTGCATCGCCGTCGGTCTGGCGCATAGCTGCAGCATCACCAAGGTCCGTGTTTCTCCCGACGGCAGTAAAATTGTTTCTGTCGGTGACGAAGGCGCCGTCATGATCTGGGACGTCTCCTCCCTGTCGCCAGAAGGCCTATAGAAGGCGGCGCCATGCAGTGGGGAGCGTAGTGGTGGTCGGTGGGGACTCCTGAATGCAGTCTCACCACGCCACTCACCGAGACCCTTCTCATTCTTTCACGAGGAGTCTGTACCGTTGTTCCCTTTGGCCCTTCTCTTCCAAAAAAAAGTTTTCCTCCCCACCACTACAAGGCTGCAGGCCTCGCCGTCTGCATTGGGCGGTTTTTTGTTGTCATGTATTTTTGTTTGTTTGTCGTTGGTGTAGATCCTCTTACTCGTTTGTATTTGTGTCCGTGTGCGCGGGTGTGTGTGCGCCTCTTTTTGCAGCCCTGCCCCCCATCCCGGCTGGCTTGCTGCAGTGTGGCGTCGTTTGATTAGAGGACATAGTGATGCGCTTGTCTCGCATGTACATAATTCCTTTCGTGTGCAAGCGGTGCTACGTAACATCATAACGACGCATTCACATACTGACGCGCTGATGACCAGCCCACGCTCACAGCGTACCAAGCACTGTCGCCGTGCTTCTCTCCACGCACACACCTGTGTACGCGTTAGTATTGTGAGTTGCGCACATGGACGTCTGTGACTCTCCCGCGACCAGCGTGCGCGAAGCACATGCGGTGCACTGATGAACAGGAGAGGGAAAACGGCGCAACAAGGGCGCACCAGTGCTAGTCCCCACGCTCACCCAGTTCCACAAACATCTACACCGTTCAACACAATGACTGTGCTCTGTATACCCACACACATCCACACACACACCTACACACACACCCACTCCTCGTATTGCGTTTGTACGCGCGTTGCGTGCCAGTGGCACCCCTTAGCGAACGGTCAGCACTGCAGCCGAGCTTCCTCCTCTCCCGCCTCCGCGGTCTTTTCCCTTTTTTTTTTCGTTTGCTGCGCTGTGAAGTCTCTCTTCTCACCACTTCCTCCGTGCCGCACTGACGTTACTCGACGATGAATTTCACTGACTTGGACCGTGCACCGGCACAGACACGCGACGTGCCTGACTCGGACGGCGCCAACGCCCACAATCCACAAGCCGACAACACCGGCATTGGCAGTGTCCTGTACGAGTACGACTTTATGCCAACTCCCCTTAGCCCCGCTAAAGTGGAGCGGTGTCGATTGGAGAACTTGATTCTCACCTTCACCATCCTTATTGGCATTGTCTTCACGATCGCTGCCCTTGCCACACCCGTGGCGACTTATTCGGACCCCCAAGTGAAGATTAAGGCGTACGCACTCACCATTCACGGCTGCCTCTACCCCGGCACAGACCAGGCCACACTCGTCAGTGGTGCCGCCTCCGAGTGTGAGGACTACAGTATCCTCGACGTGTTCTGCCCAGGCTTCCGCGAGAGCACCGGAGGCTTTGTCGCGACGGGTGTCCTTACCTGCCTCTCGGGGGTGGTGGCGTTGTTCTTCTCGGCTTTCCTTTCTTTTGGGTGTGCTCTTGCGTGTAAACACCTGGCATTGGTGCTCGCCTTTATCCAGCTGATTTGCCTTTTTATCGCCACCATCACTTCCTCTACCATCCTGACGAACAAACGTTGCCGTCACACGTCACTCAAGATCATTGGCTTCAAATACGGTCCGGCCTTCCCTCTGGTGCTCACCGCTTTTATCTTGCTTGCACTGTCCATAATCTTCTACATCGTGCGTCGCTGCGTGAAGCCTGTTCGCTACCACACAGGCAGAGCGTATTGACACAAGTGCTTTCGGTGCGTTCCGTCGCGTTTGCTACTGTGAGGTTCGTGGAGTTCATCCGCGGGGGTGCCTGGGACGACGTATCCACTCATGCTTTTACCCCAGTTTTTCTTCTTTCTGTGTATGCCATTCGTGTCTGGTTCACTTGCTTCTTGCCGTCGCTATTGTTGTTGATCATGCTTCCCACTTAACTTTGAAAACGGTTGATGCGGACGTTGACGTCTTCACGTGCGTGTGTGTGTGCGTGTGCGTGTCTATCCAGTTGTTCAACGCACGCTACAGGTACCGCCATGTGCGGAACGCCGATCGATCGGAAGTGTGAAGAGGCGTTGTGCTTTTATTGCCACACATGAGCTCGTGCCTCACCTGACGTGCTTGACACGTCTGCCGTCGAAAACTGTGCTGAACTCCTCTCCCCATTATATTTCTCCCTGTCAACTGCCCACTCTTACCGTTTCCTTCTCTTTCTCTCTCCTGCCTTTGGGTTGCACGAACCGCTGATCAACCACGCACACACATACACGTACAGAAAACATCTGTGGATCACATTCCTGCGTTCCCCCATCTCTTCTCTCCTCTTCTTCCGTTGTTGGCTCTCTCTCACAGGTGTTCTGATACACGGCACCGACAGAAAGCATCGAGCACTGAGGCACCTTCACACGTGCACGCCATAAACTTTCTCACTTTCTCTGTCTCTATCGCTCGCCTCGACGATGTCTAAGGGCAGTGAGGACTACCGCCACTTTGACGAGCAGGACGAGCCTGAGGTGTCCGGCCACGAGAACCACAGCGAAGACGATGATGACCGCAACTCGCGGACACCCACCGAGCGCTATGCCCAGCGCAAGCGTGAGGCGGACAGCGTCTGGTTCAGTGGCTTCTTTTCAGGCGCCAGCTACGTGCCCAAGCCGGTGAAGATCGTTGAGAATGAGCTGAGCGAGGACGCTGTCGAGGAGCTGCGCACCAAGCGCACCTATGTCGTTCCCCGCGGCTACACCTACTACCCAGAGACTCTGCCGGACATGGTGAACCCAGCCCCCCAAGGTGGCCTCAAGACGGGCCTCATCGTGTACATGGTTCTCGCCTTCATCAGCTTCGCCTTGCTGCTAGTCGCGTCGTGCCCCATCCCGTGGTACAAGGGCAAAAACGTGACTATCGACGGCGTCAATTACAAGGGCCGCTGGTACACGCTGTACGTCCAGAAGAAGGGCGCGGCTGGCCTACCCCAGGTCTCACTGCGCGCACTCCGCACCTGCCCTCAGGAGAAGCAGTTCTTCCAGTCCATCGCCGCCTCGACGGTAATGGCGACGCTGTTTGTGCTGTTTTCCCTGATCGCGGGTGCCATCAAGCTGAGCGGCGGCAGCAACTACGGCTGGGTGGTCCTCTTCGGCTTCCTGGGCTTCGCGTGGGCTGTCACCGGTAACGCCATGTCCATCAGCAACTACTACCTGAGCCGGTGCGAAAAGCCACGCTTCTCGAACATGGCTCGTCTGGATGCTGGCTTTGCCTTGTCTTGCGTGGCGTGGGTGCTTCAGATGGTCGCCGTCATCGTGCTCGTCTTCGCCACACGCCTCAACTTTGGCCCCTCGCTGAAGGCGGTGCGCGTGATGGATACGTGGTTCCTCGTGCTTGTCACCGTTGCCCTTCTCTTCACCGTCATTGGCAACGTGTCGACGAACTGGAAGCGCAGGTTTAACGATGGCACGGTGCGCGTTGTGCGCGTCACATACTGGCACACGGAGGTTATCCTGGACAACGGTGTCAACCTCATCTACGGCCGCGCGCACTACCGCTGCTCTGCGTATAACAAGCGCATCAAGGCTTCGGTGTCTTTCCTCATTCTCACCAGCGTTGCCTTGTTCTTGACAGCCGTCCTTGGCGTGCTTGCCTTCAGCCGCCGCCTGTTCCGCATTCTGGCGTGCGTCATGGGAATCATCTCCTCGGTGTTCCTCCTCATTTCATGGGTGATCGCCGTGGTTGTGAAGTACCGACACCTGTGCTCTGAGCCCATCGAGGGATCGCTGTATGCAAACTACCCAGGCATCCCTAGCGGCATCCACAACGGTGACCTCACCTTCAAGACCTACGGTCTGGCCGAGGGCGTGGCGCTGCCCATTGTCGCGTGGGTGCTGTGCACGTTGGCCTGGGTGCTGAACTTCATCGTGCCGTGGCCTGCCATCAACCCCTTTGGCACCAGCCACTGAGAAAAGCGTGGCCCAACAGCCGTGTGTTGCGCAAGTCGGAAAGAAACAAAAACGCACACATGCGTAGGTCGGAGCGGTGAAGGTGGTGCGCCACAGCCTGGGCGCCGCTCGCCCTAACGCAGACGCAGGAACCGCGTCTCGAGAGCACAGTCCATACTGTTTACCTTCTCTCGTTATTTGTTCCTGCGCTTTTCGCCCGCTTCCGATTTTTCTTTCCATATTAGGTTCGTTGCTCGCTCTTTTTCTCTCTTCATTTTATTTATTTCTGCGTTGCCGTCTTTTTCGTTCTTTGTTGACTTTGCTTATTTATGTACCGCTCAACGCTGTTGTGATATTCCACCCTGACTAAAAAAAAAAAGAAAAAAAGTCCAAAGAAAGATTGACGAAAGGAAACGGAAAATATGGACAAGAAAAACACTACCGAAAACTTGTTTTGTCGTCCACACGCAAGGCTGGCTCTGTTCTGGTTGTTCTCTGCTGTCATTGTTGTTCTTGAGAGACCTATCTTCTCTTTTTTGCGTTTATTTGTTTTGCTCTGTTCCCTTGGTCAGTCGGGTGTAGTCGCGGCTCCAGCTGGTACCCAACAGCACGTCCACGCACACACGGAGACACAGAGTGCGGAAATACCTCTTTGGTGCCGTTTTGTTTTTCTAGCGCGCGCGCAACGAGTGCCAAACCAAACTCTCTCACGACAGCGGGTGACAGGTGACAGGCGAGAGGTGGGGAGGAACGTTGTTCCCCCTGCTCTTGTGTGTCGCTTCTCCCCACCGAATTCACGCTTCTTTTCTTTATTGGGGAAGCGCCATTCCCTCTCGTGTGCTTCCCCACCCTGTGCCTATCAGCACAAGACGGTCTTAAGGATAAGAACCCCACCACGGAAACACGTTTTCCCACGAAGCATCAACAGAACAGGACGCCAATGACGGCAGGAACAACCGTAACATTCTTGCCTTGTTTTTCTCTGCGTGACGAATATTCCCCCCACTGCCGCACAAGAGGCTGTTACCGCTCAGGGAAGAAGAATTGAATGGCAGCCTCGTTCTCACCGCGCCGTGTGTGAAGCACTCTTAGGTGCCTCGTCACGGCAAAGGAAAAAAAAAAGAAGGAGGCGTGAGAAGAAAATTGAAAATTGAAAACACGTGAGCGAAACAGCCGTATCAGTTGCCTTTTTTTGTTTCTAGTTTCGTTGCGGCTCCGCACCACACATCACACGCACGGCGTCGACTGACGTGGATGGAAGTGTTGTTGAGCTTTGTTTTTGCCCCGCGATGGTGTGTGCGCGTGTTTGTGCGTCTCTTGTGTGCACCACGCCCTGGCACTTCGCTCTTTCTATGAGTTATTTTTATTCTCCGTTCGGTTCCGCCGCACAGACGCGGCAGCGACGGTCCCTGTTCCTCTTCTTGTTTTTGTTTCTTTTCCGCAGTGGTGTTCCTTCTTTTTTTCTTGTTCAACCGGCGTGCCCGTTGTTTGGGCCACAAATACTAATTAGACAGCCACACCATGAATGCGAGTGCTTGCGGAAAGCGTAATGCAACATACGCTTACTCGGGGTACACGGCGTTGACGCTGGCCCGCCATGCACACGAGCACCACACTGTCAGTAGCGCACCAGGACGTGAGAACTGTGTGAGCAGGCACTGACGTTAACAGTGTTCCGGGTGACGCACATCATAGCAGATGCACGATAGTATCAGTCTGATGTTCTCTGTGGCACCGCGCTTGCCGCACGAAGTTCGTGGAGATTGACGCCACCATGCGTCCACACGCGAAGATTCGTGTCCACCACAAGCTTTTTTTCTTCTTCTTTGCCCCATCCTTCACATCAACGTGCTCCCTTCTCTGACGTCTTCCCTACTACTGTTCACCGTGATTCTTGTTTTCCTCAACGTTTCACCTGTGGTGCCGTGCTTC
The DNA here is from genome assembly GCA_030849625.1 of Wallacemonas sp. TrypX. Taxonomy (NCBI): domain Eukaryota; phylum Euglenozoa; class Kinetoplastea; order Trypanosomatida; family Trypanosomatidae; genus Wallacemonas; species Wallacemonas sp. TrypX. The sequence continues at coordinate 20,851 of JASANP010001161.1, read as the reverse complement.
TCTGTCTCTTTGCCGTTCGCATTAGCATCCTTCTCACTTTTTTTTCGTCCCTTTGCTGTTAATTCCTCACGTGACAACTCCCACTATTCGCGTGCCCCCTCGCCCTTCCCTCGACCTCGCCTGGCACACGCGTACATACACTCAGAGGTAAAGTCACCGATACACATACGTGTTGGTGTACTACCCGCACACGTTGCCTGCCATGTTCCGTTCTTCTACTTGTGTCTTCGCCAAGACCCTTGTGGTCGCGGAGCTCTCCAAGGGGAAGGTGTCCGCTGCCACCCTTTCCGCAATCACCGCCGCTGCCACACTCGGCTCCGTGACGGCGCTAGTCGCGGCCAAGGACGCCAAGGCTGCAGCGGAGGCTCTTGCGAAGACGAAGGGTGTGGAGGAGGTGCTCGCGACCAACGGGGACGCGTACGAGCACGGTCTTCCCGAATCTTTCGCACCCCTTATCGACGCGGCGATCGCGAAGAATGGTTACACACACGTGCTCGCCGGGACATCTGCATTTGGCAAGAATGTCATTCCCCGCGCTGCAGCGAAGCAGAAGTGCTGCCCTATCTCTGAGATCACGGCGATCAAGGATGAGAATACCTTTGTGCGCCAAATGTACGCTGGCAACGCCATCACCACGGTCAAGTCAAGTGACGCGATCAAGTACGGCACTGTGCGTGGCACGTCCTTCGACCGCGCTGCCACGGAGGGCGGTAGCGGCAAGGTGACAGAGTTCGCAGCGGTGCCGTCCGCGTCGAAGGCGACCTTTGTGGAGGATAAAATCAACGCGAGCGACAAGCCGGACCTGGCCACCGCCCCTATCGTCATCTCTGGTGGGCGTGGTGTGAAGAGCGGAGAGAACTTCAAGCTATTGGAGGACCTCGCCGCACCCCTCGGCGCTGCCGTTGGCGCCACTCGCGCAGTTGTCGACGCCGGGTTCGTGCCGAACGACATGCAGGTTGGGCAGACAGGCAAGACCGTGGCACCTAACTTTTACCTTGCCTGCGGTGTCTCAGGGGCGATTCAGCACATTGCTGGCATGAAGGACTCAAAGGTCATCGGTGTCATCAACACCGACCCTGAGGCCCCCTTCTTCCAAATCGCGGATTACGGCATTGTCGAGGATCTCTTCAAGGTCGTCCCTGTTCTGACAGAGAAGGTGAAGGCCGCCAAGTAGAGCTGCTCACACATCTCGGCTGCTCTCTCTGTGTGTTTCTCTCTGTTTTTTAGCGCAGCCTCCGCAGGCTTATTCACCGTCAGTCGTGAGGGACGAGCCCAGGCAACGCCAAGCGCACAAAACGTGGCAGCGTCGGGTCAGACACGTGCCGCATCCAGGAGACCGGCAAGACAGCAAGGAAATGGGAGTGGCTGGTCGAAGGAAGCTGGGACTCAACGCTGCACGAAGATTTCACTTCACTCTTGGTTGCCGTCGCACCACCTTCTCTGCCACTTCTCGGTGCTCTTTTTGCGTTCCCTGTATGCGTCATATCTGGCAATGGTACCATTCCCCGTTGCAGCTGTTCAATGTTTTTTTCCCTCTCCTTTTTTCCCCCTTTTTTTGGTTTAACAGCAATACGTCAGTCTTACTTGTGCTAGCGGCTTCGTGCTCTTCGATCTGCCATCCCTTCTTTCTCTTTTTCTTTCCTGCGATAATTGGGATTCGCGGGTGAGTTGCACTCACTTTTTTTTTTGTTCTTCTATGCAGCAACAACGGACCTCAACAAACATCCCCCTCCTCGCACTTCTGCATGAGGCTTGACGCGTTAGCTAAGGCGGTCCAGAACGGATAGCAGACTGCCAGAGACGTTGCTTTCTGTGCGAGGCACGTTGAGACATGACGGATCACCAAGGGATGCACCGTTCAGACAATTGGGCCATCTGTGTAGTCCGTCAACTCGGGACTTCAAACACATTCGAGTCCTGTGTGCATCTCTATGCTCGCAGTCGTCATTTACTTTATTGGCACGACCAACGCCTCTCCTTTTTTTTCCTCTGCGGACATTCCTCCTGGCACTAACACGCCTACCCGCGTCCTGTTTCACACTCCTCTTCCTTTTAACTCCACCTTTTCTCCTTGTCGTGCATCTCACGCACTACACCCGCTGTGTCCACCACTGTCCACTCTGGTGTTGTTCGCCTTTTTTCTGTGACACACCGTCCCCCCTTTTTGAGCTCTGATCTGCCCGCACTTACTTGCTGAGATTAACACCACGTCCTGGTGTGCCTTTGAGTCTCACACGTAACGGTTCTGCCTTTATCGATTCCCTTTCATCCTTGCCATACAACAAGATGTTCCGAGCACTGTCACGACCGCTTCTCGCCAAGGTGCCGTACGCGACGCTGTTCGCGTACAACCCCGTTCTGCAAAGCGTCTTCGAGGCGCCGGCCGACAGGGTGGCCCTGACCGTCGAGCTGCCCGGACAGCCTGTGCGCGACTACACGTACGGCCGCCTGCAGCGTGATGTGGTGGCTCTGTCGAACGCCGTTGTGCGGCGCCGCGAGCTCGTGTCGGAAGCCCGCGGTGCCTCTGACGCGCTGAGCTGGATGCAGCCCCACAAGCCGTCGTCTGTGCGCAGCGTGTTCGCGCAGGGTGAGCGCACCCCCAGCTGCGACGTGCTGAGGGATACCGGCGTGTACAATGGTGCGATCATGTGTGGCCCCGGCTACGCGTTCGTTGTGTCGCTGCTCGCCCTCTGGGCTTCGAACCACATGGCCGTCCCCATGTCTCTCTCACAGAAGTACAACGACGAACTTATGTACGTCCTTGAGCACAGCGGTTCACGAATCATTCTCGGACAGACGGACTTGCTAAAGGAGAAGTTCCCTGAGCCGTACGAACGACTGACGGTGCGTCAGGCAAGTGCGTTGGAACATGTGGACGAGGCGTCTGCGCAGCGAAGCAGCACGAGCGAGACTTACGCGGTGGAGACTGTGTTGGACTCGGAGAAACTGGTGACGGAGCGTGAAGCGGCCCACTCTGACGAGGATGCCTCCACTACGCTTTGCTTCGATACAGAAAACATGGACTCCGTGAACGCCCTGCATCGTCTGTGGTATGCTCAGCCCTCGTCACGCCCGGTGCCGTCAGACGACTGCCTGATGATCTACACTTCCGGCACCACGGCACGCCCGAAGGGTGCTGTTCACACGCACGCCAGTGTCGCCAACATGGTACGTGTGCTCCAGGTTGCGTGGGGGTGGTCTGAGTGCGACTCGATCATTCACATGCTGCCTGTTCACCACATTCATGGGCTCATCAACATTCTCTTCTGCTCGCTCGCGTCCAAGGCCCGGTGCGTGTCGACGAAGTTCGACGACCCCGCTCGAATCGCGAAGCGCATCGCCGCGGGAGACATCTCACTCGTCATGGCGGTGCCGACCATTTACACCAAGCTGATCGCGAGCCTCAACAAGCAGTCGGACGCGGACAGGGCGGCATTTAAGAGCTCCACAGAAAAGAACGTGCGGTTGATGGTGAGCGGTAGTGCAGCGCTGCCTGTGCCGACGCTCAACCAGTTCCGCGAGCTCTCGGGCCACACATTGCTCGAGCGCTACGGTATGACCGAGATTGGCATGGCGCTGAGCCAACCCATGGAGCCCATTGCGGCCCGCAGGCCCGGCACTGTTGGCTACCCTCTCCCCACGGTGGAAACCTACGTCCACGAACTGAAGGACACCGATGATGTGGAGCAGGTTCCCAAATCTCAATCACAGCAGTACGCACATTCTGGTGCCTTGGCCATCGCGTCGGCGTCGCTCTTCGACCGCTACTGGAACAACGCCGCCGCGACGAAGAAGGAACTAGTCACCGACGCGAACGGAAAGCGCTACTTCGAAACGGGTGACACCGTCGGCGTGAATCGCGACGAGTTTGGCCACGAGGTGTACACCATCCTTGGTCGATCGAGCGTGGATATCATCAAGTCACGCGGCTACAAGCTTTCGGCGCTGGAGATTGAGGCCGCGCTCTTGTCACGGAAAGAGCTCTTCTATGAAGTGGCAGTTTTGGGCACGCCTGACAACGTCCGCGGCGAGGCTGTGGTCGCCGTGTGCGCTCTGCAACCGAACGCGGCAGCGAGTCTAGGCATTCACTTCGACGAAAAGACGAAGGCCATTGAGACGCCGCAGCTGACGGAGCGCTTCAAGGACGTGGCCGCCGAGGTGCTCGCACGGTATCAGAGCCCTTCACGATTCATCTTTGTCCCGGAGATTCCACGAAACCCAACGGGCAAGGTGAACAAGAAGCACCTGAAGAAGGCACTCAACATCGCCTAATTGCCCCTCACGAGCCGCAGTGCAGCGTTGCACACGCGTGCCACAGCGCATACTCCATTAATCCTACCGCCGCGTTCTCTCCTTGTTTCTTTTTTTTCCTTTTGAGTGTCCCTTTCGACTAACTCGCCGAGACTGTTTTACCAGCGTCACGGCACGAGCTCAATATTCACCGAATGGCCTTCCTTCCCTTTCCTTGTTTTCTTGTTTCCATCGCTTCGTGTCTTGTTTTTTGATTCTCGTGTGTGTGCTTGTGCTTCCATGTGCGAGACTCGTCTTGCTGAAAGGGCTCACCTTACGCAACAACCACTCCTCACCCCCCTCTCGTCTCTCTGCTCCTGCTGTCTATTGTGCAATTCCGGGAACGCGCGCATTGTGTCCTCGCACAGCAGTCCAAGTACTGTTTCGAAAGGACACACCAACGCACGTGGTAGCAGAGAGAGAGAGAGAGGAGTCGGCCGACTTTCTCTCTTTTCTTTTCCATGTGTGTGTGCGTGCACGTGGCGTAGCTTTGAAAGGCGTGTCTTGGGTTTTTGTGTGTGCAGAGCAAAGACCTATGCGTCTCTCTCACATCTTCACCCTCTACCCTATGCCTGTCGCCTAGCTGAACTGAAAAAGTGCGGCTTCTCGGAGTCGGTTTCAGAAAAAAAAGTCGATGACACGCCCTCTCCACCCCATAGCCACACTCTGTGGTGTACGCTAATGGAGTAGCTCCGTGGGGCCACTAATGTTCTTTTACCTCACTACCGTAGGCCCTGGTCTCGCTCGCGCAAACGCACTGGTCCCATATCACCACAAGCCCGTCGTGGGGGCTGCGCACCGTACTGTTCATATGTGCCCCTTTTCCTTTCTCACCCCCACTGGGATCTCCGCCCTCTCACACACACACTCTGTGTGCTTGGTGAATATTGACGCACACCGCACAAACGGCCTCCCCTTTTTTGGTTTTCCCCTCGTTCGTGTTGGTCCAAGTACAGTTCAGTCTGCTGGCGAAGAATGCTTCGTGCATTGACGCGACCGCTTCTCGCCAAGGTGCCGTACGCGACGCTGTTCGCGTACAACCCCGTTCTGCAAAGCGTCTTCGAGGCGCCGGCCGACAGGGTGGCCCTGACCGTCGAGCTGCCCGGACAGCCTGTGCGCGACTACACGTACGGCCGCCTGCAGCGTGATGTGGTGGCTCTGTCGAACGCCGTTGTGCGGCGCCGTGAGCTCGTGTCGGAAGCCCGCGGTGCCTCTGACGCGCTGAGCTGGATGCAGCCCCACAAGCCGTCGTCTGTGCGCAGCGTGTTCGCGCAGGGTGAGCGCACCCCCAGCTGCGACGTGCTGAGGGATACCGGCGTGTACAATGGTGCGATCATGTGTGGCCCCGGCTACGCGTTCGTTGTGTCGCTGCTCGCCCTCTGGGCGACCAACCACGCCGCCGTGCTGGTGAGCCAAAGATTCACGTCGACACAAGCGCTCACTGATGCTCGTCTTCTCTTTGTGGACGCTGAGGGTGTGACAGACCTCACTGCCCGTGGCGCGTGGCGGTCGTCGGCGTTAGACAGTGTGGTGGTTCGCCGCCTCGCCGATGCACGCGTGCAGCTAACCGGCACCGAAACTATAAGCCAGGGCGGCGGTGAGGCTCCGCACGCGTGTGGGGAGGTGGTGGAAGCGGTTTTCGACATGACTGCCTTGATGAAGGAGCAGACGAACGTGCATGAGCGACTCATGCACGATGGTGCGTCGGAGCTGATGGAGGTGGAGCTACTGGATCCCGCTGAGGACGCCTTCTCAACTGTCCTGGAATCTGCCGAGGATATTGTGGCCAGACTGCAGAAGGAGAAGACGGCTGCCGAGGCACGGGAGCTGGCGCGCCAAACGGACCTTCTGAAGAGGCAGCACAAGGAAAAGCACCGCGTGCACGAGGCGGCACCGGCGCTGTGCTTTGATACCGACGCCCTACACCAGTTGAACTCAGTCCACCGGCGCTGGCTTGACTGTGCCGAGACGCGGCCCCACGGTAGCGATGACTGCGCCGTGCTCTACGCCGAACAGAGAAACGGCGCGGTGCACACGCATGGGTCGCTGTCCGCTTCCGCCCTTGGCATGGCAGCGGCATGGCGCATGACGGCAAACGATCGCGTGCTTGTCCAGATGACTGGGGCGCGGAATGTGTGGACAGAAACAGCGTCGTGGCTGGCTGCACTCGCCGCACAGAGCACAGTCGTCGTGCTGCCATTTGGCCGTGATGACATCTCCCTACTCTCCCAGCGACTGACACGGGGGGACCTGACGGTAGTGCTCGGCGACGCTGGCACGTTCGATGGCCTCTCACGCGCTGTGACAGGTGGCATGTCACCGATCGAGCAGACCGGTTTCCGCCATGTACTGGCCGACCAGGTGCGCTTTTGCGGATGCGTAGGGCCGGTGGAGGAGCCCATCCGCCGTGCGTGGCACGCGGCGTCGCGCCAGGCTATTGTGTCAACACTCGTCTCGGTGGAGACCGGTGTGGCGCTGGTCCAACCTCTGCGAGGTGCTGCGACGCCGCCCGGTATGACACTTCCGCCCGTGCCTGACGGGCTGCGTGGTGAACGCGCTTCGGCGATGGTGGTGCCTTCCAAGACAGGTGATGACTCGGCACGCGTGACACCTGGTAGGCGTACCGGCCAGCTTTTGCTGGCGTCTCCCACCGTCATGGATCGCTACTGGCGTCAAGCGAGCGAAACAGCGCAAAAGATGGTGGAAGACCGCACGACGGGCACCCGCTACCTTGTCACCGGCGCCATCTTGTCCGAGCTGCCGCGACCTGCGCACACAGGCAATGATGGCCGCGATGCCACAAGCCCTCTGTTTCGCTTTCTCTGATGTGTGTGTGTGTGCGTGCGCGCGTTGGAAAGCGCGTTTTCATCGTTCGGCACATTCTCGCTGACCTGTCCACTGCCGCTTTCTTGCATACTTTTTGCGTTTCTGCGCCTCCCTTCTCACCGCGCGTCAAGATGACCGCACTCTCTTCCCCTCGGCAAGTTCTTTGACATCCCCCGTCTTTCCCCATTGCTGTTCCTTGGGACGGCCATTCACTCAGCAAGTAATCGCGCTGTCATGATCACATGAACCGGTCTGACTTACTCATGTGAATGCGCGGTGTGCCTCTGACAGCTCCGTGCCCCCCTCCCCCCCCCACGTAACGCTGTCCCTTTTCCTCCACCTCTCTCTCTCTCTCTCGTGAAGCTCCTCTCCGCCCTCTGAAATTCACTCATTTTGCAGACATGTCTGATGACCAAGCTGAAGAGCTGATTGCGGGAGGCCAAAAGCTGTCCACCGTGGTCAACTACATGCAGTTTCAGCAGACTGCCTGGAACGAGGACTTGAAGCGCCACTACGTGGTGGAGGAGCAACAACGCGTCGCGACGCAGCATCTCCTGGATGCCGCCAAGGCTGACAGCCTAGACAGCATGATGAACGAACGGTTTGTCTCGTGGCTGGCTCAACGTGATCCAGAGGCGGGGTCAGTGTCTGATGCGGTGAGGAACGCCGGTGAGCGTCGTGATACCTTCGCCGAAGACTGGTATCACCAGGAGGCGCTGGCGATGCGCACGGGTTTCGCCGCGATCGTGCCCTTCCCACGCGAACTGACAAGGGACGGAGAGCAGTCGGTCGCAGCGGCCGTCGACGCGCTTGGCTTGCCGAGCGTGTTCGTCCAAAGTGTGCCGCTGCGCATGCCCATCTGTGAGCTGTCGCGGGCGTTTGTGCGCTCACCAGCGCACCTGTGCGCAGAGCAGCAGCTGTCCAAATCTGACCGTGGTGCCGCGTTCGACTACGTGGCCAAGCCGTGCCACTCTGGAAGTGAGGCCGTGGCGCTTGTGCGCGCCTCACCCATGCTTCGCCAGGCGGTGCGGGAGTTGCCGTGTCTCTGGCTAAGCACGCGTCCCACACTTGTGTCCTTGTGCGCACGCTGCTACGTCGTGCAAGACCGCTGCGGCGCGGTCGAGGTGGCTTGTGACCAGCGCTGGGTGGGGCTGTTGTGCTCCACCAAGGGCGTCTGCGCGGTGTCCAACGCCATCCAGAGCTACCTTCACGGCCTCCTCAGCGAGTGCTTGCCTGGCGAACGCTCGTGGTGCGTGACGCTGTTGGGTGATGTCGTGAAGCCTGATGACACCGTCGACGCAGCCGGTGCGCTACTAACCAACGCGGACTTCCGTTTCCAACTGTTGGGGATCGAGTACGCCGATCCCGCACGTTTTCAGCTCTTCGATACAGAGGAACTCTCTACCATTGGTGGCTATATGAAGCGTCGACACGCCAACACCGGTGCTTCTCTTCCACCCGCCGTCCGCTACACGCACCTGTCCGTGGCGTCGAAGGCCTCCACTGCACAAGACCCAGCCGCCACACTCCTCGCCTCGTTTCCAGGAAGCGAAGTCACACGCGAGCTGCAACAGTCCGAGCGGGCGTATCGGCTGCAGCCATCCGCTTTCGGCGGCGAGGGGATCACCTCCTCATCGCCGCTCCAATCTGACTGCCGCCGAGGCAGCCACGCAGACCCGTCCTCGTAGGAACAACTCTCAACGATGTTCTGTAGACGTGCGTTCGCACCCCTCTCCGCACCCGCCTCCCCCCTTTGGTCGGCCCGGCGGATACGTGAGGCTATGTACGTGCGAATCATGCACCACTTTTTTTTTGTTTGAAGTGGAGTCCTGTCTCCTTCTCCGTGTGGTTTGCGATTTGAAGCCCAGCCGACGTTGGACAATCTGGTCGACGCGTTGAACACAGCGGTCGACACGCGCACGTATCGCCTCTCGCCTCTTACCGCGTACCTACTGAGATGTTCGAATGTCTCTGTTCTCAACAGAGGACGTGAACCCACCTTGTTATCGGCTGCTCTACGTGACTCCCACGCTCCTCGTCTCACCTCCTCCCCGTTGTGACGCGGGTGATTTATTGCTTGCTCTCTTGCGTGTTTCTCACCTACCTTCTTACCAAGCCGCGCCGAACCTTCTGTTCTGCGTGTTTTTCTCTACCCCCCTCCTCCCTTCTTGAAGGGCGATTGCTTGTGTGTGTGTGTGTGTGTGTGTGTGTGTGTGTGGGTGGCGAACTGTGGGCCCTCCACTTGTCGACATGAACAGCTCGACGGCACCACCGGTGACCCGGCCTTCAGCGCGCCCCACAGAGAGCGTGGCGAGGTCACTGCTCGGTCGCCACATTCGCCCCGCGGATGACGGCTGGGGCGAGGACAGAAACGGAAGTCGTCACGTGCGACGACCGCAGTGGGCAGCGAAGGAGCAGGCCATGACGAATCACAGCTACCCCCAACGACCGTCGGCTGAGCAACTGTTGCCATCCCAGCCGTCTGCCACGGACTTCGGTTCCACTCCTGCGATGAGCAGGCCATCCTCTTCGCAAGCGGTGGGTGGGTCCGCGTCGGCGGCAGCGAACAACATTACCTCACAGTACCGTGCCTCGCACGCCCAGCATCAGTCGTTGCTGGAGCGGCTCCTGCGCCAAGGGGGTGGGATCTCCGCCGCCGACTCCGCGGCTCTCGCACGACACAAGCCAATTTCTTCCGATGTCTTTCACGAGGCAGTGCTCGCCTATCTGGAGTCCACTGGACGTCACGACGTCGTCATGGCCATGCTACAGGACGAGCGCGACGCGCAGACAGCGGCTCCACCCGCCCCGTCCACAGGTCTCGACGCGCCAACTAGCGGTGCCAATCGTCTCCTGAGCGCCGCCTCCGCGCCTCGAAGGATGGCCTCGGCGAACCACCGCAGCACCTCTCGCGGAAGCGCCTCCCACAGCCCCGGCAGCGCTCCGAGCCTGCCGTCGCACGGCGCCGCCACGTTGACGCGGGACGACGTGGCCATGGACCAACCCGGCACGGGCAAAGCCGCGAAGGCACATACATCGAACCAGCGCCGCTCCCACGATTTGCTCAAGAAGGGCTTGCTCGAGACGTACGCCCAGTGGGCCCGTGAGTCTCGCCCACAGCATCCACACCACGGCAATTCCCCAAATCCTTCGTCTGCGCAGGCGCGCCAGGGGACGATCAACCCCCGCTCGACCAGCGCCACCCTGCAGTCGTCCACTTATCCACGCACGACACCCGTCTCACCCGCGTCATCCATCGTGCCGTCACTCTCACAGGTGTTGCCAACACTGTACGGCATGCCTTCTTCCTTGCGTGGCGACATCGCGCTTCTGCACTGCGACATTGAAGACAAGCTTCGCCTGCAGTACGAGGCTTACTCGCTCGTGCCCCCCGTGCCACACGTCCTGGCACAGGTCGGCGCACAGCTGCGGCAACCGTTGTGGTCTGCCATGGACACGGCGGAGAGTCTCCACTTACCTCCTGTCCGTAACCACGTGACGGGCAACGTCGTTATGGGCACCATGAACCAGCTTGTCGAAGAGCTGACTCATGTCTACGTGACCGTCAGCTATAACGAAGGAACGGCAGCCTCAGTCTCACCATCCGACGCGCAGGCTGCGGTGGACGCGTCATTCGCAGAGTCGTTCTTTCGTCAACACCGCCTGTTCACGCCATCGTCGGTGCTGCTGGCGAAATTGTTTGAACGGTTCAACGTGCCGCTGTCGGTGAAGCTAGGGTTCGAGCGCTTCGAGGCACACGGCATCACTATTCATGTTGAAGGCGGCGGCCGCGCGCTCCCACGAGAGCGGTCGCAAAGCGAGACGGTGGTGCGTTTTCGTGCTGGCGCGGACGTGGCGGTCACCGACATGGATGACTTGCCGCCGGTCCCGCGTGGCGATTGTGACGGACCGCGGCGCGGGAACGCGTCTGAGCAGACACTGCAGCGCAGCTTGTCACCACCGTCCGACCGTTTTCTCTCGACGGGGCCCACGAGTACTGTCGCGCCCCCAACGCGCTTGGTCACACACTACTCACGCAGCGCCACCCTCTGGCTGTTAGTGGGGGAGAAAATTCGTACGAAGGTCCTCTCTGTGCTGCTCATGTGGATTCAGCGCCACCCCAACCACTTTGATTTGAGCATGATTCACTCCGTGCTGCACTTTGTTGAAGAGTGCTGCTACGAGCCGACAGTGTGGAGTGACTGCGCGACGACACTCCCACAAATCGCCGAGCTGCTTCGCGACGAGGCATACAGCATCTTGCAGACACTTGAGTTGGAGCGGGAGGCTGTCCGAGACGCTGACAGGCGAGCATCCGGTCAGCCCGCCGCACCCCGCCGTGAGCGACGGCCCACGGAGGGCATCGAGGTCATCGAGGCGTTGCGCGGCACCTCCGTGATGCAATCTCTTCCGTTTATTCTGTCCGCTTTTGCCACGGATGACCGTCTGAAGCACCTGCGTGCGGCGGTACCACCATCTTTGCGCACCAGTCTGCCCAGGATGCCCACGTGGCTGAGTGCCGCCGTGACGCTGCCTACTCACCTACTGCCGTCTTTTGCGTATCGCACCGACGACGTGCTCGGCGAGGACACCACCTTCCGCTCGCTCGCTGTGCCTGCTGAGGCGCCCGCGCCTGCCGCCACACTGGCCGATCAGAACCGCGCGGACCCAGCCGCTCTCTCACCAACGCGGCTGCACGACGCTGCGGAGCGCGCGCTCGAGTGCTTCGGTCGCTTCACGATGGAGGAGTACGTCGGCGCCTTGACGGTGGCCCACCAGCTTCTGTTCGGTCTTTTTCCCGCCCAGGACCTGGCCACGCTCGCAGAGCACACCACCGCCGAGTACCTGTCTTCCCGCGCCGTGCGGGAGTCGCACCTGGTCGTCTTCTTGCGTACCGCCGCCGACCTGACGTCGTGGACGGTGTCACTGCTACTCCACGCTGCCTTCTTGGACAGCGAGCGGGTCTCGGCGTCGATGGCGGACGCGTCCATTGTGTCCTCGCTACTCAACGCCGGCGACGAGTTGACACTGCCGCAGCCTACTGTCACTCATCACGGCACCAGCGGGACAGCCAGTTCGGAGGCCTCCAGCGGCGGCGAGCAGGGCACACCCACGCGGCACGGCACCGACCGGGCAAGTCCACGCAGTGCCCCTGCGTCCGCACGCGGTGCAAGCACGAAACTGGACCCCAGCACCATGCTGTTCGTCTCGACGGCGGAGTCGCTGCTCGACCTTGTCGTTGCCTTTTTACGCGTCAACAATGTGCACGCCTCTTACGCGGTCTTCTGCGGGTTCTGTCACCCCTTTGTGCAGCGGCTGTTGCGCCACCCGTCGCTGTGGCCGGTCTTGGGCTCGCATACGCTGCGCCGCGTCGCCAAGCTCGAGCAGTTTTACGGCCTTGCCACTCGCAACGAAGATGTCGGTGGCCTCGGTACCGAGGACACCAGCGCCTCCTTCGTCGCCCATCACTTCACGCAATCCATGGGAGCCTCTATAACGTCGGATATGGGTATCGGCGGCGCCCATGTTTTACCCGATTTTCTCAAGGCCGTGTCGGACAGCGCGGAGTTTCCCACCATCCCCGCCGTCCCGTTCCACCTGCGAGAGCTGCGGTACGCCATGACCCACGAGCCGACATTTCTCACAACCAACTGCGGCGACTTCCCCATCACGAAGAGCACAGCGACTGGTGAGCGTTGCGAGCCGCTTGTGTGCGTGGTCAATTGGCGCAAGCTGCGCATTATCGACGACATCACTCAGCGTGTCAATGCTCAGCAGACAGAGGCCCTCTTTTACGTGTCGGCCAAGGCCACCGTGGCGCACACACTCAATGAGAATACCGACGTCGAGCGTGCCTTCAAGGAACAGCTGGACGAGGTCATCGTGACGGACGTCGCGACGCTTCAGGCCATGGCGAATGCACTGCTCTCTGTACTGCAGTAGTGGCAGGCCACCGTGATCCACCGCGCGCACTTTCGGCACGGCAGAGCGACACACGCGTCAACAAAGTCGCTTCTTGTTTACTTTTGTTTGTTTGCTCGTACGTTGCTCTTGTGTTTCACCACCGGCAAGGAAAGCAGTGCTCGTAGCTGGTGCGTACCACAGCACACGGCAAAGTGGGTCTCGTAGCAAAAGCACACACGACAATCAGGAAAACACAGGGTTGACCGAAACAAGAAGGGCTCACGCACGTTGGCTAGCTTTTCACACTCGCCGAGTTCACAAAGAACGTAGATCCCCAAAGTACGCACCGGTTGCTTCCCGACGGACACTCCTCAGCACCACACTCAAACTCACTGACAACGCTCTCTTTGTGTGCGGTGTGTGCCGTTGCAAACTTAATGCACCTTCTCGAACCTTCACGCTTGTCTCTCCTCCGTCGCGTCCTCTCCTGTTCTTTCATTCATTAATTCCTGATGCAACTTTGTTTGATCTGCATATGCCCCTGACCGTGCACTTCGTGCGACGACTTGCGCGACTTCTGCCACGCCTTCTCATTAGCTAACTTTCTTCTGCGTGATTTTCTTGCTGTCTCTTCCTCCTCTTTCCGGTTTGTTTTTGTGTTTGTCCTCTGACAGTAGTCCCTCCCTCTCTCCCCTTCTCGGTCATGAAGGTGTCTGCCCGCTCGCTTTTCTGCCACAAGAAGACCGTTGGCGCGTCGGTGTTCGCGCTACTGGCACTTGCCGGTGTGTGTGGCTACGCACTCACCGACCGCGACGCGTGCCTCGCCGTCATGTACCCACAGAGTGCGGGACTGTTCGGTTCCCTTGGCGCCGCCATCGCCCTCATCTTCGCCAACATGGGCTCCGCCTACGGTGCCGCCAAGTCTGGTGTCGGCGTGGCATATCTCGGTGTCGCGGCACCCGAGAAGATCATGCGTGGCATCGTGCCTGTCGTCATGGCTGGTATCCTTGGTATCTACGGGCTCATCATTGCCGTCATCATCAACAACAACATCAAGACGGAGCCGTATAGCTACTCTTCGTACGCGGGCTACCTGCACCTTGGCGCCGGCATGGCCGCGGGCCTGGCGGCACTCGGGGCTGGACTCTCTATCGGTGTCGTCGGTGACACGGCGGCTCGTGCGTACGGTAAGCAGGATCAGATCTTCGTGGCCATGGTGCTGATGCTCATTTTCTCTGAGGCCCTCGGTCTGTATGGTCTCATTATCGCTCTTCTCATGAACAACCAGGCCACGCGCTACAGCAACTTGTGCGGCTGAGCTCGAATACAAATTGGCGTGTGCGCGCACCGGTGACCGGACCGTTCTGAGCTTCTGTGAGAGTTGTTTCGCGGCAAAGACGACTGGTCTATTTGCCGTGCCGCGCAAGATCGTTCAGGTAAGCACATGCTCGCCGACGCGCGTGTGTGCGTGATGCCCAGAGGCGCGTTTCACGGTCCTCCGATTGTGCGTGGTCGCGCTCACCGTGGCGCATTTCCTTGTTTGTCGTGGTGTTTTGTTTGTTTAGTGTTGTGTCTCGTTGAGTCGTCTTCTTGGCCTGTGGTTGTTCTTGGACTGCGCGGATGTGCCCTGCTTCCTCCCCTCCACGTTATCGTTTTGACCCGTTCGGGCGACGTGCTCGTTTGTTACTTCCCCGAGCCGTTTCCCGCCCCACTGTGCCCCGCCTGTACTTTCGGACTGTCACCGTAGAAGGTAGCTTGGGGTCTGTTGGCAACGTTTGAAATCTTCATATGGTTCAAGACACGACCCGTGGCCGACTTTACCGATGCCGCGGAATCGCGAAGAAAACTCAACAAGGAATGTAGACCAACAAGAGCGACAGTGTCGGCTCTTCCACAGCGCACCGTGAAGCGGTGTTCGCTGGGCAGCTGATCAAACGACACCTGTCAGCTTAAAATGCCAACTTAACCGCCGTGTGCACGGCAAAGGGTCTTCCTTCGGGCTTCGCGTGTTGAGCTCTGACGACGACGTGATGTGCTCAGTGACTTCACCAACGCTAGCCAGCTATGGGCCATCGAAGGCCACACGTGAGGTGACCGTCTTTCTGTTTCGGTGCTCTTTCATATGCAGTCTTCACGTTGCAAGTACACATATCGGGCTGTTTCCTTCCCTCTCTCTCTCCATCTGTTACATCGCTTTGCCTGTGCTCTATGCGTACACGTCAGTTTTCGTTATTATCATCTTTTCTGTCATCACTCCACTGCGATCATTTGACGCACCCCCTCCCCCTCCACACACACACACACACACACACAAACAGGGACTGAGAAACACAGCACCTTCTCCCGCGTAGTCTAGCCTTCCTGTTCTTTTTTTCTGCACTGCGTAGCGTGCAAGGCTATTGACACACACGTCTCTCTTTCATCAAAAACAAAAGTACCAAGAGCAGAGGTGCAGCGCCAGTACGGTACGCTCTCCCCGCACCTTGTCGACTGATTGCCTTGTTCGACACGCTTTCTACCTCTTTTTTTTTTTTGGCGCGTCGTTTGCTTCATTTCATGAGTTCATCTTTGGACAACTTCTTGTAGCAGACGAGCCCTGCCCTACCTGCGAGCCACACTCTCTCTCGGCCAACTACTCGCACAGGTACGACCCATGCTCTCGACATTTGCGTCGCGGCTGGTGCGGTTTCTGCTCACCAGTGGCCGTGACGATGAGGGCATGCCTATTGCCGATGACACCCGTTGTGCCTTGCGGACCCAAAAGTTGGTTTGTGACGACACAATGCGCGGCTGGGTGGAGTACTGGCTGGAGCAGAGTCAACAAGACAGCTGGCTCGACGAGCCACGCCACCTCACGTTGTCTGCAACGCTAGACCCTCCAGTCTCCACAGCGACAAGAGCATCAGAAGACACGGCAAGTCTGTGGAGACGCTTTTACACCGATGTTATGCCCAACGCGCTTTCCGTTGTTTTCATCGGTGCAGATTCGCTTTCTCAAGTCGGTGGCTGCTGTCGCGTGAGCCCTGTGCACGCTCCGGAAGGTGCTACTTGGGCACGTGGGACTGCACCGCATCTTGCACAGCTCGCCGTGACGGGCTGCGCACTGACCGCTGAGCTCACGTCGCAGATGGCGCCGCTGCTTGTACAGCAACTTCCCGCGCTGCGTGAAATGACCCTGGACAGCACCGGTCTCACATCAGCGGTGCTGCGCACTATTCTGGCGGCGCTGATGCAGCGTCGCCGTCTGCTGGGTGAGGCCGGGGTGCTTCATCATTTCTCTGTGCGCTCAAATTGTTTGCACGCCTGTGTTCTCCCTGCCATCACGTGTGCGCTCTATGAGGAAGATGCTGTACGTGTCTTTGATCTGAGCGACAATTCACAGCTCTTCCAGTTGCTCCAGGCGCCGTGTGCCGATGACACAGTCCCCGACGCGTGCAGCGTCTCTGAGTCCGCGGCGGCGCTGGTTCTCGGCGTGACGGCGGTGCCCGTTCACGTGCCTGCCCCACGTACACAACGTGCCAACGGTGTAGGACAGATCCCTGCCACCCCGGTGCGTCACGCACTCTCCTTGGCCGGATGCGACCTCTCACAAGCGCTGCTTGCCGGGTTGCGCGCGCCAGTGGGTGGCACCTCGTTGCCGCTGCACACGCTGGATTTGAGCGGCACGTCGCTGGGTGATGCGGGGGTGCGTCACTTATTGTCGCTGCTCTGCGCCTGCCCACAGACAAGAGGCGGCGACATACCTGCATTGGGGACGCGCGGTCGCACGCAGGGTGGGTCGGCTGTTTGGTTGACGCTGGAATGCCTTCGCTTGCGTGGTGTGGGATGCCGCCCCGCCACTGTGGAACAGCTGGCCACACTGCTTACCTGCGACGCACCTTCACCCCCCTCTGGCGACGCCGCGCATGCCGCCGTCTTCCCGCCAATGCCCTCACTGCGCGAGTTGGATATCTCGCAGAACAGTCTCCTCACCTGGCAAGGCTGCAGTGCCGCCGCCTCACTCATTGTAGCTATGCTCGGCCGTGGCAGAAAGCAGCCCACCGGCGCCCGTGCAACGCGACGCGATGTTTGTTGCCCATGCTGCGCGCTGTACATGGAGTTCTGTGACCTGCCGAGCACGTTAGTGGCATCTGTGGATGCCGCCCATCGCTCTTCTTCAGCATCTCACATTTCAGCGAAACTGGGCGCACCTTTTGAGATTTTTCTCGGCGGGAACCGCCTCACCAGCGAAGCTGTTCTCGCTCTTCGTTCCATTCTCACGCCGCTCGCGGCCCCCAGAAAGATGGACGTGTACGTGGAAGGTAATCCCCTTCAGATGACGGGCACGGAGACGCTGTTGCAACACTCCGTCTGCCACCCTTTGTCCGTACCACACAACACCGCCTGCTGGCCACGCTTAAGTTGGGATGTTGTGGCGGACAGCGATCCAAGCACGACACAAGCGGAAAGTGCCACTGGCGTCACTCACTCGCCGAGGGGCGCGTCCTTGCGCGCTCGATCATCGGGTCCGTGTCGTGCTCCTGGCTCACCCAGTCCGTCCCCGCGTGTGCTGCCGCGCGGTACTGAACATCGTGACTCTTCAGCGGAGCCCCACTCACACCCAAGTAAATCCACGCTGAAGACGAATGTGTCGGCCAACCGCGACAGCGCCTCACCTCACCGTACGAATGCCATCGGCACCACCATGGCTCCCTCCGAGCCGCATGTCGCCACATCACCATTTTTTCTTGACGCGGCTGAGATGGCAGAGCTGATGGCTGAGACGGAGGCGATCATCCGTGCGCGTTTGGGTGTTATGGGCGAAGGTGACACCCCGTGTCACAATGAACCGACGCTATCGTAACTCGCACACCTAGCAGGCGTGTGAAACGCCGCGAGCAAAGTTCTTTTTTCTTTTCTATTTTTTTTTCGAGAAGCAGCGAGCGTTCCTGGTGTCTGTGAACCCTTCGTGCCGTTACCAACAACCCAGCGATCACACGATTGACGGCGACCTTGACTGTGCCTTTCCACACTCTGCTGTGGTGTTTGTCATGTGTGTACACACGCAGTAAACATGCACGTGCCATCGAAGGCACTGTAGCCTGTGGAAGAAACCCCCCTTCCGGCGTTCGTGCTATGACGCTGCGAGTTGCACCTTCCCTCTTGTACCCTACGTCTATCTGCTGCTTGACACCTGCACCATTGACTGGATCTGTCCGCGCACCCTTTGTTTTCTTTCGTGGGGAACTCTACATTTGTGGACAGAAAGACAGACCCACTGCAGTACACGGCTACTACAGTCGAACGCGCTGTTAGAGCACGTCATATCTATCATGACGGAGCCCTGCACGCTTGACGGTTGTCACAACGGCGCGCTGGTGGTTCTACCACCGTGTGAGTTCTGCAAAAAACGCTACTGCACATCACACATGCTCCCTGAGGTACACGGCTGCCGCGATGCTTGCAAGAACCAAGCTCAGCGTGACTCCACGCGTGACGCAGCACAGCAGCGACAGGCACGCAAGCACGTTGGCAACGACGACGCCAAGAAACGCCTGGACAAGAAACTGGCGGCGAGTGAGGGGGCACGCAGGAAGAAGCCCTCGCAGAAGAAGTAACCCTGTACCGCCATCCACGCGATCCTCGTGTCGTCCACTTGATCTGAGGGACAAGGATAGACAGTCTTCCTGGGCAAGGAAGGCGCAGAGCAGAGACAGAAAGCAGATGCACTGCACTGCGGCGGTGTATTTGATGATGCCAACAGCCGACACGAACGGACCATTTCTTTTGTTGACGGTGACGGCTCTACGTGCGCCTGCGCGCCGGGGTGAAGATCGTCGTGCCGTCTGCGGAAGGCAGTGATACTCACTTCGCCTGTGTTCCCCACCAGGGCTCCTACCATGATGTGTCCCCCCGAAAAGGAAGCGAAAAAAGAAATCACTTGGCTCCCATTGCGCTTCTTCGATCTACAACCGCGATGAGACGATGCTTCGCCGAGACAATGGACTCACTGGGTGGCCTGCCCCCGACATCGGTGTCCCATCAACTCACATCGACCTTCACACACACTCTTTCGTCCTTCACCTCTTCATCGCACCTGTCTGGCACCAGTAAGTGACTGTGTGTACCCCACCTCACAAAGCTTCCCCTCTTCGCGCCAACTCAACACTTCCCAACAACCCGCGTGCATAGCTGCTTGTACAAAAAAAAAAAAAATAACCCTGCATTCATCTACGATAGCGAATGAGCAGCGCCAACGCTACCGCTTACAATCGGTCTTACCACAACGACGGCAGTGGCCGTGACACCTTCATTAACCACGCTGGGGCATCGTGGATCAACCCGCTCCCTGAAGGGCTCTTTTTCAAGAGCCGCGACGTGAAGGGCGATCGCACAGCGGCTTTCGAAGCTACCGCGGAGGAGCTCGCCAGCGACGGCAGCACGCACCCGTACCTGACTGGGCAGCCTGGTCGAACCCTCTTCGGTAAGTCCCGCTACGGCGCTGTAGTTGCGCAAAGCTCCGGTGCAGACACTGTCGATCCAGCCCTGCTTGCTTCGGCCAACCCCCGTGTATCGCAGGCTGCAGCTCAGCCGCGCACGGTAGATGGCGACGGCGCCGACTTTGACCCTCTCGCCACCGCACTAGACGTCGTCCCCTACGACGTGCCGCATCCAGAGAACCGACTACGCCAGCCAGGCCACGCCAACACGGGCTTGGATGGCACCGGCGGCGGCAGCACGTTCAACGGCACTGCAGAGCCGTGGACCGCACCGAAAGCTGTGGATAACACCTACCTGCGTCTCGAAAGGATCTACGAATCAACGTGCCACTACGGCCTCCGCACGGGTCCGTTCTACACAGATGACCAAGCACCACCACACGAGGCAACACTTCCCGAAAAGGGCGTCAACTGGGGTAAGTCTCGCTACTTCCCGTGAAGCGACCTGGTCTCACTGCTTCGACACCTACCGTCTTTGAAGCCCCCTGCGAACCGCTCTCCGCGACGTGCTCTCGGCTGCTTTGATCGAATGTACGCATCGCCGCCACAGTCAACACAATATCCGCCATGTATGACCCACCACAGAGGACAAGGTACCATACCTCCACAGAGTGCACAATGCTCAGTCATTTCTATGTGTCCTTGTTTCTGTTTTCTATTTACCCACCTCTACTTCACAGCCTCTACTGGTCACTCCAGCGCCACTTAGAGAGTCGGGTGATTTCCGTTCTTTCGCATGTAACTTTTCCCCGTGCACTGATGATACACCACCTGCTAAGCGAAACTGTTTTCCGTCTGTGCTATAAAACGCGGAGGGGTTGCTACTGCTCCCCAGCGGCTCCGACCAACGACTAGCTGAGGGAATACTGTAGTGCACTGCACGGTGAGCCCTCACCCGCCCATCTCCCGCAGCTTGGCCTGTTCTGCTTACCGCTGTTTGCTGCGTTCAGAGGGTTACCGCGTAAGATGCTCCTGCACTCATGCCTTGCACCAGGTGCACTGCCTTGCTTCTCTCACCTTTCAGATTTCCTTCCCACTCATCCCCAACCTGCTCCTCACCGCTGCAGCTCGTCCGTTTACTCCTTCCCTGTCAGCGACCCGTGGGCACCGGCCACCGCCCCCCTGCTTTCTTTTCCACTGTACCTTTTGCTTACTCTGTTTTCCGTGTATCCCCTCCTGCACTTTTTCCTGTACCTGTAGTAACAAACGTTTCACCCGCCTCCGCTGACTCTGCTCCTTGTTTCCGTCTCCTTCCCACCTTTTCCAACAACACACACACACACAACAACAACAACAACGCGTATCACTTTGTAACAATGGCTTCCACCCACGCGCAGGTGCAGCTGTTCTTC